>JAODKM010000025.1:16586016-16606412 GCA_026780845.1 Petrocephalus sullivani
CCCCCCACCCACCTGCTGGGTTCGCCCCAGCCAGCCCACCCACCCCCCCCCCCCCCCCGTCCCTTTGATTGTGTGTGTCCCCCCTCCCCCCCCCCCCCCCCCCCCCCCGTGTGTGCACCTGCTGGCTTTGCCATGCCAAACTAAGTGTGTACAACATTTATCTTGAATTACACTGGACAGTTTTAAATGATTTACAACCAGTATGAATCTTAAATTGTTTGAGTCACCTGCCAAAGTGAAAGGCACTGGAAGTTGTTGAGTAGAGGGAAGTTATATGTGCATTTGGCTTGGTGACTCCCCACTAGATAAAGTATTTTTATATGTGTGCATTTGTCACCGCACTTGAGTAGCATATTCTGCTTTCCCACTAATTCTGCTTTACATTTCTTCTAATGCATTCTGTGGGTTGTGCTACATTATTCCGTGTGGTAATAATCATTTTGTACAGGGTTCAGAAGAAGAAGAAGAAAAAGACGAAGATGAAGTCTGACGCAGCAACAGGACAGCTTCGCTCGGCAGAGTGCGACATCCCCAGCACGTCCCAGGGGAAGGCAGTCAGACCTCTCCCAAGGAGAGGGCTATCGAACTCCGCCTTCCAGCACGATAAGTAGCGCTTTCAGGGAAGACCTGCCCAAGACACTCATACAGCCACTGCTGTGGGCAGCCACAGAAATTTTATTGCACTACTTTTTTTTCCCACTTTTTAGACTGTAGAACCCTACAGTTCACTAAAGGACCTTAGGTGCGAGTGACCTTACAGAGTAAATGCTGTAGCAATTCCTGTCATTTACACTGTACAGTTACAGTGGCTTTCAGTGTTTTTATTGATTAGCAAATATTTTCTATTTATATTTTAAATACAAGTTGAAAATCGACATTGTATTTAATCATCTTAGCAAATTTTTTAAATTACTTGTTTGTTTTCAATTAAATGTGATTTATTTAAATGTATTTTTTGTAAAAAAAAAAAACTGTAAATTGCTTTCCTGTGTTTCAGAACTGAACACAACAGATATTAGCCTTCGTTATGTCAGTATAAGTAGTTTTTCTTCCTTTTTCTTGTATGAAAGACACACTCTCGGTTTTACCTAGTTTCAGCCACCATTTGGAATGAAAAAGTGAATTCTTGCCACTGACAGTGTAATATATTTTGTTTAAATGTTTCTCCAAAGTCAATTCCTTATATTATACTGAAAAACAATCACAGTACTCAAATAATATAATAAAGGGCATCGCTTATTTTGTACTAGGTCCTAATATCTTGACCCCATCCAGGACGTACCCCAGGCCACTTGGGGTGGGCTCCTAGCCCCTCATGATAAGTGGTTGGAAGATTAGTGGATGGATTTTTGAAATGATTAAAATTACAAATGCAGACACAATTAGAAACAGTTGTAAACCAAAGACATGAGATTGACAAAACCGACACTGATTTGCTTATTGTAAAAATATATAAAATATAAAAAAAGGATATAGCATCACAAAAATAATAATGAACTACGTCCCATCTAAATACCATGTCCTATACTACCGAGTATGGTCACATATCCATAGCAATAAATACCCCTATACCCATAAGTATTTTTTTTTAGCCCAGTCTAATTTTCCTGGCAAAAGCACCTTAGATGCCCCGAGGAGACAGACTTGTAGAAGCTATTTCTACCTCCCCTCAGTCATGCACACTTCAGACGATGTCGTCTCAAATGAGTTAGCATGTCTTTCCAGTAACATATCACAGTTCAGTCTTGGTCTTATCAACTACTCACTTTCCTGTGCTGGTGTAATCTATTGGGAAACAGAACTGTTCCCAATTTTGCGTATCTAACTGAAAATGATGTACTGAATGGCACAGTGAATATGTGTACCATTAGGGCTAATGTTCCAGATTAGTATTGCATCGTGATACTTGTATGTAAGACCCGGGGGGACAAGTAGGAAGTGTACCCCAGTATTTAATTTGGATTAAATCATCCCCAACATTGAGTTGAATTTTGTATTTAAATTGTCCACCCAATATCAAACTTTCCTACTCTGCTTGCGACACCAAAACTTTTAAATGCATATTTCAGAGATGCGCTCATTTCATGTGTTTATCATCATCATCATCGTCAAAGCTAGTTCATAAGCAGAGCGGCAGACGTGAAATATGGCCTTACTTTGGTTTTAAACAACAGAAAGAGTGACTCTGCAAAGCCAACAGCAATACTATGCAAACGATGCTACTAGACGGTAACACACGCAACCTCTCTTGCTCAGCCTGAGTTATATAAAGAACTCAAAAAATCATCAGGTCTGTGTTGACAGATAAGACACGATAGTGATACAATTTAGTGGTTATTACGTTTCATGTTTTTATTTGAAGTCGTTTAGCCTACAATCATATCCCTTTCCTAAGTAAAAAAATATGTAGGCTAGGCTAAATAACGAAAGGAACAAACACAAATCTAACGTGAGAGTATTGGTGACATTTTGTCACAGCGGAGGCCAAATGAATATCAGAATCTATGCATCGAATGGACTTTAATTAGTATGTGCTTATTTCGATGTTAAAACTATTGTTCCTGCTGGTTTAATTCATAAATAAACCTGTTTGTTTCAAAGCATTCTAATATTGTAATGGGAATGTCTTACAGTATTGATTTGGAATTTTTGCAGAGGTAGCAAAGCTGGTATCCGTATCATAGTTAAAAAGACTAACTTATGAGTAGACTAAGTAATGAAAATAATGGCCTAAAGTATAAAATCCCAGAAGAAGCAGTGGAGACCAGCAAAGTCTTAGCTGGTTGGTAGATGGTGAGCAGATAGTGAAATGATGGGTGGGTTTTTGCGTCCCTATTTATGCCCCAATTCCACAAACTAATGCACCGCACTTCACTTAACTGTAAAGAAACAGTCCCCAAATATTCACTGTGGCAACACCACTGGTGAGAACCCTGCCCTCAGTTTCAAGGGGTGAAGTCACAGCTACTGACCAAGCTGTACTAAGTATGATTCTCCAAATGGGGGGGTGGTGGAAACCAAAGATGCAGTACGCAAGAATTCCACTTAAGCCCCCCCCCCCCAGCAATGCACCCAGGGGATGTAAAGAGGTGTCAAAGAATGAGAGCAGAACAGGTTTAAGGGAATGTCAATATTCAAAGCAAAAGTGAAATTTAGGAGAGACACTAGTGATTGTCACCTATATTATAGTGCCATGCTTCAGAGGCCACTAATGATAAGAAAAACACAAGCAGCAGCCATAGCCAGTACATGCATCTATTGCAGTACAACCTATCCAAAGCAAGAGATAGTGTAAGGCAGTGAACACCACAGCAAGGACACCAGTGCATCATGGGAAGGCACGGGCAAGCAAAGGGGAAATCGGGGCAAATCCACCAAAAATCTGCAATATTAGCAATTACAAAATGTTTTAGGGACTTTAAGTGGCAGGAACCAGCACAATAAAACTGTGAAAATATATACACGTACGATAAAATTCAAAAATAACTTTATTATGAAATAAGCACTAGTAACTTCTGCTGTAAGTATGTATTACAGAGAGCATTAAATGATCAAATTATCACAGACTTCCCCCTCCAAAGAAATTGCATTAGTGGGGCATGCAAGTGCATCAAGCTGTACCGGTTCTTCTGGCTCTTTGTCTTTTCTGATCTGATCCCCCTGCTCGATTTGATCTCCTTCACCCCACAAGATTCAACTGCCTTTCCCTACAGACTACAGAGCTGAGGTGCAGCGTTTCATCCATAGCTCCGGCCTCCTGGTGTGAGCGAGGTATAGAAAAGCCCTCTGCTCTGTGCTAACCGGGAAAGTCACTAAGTAAGAGTAACATGTCTTTTACAAATTTAGAGTCTGGCAGCTGCCCTCTCCTTCCTCTTCTTTTGAACATAAATGTGGGTCTGAAATGTTTGACTTCCAGTACAGGAAATTTTGAATCATACAAAATTTTTGTCAAAAACAATATGAATACTTTACCTTTTATTCTATTTATAAAAATATGAACAGTTCAGCCTTTTCTCCCATACAATGCAGTCCATGTCCAAATTTATGACAAAACTTTAAGGAGCTATCGGAAATGTTATTCATTGTATACACAACGTCATTTTTGGTTGAATTGGCTATTTATCTTTGACATTTACTTTTATTTGGTGTGGTACAGCGCTGTGAAAATCATTTCACATCATTATTTTCTAATATTCTTAATGCTTCATTCATAAATACTTAACACTATGTCTGCACACAAGTCAGGATCCAGGTTCCTAGTCCAATGACTGTCAGTCTATTGAAGCATCACTCCTTTCTGCAAGAACAAAACAAGTCAAAGCATTAGCCTCATGCAAAGGTGTATTTTAACTGAGCAAAATGTATCCTTAAATGTCTCCTTAAGGAGTATCGGCTATTTTTAGCAGCATAAATAAAAAAAAAAAATCATACCTCGTTTCATTTTTTTCAAAACAGGTGGGCTGTCGGGTTGGAACCCTGTACCTATTTCAGATCCAGTAGATTCCTCTTTAATTAGGTTTGGTTCAAGGTGGAGATTTTGGGACTGAGCATAAAAATAAAATCCTGATAATTAGTTTACTTAATATTAGGCAGAAAAAGACTGAGCTCTAAACATGCTAAAGTGCTGAATGCCTGGGCAGGAATTTTATGAGTAGTAATGGGCCAGTGAAAGACAAAATGCATTAAGGTTCTCACCGGCATCTTTGAGGACCCATATTCCATTTCAACAAGATCCAGCACTGGACTAACTGGAGAGGGGTTCGAGAGGGGCATCTCGATTGCCGACTGGTGAACGTTTGCCATTCTGAATTTCAACAAAAAGAGTGTGTCACAAGAGGATCGGGGTAAATCAAGCAATTGGCCTCTACAGTTAGAGTTTAAGCAAATTGCAAATTGGTAACGTAGACGAAGCAGAGGACCTTTGGACGCTCCCAACAGCAAGGGATGATGGGGGATGGTCCTGGCTTGTGAACATCTGAAAACAAAGAACCATAAAACACAATACAAATTTCACAAATAATAGTGCTGGTACAGGGAGTTGTATAGGTCTAAAAAAGAAATGCTAGCTAAAATATTACAATTTAACATGAACGTTTCTGTTCAGAAGCATCTGCTATTTTTGCTTTGACTTTTTCAGTTATAGTTGCATTATTAATCCGAACGTTTGGGCAGTGCTGTAGCTCCCGTCACCTCTCAGTTCATAGGCTTGACTTACGGCTGCGTTCCATGTCTGGGAGGAAATGGGATTAGTCACAGAAAGCATGTGAGGCCTTGGTAACTGTGGAAATGCAAATGCCTCACATGACCCAAAGAGGACTTTTGTGAATTTGTGTCTGTATGTTTCATTTAACGAATCCTTGTCAGGTGGGTTTGGGCCCCACAATGGACTGGCATCCCATCCAGGGTGTAACCTGCCATATCTCCAGTGTTCCTTGGGATTTGCTGGCTATGAATTTTGTATTCAAAGTGGATGCAGAAAATGGATGGATGAAGTGAATGAATTTTAAAAAAAATGATAAGATGTGGAATGCAGAATTGGAACGCAAAGTTAAGTGTTTTTGTCATGCAGAAAATTTTCACTAATGATTGAGTATTGTATTGCACTTTGAGCTGCTGTTTTTAAAGAAGGATTACACTGTAATTTTGTTTTGAGCAAAAAGTGCTTAGGCTTCTGGCTCCCAGCTGATGCATTTTATTTGTATGAAGCTGGATTTGTAATATGTGGAAATTATTATGATTTTGAAGTAAAAAAAAAAAAAATCATTCATTCATTCAGTCATTCATTCATTAAGCTTGTGTCATCTTACACCTTCCAAACCGGATAAGTCTCAGAAGAGGGATTATCGAAGGGGAAACATACAGAGTCGATGGAAGAGTCCATGTTCTTGGGCAGGGAAGGCCGGCCGACGGCATGGCCGCTGCAGTGGATGTCGTCCATGCTCCGAACGGACGACGCGCTCTCCTCTGGAAGGCAGCCGAAATCCAGAGGCGAAGCTGGAACATCCCACCAGTGCGGGAAGCCGAGGGAGGAGGCCGTCACGCCCTCCCCATGAGTCCGTGTGCCATCGAGAATGGTCACCCTGTTCCACTCTGGGTAGTTATTCATCTGTCTCTGAAGAGATGATACCAAAAACTACTAAGTTACTACACTGGGGCAATTCTAAGATTGTTTAGGGTAAGGGTCAACATTACTGTTAACCAATGAAATGTTCTGAATCCATGAGTGACAGGGGAGGGGCCAATCAGCTGGAGCCTGCGGTCCTGTGCCTGTATATGTCCGTTACTACGTAAATTTAACCACGAAGAAACATGTATATTCTGTATATCTGACATGCTTCAATCAAAACATACATTAAAACAGAGAGTGAGCACTGGTTGGTGCTTAGCCATCAGAATCCTCCTCCCAAGGCATTCATTTAACACAGGTTTCATTCGCCGGAATCAGGGAGTAGAGCAATATCCCGAAACATGTACAATGTCGAACATTTTAAGGCAAAAAACAGTTTCTATTAGTCATCTGTAAGAAAAACAATAATGGGAAAGGCTTTAAAATGTGTAACATGCACTGTCACCAGGTGTGGGAGGAGAACTTCCCCAAAAAAAAAGGTGCAAGAATGACTTTTTCAGGAAATCCCCCCACCCCAACCACATGCAACTCCTCTCAAGAGCGTACATAGTCAGTTAATAAGGTCACTAGTGATAAGGAAAGAAGAGCGATCGTGCTTGTACACTAGTGAAGGTACCATATAGGCTGTTAGATGCACTGACCCAAGCCTCCTTAGTCACCATGATGCCACGATGACTTTTTGCCTTCTGACTGAACTGCATTGTGCACTAACACCACAGATGTGTGAATAAAGTAACTCTTATGATTGTGCATGTATAGCTAATGTATGAATAGCATGTATGCTTAGGTAACACATAAATGCTACATATTATATTAAGTTTGAGAAAAGTGCAATATTGTTTCAATAGTGAGTAAGGAAGTGAGTCACATCCAATCACTACAGCTGTTTCATGTTAGGCAAATCAAAAGCAACTACTCCTTATAACCAGGGTCAATGTGCAGATCTTTACACTATTAAAATATCCGCTTCTGTTATGATACCTCGCAGCATCGCACCACGGAAGCACGGAAGCAAGGTCGCGCAGCGGTCTCTCTCACCGGAAACGCCTGCTGCCACCGGAACTCATTCTCTGCCGACATCAGGATCAGCGCAATCTCCTTGACTCTTTTCTCCTTGTCTGGATCTTCATTGTCATTGTGTCTCTGGAATCAGAGTCGAGGGAGGAAAATGAGCGCCCGGTTGCGGGATGTTGTCATGTATCATCAGGCCAAGCGCTCTCCTTAATAAATTAAATGAAGGTTTGTGTTCCCTTATTTACGAAAGCGACGGGAGCAAGCAGTGGGGCTCGCGGAGCCTGCTTTTCCTGTCCCTGCCACCCCACCCACATATATATACGTTTTTTGGTCACTTTACACTCAAACAGCCCCATTTTCCCGGTGGGTATGTGCCACACTATCGGTTTAATCCACAAAACTCGTCCTACTTGTATGGCGGCAGTTCCAGGCTGAGGGACGTTGGCGTTCATGTACGCCACAGCAGGGAAAGGTACCTGGGCGACGAGTCAGAAGTGGGGAGAGGCACAGAGTCAGGCAGCAAGCAGATTCTCTAAATAAGCTATCAGACAGAGAGGTCTCGTGTACAGTGTCCAGTCCCAGTATGGTGCATTACCCATGTTGTCTAATAATAAAGGTCAAAGCAGTGCGAAACCTCATGTACATAAAAAAAATAGGAAGTAATAAAACCATAGTTACGTATATATTACAAGGGCTGCAAGTGTCACTTAAAAAAAAATCCTTGACTCGATTAATCTTGAAGCGCCAGGCAGCATTTACTGGATGCGGCGTGACCGCATCACACACACAACTGAGGTGTAAAATCTGCTGATCTTTCTATGTCTCTGGTCTGTGAGTATGAAAAAAAAGCAGCACTTCAAGTCAGGAACTACCAGCCAAAGTGGCCAAAGGGGCAACAGGAAGTAGTGTAAGAGTCAGGCAGGGTAAGATAAGACCGTATTCTAGCGATAGGATGGAAAAACACACACAGACTTTAAAAGTGTGAAAACCTGGAATGGCGTTTCATTAAGAAGTGATAGGGAAAGAGGAAACGGTGTGGATTGTGATTATCTGTCATTATCAGCAAAACAAAAAAAAAAAACAGGGAAAAGTTGATCTTAATGTTAAGTCGATCATGACTGCACTGCTATGCACAAATCAAGCTAACAATCCGAATAAATCATTCTCATTCATGCACGTTGGCATGGTGATGCCTAAAGGGGGATCTCTGATAGAGCTTGGCTCCAACAAAGAAAAGGTTTTGATGGACACATAACAGAATGGGGGTCATTTGCGTGATCATACGTGACCACCCAATGTCAGCCAATATCCCTGAGGTACATACCCACAGGTTAACATCATCAGCACGCCATGCTGAGAAATCAAGGGAACATTTGGAAAGCCAAAAAGCCTGATAATTACTAGACAGCAATCTCAAACACCATGGCTTGCTGTTCACATGTAGCATAACTCTCTTGTAACTTGTACCTGGGGCATTCATTGGAACGCTCAGCCTAGCTGCACTTAATGCCTATCCAACACCACGACAGCGCTTTCATTTGTGATTTGCTGTTAGACAAAAATATAGGTCATATAGGTTCTTCAGATTAACTGTGTCGAAAACTTATATTATTACTAATAAATCAATGGGAGACACTTTACCCGTTTTGGTCCTGGACTGTGATAGAAATCAATGGGTGACTGCGAGAGGAACTTCAGTGCTGAAGGGTAATGAGCAAAACCAGCTAGATGGTCGACTTTGGTGTAGCTTAGAGTTGCGTGCAGCAGGTCAGTTTTGGTCAAGGGTTGCAGATAACCCTCCTGCTCAACCTTTCGTCGCATGGTAGAATTCCAGTGGTTCTTGATAGCATTATCAGTTCTGTGCAATAAAAATGTATAATTAAAAAAAAAAAAAAGATTAAAGTTACTTCCATATCCACTGCCAAAACGAATATCTTGATCTCAGATTTCAGTACGATCTTCAAGCAATACCACATTATAATAACCTTAATTAGACTAAAGTACCACAGGTAAGGAGTTCAATCAAAGAACAATGCATCTTCTGTGGTGCATTTTCTTGTAGCTAAATGTATGCTCTTGTTGTGATAGAATATTTTCAGAAATGTTTCCCTACAACAAAATATTTCACCCTTATAACAATGGGACAGAGCTATTTCCTGCTGAAGTCCAATAGCTGCAGCATGTTGCCCACCTTCCAGGCAGCAGTTTGGCGATCTCTGCCCATCTGTTCCCCAGTTTCTTATGAGCCTGATAGATGATCTGGTCCTCCTTCTCCGTCCAGGATGTCTTCTTCACTTCAGGATTTAGGTGGTTGTGCCAGCGTTCCCGGCACTGTTTCCCGATACGACCTTTCAGGTACTTTGCTATGATGGACCAGCGCTTGGGGCCATATTTCTGGACAAGTTCAATGACCTGCATGACACATGATGAGCCCATCAATGCCTTTGAATTCTGCATGCTTTTAATGAACACTGAGTTGCCAGCAATTTTAACACGCAAACCTTCTTATCTTCTTCTTTCGTCCAGGGACCCTTGATGAGTTCTGGATTCAACACTTTCTGCCATCGGTGCTGGCACTGCACATCTGTGTGGTTCTTTGGGACAAATACAAGTTTTTTTTAGCCCATGCCAACGTTTGAAGCACCAGATAAGTAAAAACATTTTTCCACTCTCTTCCAATAAGGCCACACCCATACCAGTCTTGTGCATTACATGCAGTTTGATTTGAAAAGATTGAAGTAACTTAACACTAGACATAAATATGGTGTAGCCCTGTGCTGGGTGATTAAAAAAATATCAGTGCTGTGTTTTGTTACTCTGCACCTAGTAATAGACACCAAATGAACAAAGATGTTCTCCACACAGTTGTGTGTGATGATTATCAATACAGCAATGTAGTTCTTACAGGCATAAAACTTGCAATATGCTTCCAGTTTTGAGATCCATGACTCTCCACAAGCTTCTTTAGTTTTTCATCCTATAGGAGGAACAGCAAAATATGCAGACAGGAATGGTACTAAACGGCCATGGACCACACTATAACGAGCAGGTCAGATTAGCACAACAGACAGAACTGGCCTACCTCCTCTATACCAATTCATCCCCACCATAGTTACACACAAGACCAGACAAATGTGGAGTGGTGTGTATTTTGTTCTTACCTCTTCACGGGTCCACCGAGACCTGCCTAAGTTGGGTCCCCCTCTCTTGGTCCCTGGGACATCATGCTCCAGGCCGTTTAGCGTTTCTTCATCATCGTCCTCACTACTATAAACACTGATCAGCCGGAACGGTGAGGCGTAGGAGAAGCCCACACAGGTGCAGAAACAAAACCGAGAGTGATAACTTGCACATCTTAGACCTAAATCTTAGACCAGCGACGCCATGAAAAAAAATCTACTGTAACGTCTGCGGTTTTGTTTTATACATGCAGGACTGAGTTGTTTTGTGATTTCTGCAAGCTCGGTCGTGCTTTTATACGACTGGGCAACAACACGGTAATAATTAGAAATCAGAGTTCGGATCATTCTGGTCAGGATATTAACTTCCTGCACACATGACACGTCCATCCGTCTTCTAACAGTGCATTTCTGCTCTGAATGGGGAAGACACATGGCGTAGTGTTTATGAAATCTCTAGCATAATTCATTCCAGTGCTGGATGCATGCATAGAAGAGATACAGGAAAAAAAGTATGTGGAAACATATATGCCCATGTATGCATTTAGTTATCAAGCAGTACCGTCTTCAAACATGTGCAATATTCTTGAATAGTCTTAAGGTTTAGAAATGCATTATAGAATATCATAAAAGTATAGGCTACCGACCGAGTTTCCGTGACAGCCATTTCAAAGATAAACTTGCCTGCTTATTAGTCATTTATTCCCTCGTCTTAAAACACGTCCCAGACGCATTTCTGTCCGCAGAGCCAGAACATGCCTTAATAAATAAGCATGGATACAAATCGCAATACCAATTTCGTAAATTCATTAAGTGTAAGAAAGGCTTCAAAAGTACGATTCATCTTCTCTGCAGAAAGCTGCTCCCTGGAAAGGCTGCACGTCATCTCACATTTAACGTTTGACAGTTTAAGTTGTTTTCTTCCCGACCATCCTCATATTTACTGTAAACTTCACATCAGTTCACAGTATAAAAGCAATAGTAACAGGTGTGATTATTTTGCTGCCAAAGAAAATTCAATTTCCACTGTAAAATAATACTGGAGTTTAATAATTAAACTGTAGCCTAAAACAGTAGTTCCGCTGATATTTTGGAAACCTAATTGAAATAAAGGTTTCCAACTTCCTTCCACGACGCATACATAAAATGACAGGCAAAGCACCTGCTTCTGCAGACGCCGAAGCGACCCCCAGCGAGCGCCCGGACGGAGCCCCGCGCGCGGAGAAGGCGGCCGCGCGGCCGGCGTACCTGCGCCTTGGTCGCTGAGCCATCGTGACATTACGTCGCCGGTGTAGGAGCGGAGTGGGGAGGCGACGCGGCTCGCCTCGCTTTAGGAGTGCGCTGCGAGCGGCTCCCATCGCGGCACAGGGACCTCCCATCCATTCGCACACATCCGCAAGCGAGCATCGCATTCACTCTACCCCCATGCGCTGCAATGACATTTCCAGGTGGGTGGGTGGGGGACACGCAGCTTAACCCAGTAACACATAATGCAGCCAAAACAGGATCTCACTGCCAGGCCAGTTTGCAGATTGCAAACACTAAATATCATTGCGTAATTTTTGCGCAATTATTGTGGTTCTTGGGTACTTCCCTCCTTAATCACAAACCGCTCTATTTATAGAACCAAAGAGATTCATACAAAGGGCAGCCTGTATCACAACGCCGCAGAACTAGCCGACACACGATAATAAATTTGATATGCAAGTGTCTTAGCGCAGCACTACCACGCCTCACCAAACACATCAAATGCAATATAAAAATTCTCAGTATTGAGGCTTCACCAGCATTGCAACTGCATACATGTGCAACTTGCAGTACACCTTATACATGGGTGCTACACAGAAGCTCGCAATACTAAAAGCCAATATTGTTGGTCATATAATAAATCGAATGTCATCTGGAGCACTCACACTCATATCAACATACATTATATTAAAATAAGACGTTTTGCTACTATAGGGAGCATGAGACCCCTGTGTTACACCGTATGTCCACTAGATGGCAGAATGACCGCGTAGGAATTTTTACCATCGCCAACTTCAATTCCATTTGCTGATTTGGGACCGTTTATAAATTCCTTGAAAAATCACGCGTAAGATTACGTTGGAAAATGACAAGAGTAGTAGTAAATACAATACCACAAACCTACCGAGTGCCATACAAATGGATTGCCTGGAATATTAAAATTCTCAAATATGCAAAACGTGAGAAAACGTACCACACTGGAACGGGAACACACACTATATATGGACACGAAATTAATTAAGTGGCGTCTCTAAAGTGCCCATAGAATATGACGGTACTTGAGTATGCGCGTACGTGTTCCCTGTGATGGATATGCAACCAATCTAGACTATGCTCCAGTCTTGGACCCTATGCAGTCTGCGAGAGACTAGATGGATGATGGATGGATATAAATAATCAACCACTATCAGTCGACTTATATTTATACTGCTGGGATAAGACCGTGCAGAGATGAGCAGGGTACGCAACTGGAAGGGATTTTAAAGAGGTTCTTTAAGTCGCCAATAGTGTTTCCTCGGGGACAGTCCAGATAAACCATACAGTAAATAAGTAACAGAATCAATGAGCGAATGTCATTTCAGAAGGTAGTGACTCACTATGTCAGGTCACTATTGTGGTTTGAGTGGGAGCGGCCTTAAAAAGTTACACCATTTCTCATTTACCATTAAATCGCAATTAGCAATACGCAAACATTAGCAGAACAACTCCTACCATACATGTCATATTCAAATTTTATACTGTAGGCTACAGAGAAAGCTGATCGTCCAACTTTGGTTGGAATTCTTTTCAAGAATCATGACTCAACTTTACAAAGTATATATCATGTTACAAAGTATGTTGGTTATGATGTATGCCGAGTGACAAACCAATACGCGACGTACTGTGCGCGCAATAGATCATTTCTAGTGATTCCCTGCAGACTGCAGCATTAACAATTAAGTAAAGACCAATTTACAGTTAATACCTCTCAATTGTCTCCCTTAATATGAACATTTAAATACTGCTAAATTGCATCCACTGTTGTTTATATAGTCTTGACAAAAATTTTCTGCAAAATGAGAAGTTAAACTGACATATCCTTACATAACACTTAATTCTGAAATATATTAGCATCAGCCGTGCTTTACACTGATTTTTTTTTTTTTTTTTTACATTTTAGTCAACTGACAAATATTCTTGTTTTACAACAATCTTTATTTCAAATAAGGTGATTGAAATAGACTAGTAACCCATTATAAAATTGATCTACATACCCACAATTTCTTTTAAATCAACAGAACTGCCTAGGTCATAAATGCAATGATGACCGCATAGTCCAAAGGTCGCACAGATTGCTGTATTACAAAATCCCAGGTTGAATAATTTAGAGTGCTATAGCTTATACTGAGACCAACCTGGTATTTCGGAAAAACGCACTACAAGTCAATATATGGAGACCAATAATGCAATCAATATATGAAAGTTTACACATTGTATTCTAGTCAATTTTATGCAAATCTAGATATGAATAATTGTTGATTATACAAGTGGCACCCAGAGCCTCCCACAATGCCGAGCTGTGCCAAAAAAAGTGACAGGAAGTTAACATTAAGTCATGGTCAAATAAATTATAAACTTTTTTTTTTCTTCTTGTAGAAAACACTTTGCTACAGTACTTAAATGTAGTTACTTCATTGCACTTTTAACACATAATACACAAACAACATCGTAAACAACGCTCTTAGTGTTACAAAGTAATTATTAAAAAAAAACGACATGCAGCATGAATAAGGACAGTGTTATTTAAATGCCTAGAAATTCTACATTTAGTGGAAGCCATTCCGCTCTTCTGTTGGGGTTCTAGAGAACCGTGGAGTGTCTGATACAGAGGCGGATCCCACTCTCCAGTGGATGTATGTCCAACTCTTTGAGGCCCTTAGACAGGAATATGATCAGATGACCAATGAACTGAAGCACAGAGCAGACAAATAAACTCGCCAAGGCATTCAGGGTACATTAGTTTGTGAAGGTACACACCTCATCCCATAGTAGTGCAAGTTACACTGCCATATACCACATTCAGAGCAATGACATATGTGCCTGAAGGAATGGCCAACTGTTAAAGTTAACCTGGCCTAAAGCATGCCCCTGGCTGGTGGCAAGTCAATTTTATCTTATCTTGTAGAACTTCCCTCGACAGAGGTCTTCAACTGCCGGTTGAAGCTTAAGTTTCAACGTTAAGCCAAAGTTTCTGTTACACAGGCAAAGAAACACAGAAATTCACCAAATACCTGGAAAATAATTAAAGCAGCAAATACATACTTACAGCAAGAAAAAACTCCTCCTTCAATGTTTGAAGAGCCCCCAAAATTCAGATTCTTTGCTACAAAACCTCCAAATGATCGGCCAAAGAATCCCCTTTATGAACAGAATACAGTAATTACGGAGTGGATCGGTGCATTGGGATCAAGAATGCCAAATGTGCAAACAGACAACGCTCACACTCGAGACGACAGCCGTTACATGACAAATGTTATTTAAAGGAGGGGGCAAGCGAAAAAAAAAAAAATACAATGAAAGATTGCATCTTGTTAGGCTGCAATTTAACAAGTTATTGTAATTAAGATTAACTTAAATCTAATGTTTTCTATGATTGATAACATCCATCCTTTTTCTGCCTTGCCAGAAACAAATCAGACATAATAGGACACAACTTTGTTATTTATATATAAAATAACTACTGGTCCATGATTGTTCTTAGTAGGGATATCACTTTAACAAATTCATAAAACACACACACACAAGAATCAAAAATGGGCAAAAAGGAAACATTTTCCCCCTAAACGTAATGATATTCTATGCTTAGTAAAAGCAGCTGGTCAGGTTGATTGGGTTTGCAGAGTCTTGGTGTACAGTCTAACCCAGCAGGGGATCCCTCTCGCCAGCAGATACCCGCCTCAGGACAGCTGGGGGCGACCTTGGATTAACATACAGCCAAACATGATTGGTGAACTGAACCCCGGAGCAAACGATACATACATACTCAGTCACTGCACGATACACTGATGCACTGTGTCATGAATGAAGGAAAATGACTATGCAGGCAGGCTGGAGCTCTTACCTGTTTTTCCATCTTACTTCATAGAAGAAATATGCGCCCAGAAGAAATGACTAAAGGGAATTAAAATGTTATTATTAATATCAATAACAATAATAATAATACTAATAATAATAATAATAATAATAATGACACAGTAAGTATGACCAGGCAAAATTATTGGCATATGTACAGGTAGTCCGCGGGTTAAATCTGACTTAGACAACTTGTACTGCCATAAAGCCTGTTACGCTAAATACTTGGGTTAAGTACAATGGTTCCCAATAACTGCACACACCACTTTGTGGCACTCATGAAAACATTCCGAACTGCTGAAGCCACGTCGGCTTGAGGTACATTTACAGCTGTTTGTCATTTAGTCACTTTTATTATTGCTGTATAATTATCATCATTATGTACTGTATTATTTTTCAGACTTACCTACATATTCGACTTAAAGACAGAGTTGGGGAATGGATCTCATCGCAACCTGGGGACTGCCTGTATCTGACCTCTTATTCGCTCACTGGCTTAATGTCATTACATTAGAGCAGTGCTCCTGAACCCGGTCCTCGGGGACTGCCGGACAGTCCACATTTTTGCTCTCTCTGAGCTCCCTGCCAGGAGCCAGGTTGGAGCAAAAACGCATACTGTCTGGCAGGGAGCTGGGAGGGAGCAAAAACATGGACTGTCTGCAGGTCCCCGAGGACGGAGTTGGGAAACCCTGCATTAGAGGATTTGAAGCATTTATCTGAATCAGCCAATTGCTGATTGCCGAGTTTTTTTTTCTCAACAAATGTTCTAACAGCTGTTGTTTACTTGAATTATGCTGCATTAGTAACCGGCGAATTGTGTTACATTTGAACTTTTTGTCCATTTTAAATTTACACTTACAGCAAGAAATCCAATCGCGCCCTCAATGGCTGAAGCCCACTCAAAACTCAGTCTCTGGGTTATAAAGCCTCCAAATGTTGGACCAAAAAACATCCTTTGAAAATAAAACACAGTATCATTACAAATCAGATTACATAGGCCCATAGATAGATGGGGGGGGGGGGGGAGAGAAAGACAATGTACTGGAAAATTTAAATAGTAATATCCGCAAAGCTCTGAAATTGTACTGTGACAATACTGGGCAATTTCACAGAAATCAAAAGCAGCATTAATTTCCTCATTGACGTGCTGTAGTTTCTTGGAACTCTGAGACATCACAGCGAGAGAAGCTTACCCTGCAGACCACACTGCTCCAAACATTCCAGATACCAGCCCCAAAGTGCTCAATCCCTCCTCAAAACCATTCTCACTGAAACAAACAAACACACACCGTGATCACAGAAAATCTTGGGAGGCTCACTTAATTCAGTAAAAATACAGAATTAATGATTTTTGTTATAAAACCCATAACTTTATTAGTTTACAAAAACATGTATATCACAACAGCCAGTGGCTTTACGTAAAACACTAATTTCAAGTAGTAATAAATGGAAACCCAAATTATAGTTCTAAACAAGTTCACTGACAAGCATTAGATGCTTTAATTAGTAACACCTTTGTAATAACATAAAACACTAAACATTTGTGTTTAGTATCCCTTTGGGAGCTAATAACTACATTTGCAATTAACAGCAAAACGGCAAGAACAGTGGCAAGAATGTGCCGAAGATATGTGCAGATATGTTAAGTCCACGGGCTTCTGTTATGAAATCAACAAATTTGCGACATTTTTACGCAATTAAGCATGCGCCTCGTTCTGCGAGTTCTGCATGTCATGTGGGCTGGTGAGTCAAACCTTATGCATGGCAATGTTGTATACGAAACAAACTCACTAAGCACAGGCGATGATCTCAGGGAAGATGGGGATGCCAGTCATGCCCAGAGAGAAGCCAATGATGGTCAGCATGAATACAAACAGCCACAGCTGACTAAAGAGAGGGGAGACCTTCAAAGTACTGGGCACTGCATCCAGACGCCAAGAGCGGTGAGCAGGTTAACTTAAAAAGCTAAACAAACATTTTGAGTGTCTTCCTGGAAGAGTCACCTTTAGAATGTACAGAAGGTTTTAATGGTGTCATTTAATGCAGGCTTCTAAGCTTTACACTTTCACTAAACAAAGGGTCTGAACATGCAGGGCCTGCCCAAGGCAAACCTGACCTAGGTGGCTGCTTAAGGACCCTGGGGCCTCCATGGGGCTTCAATGTGTGTTTTAAGGCTCAGGGACCCAATTTAAAAATTTGCTTTGTGCCCCAAAAAGGGTTGGCCTAACCCTGTTACTTTGTGAATAAAAATGAGAACATTTTGTACAGTTATCATGGTTAAGAATTCCGGGGGAGTCAGCAAAGCAATATTAAACCATCCATTTTCCGAAACAACTTATCCTTCCAGTAGTGATGGCTAAATGAAGCCTCATGAACCATTTGCTGTATTTTTTTAACCCACTAGATGGTGCTCTTGGCTTGCTTTGAGGTATGCTTAGAGCCCTTTTTTGAACAGACAGCACCATCTAGTGGGGTCAGAAAATACAGCAAGTGGTTCATGAAGCTTCACTTGACCATCACTACCTTCCAGGTCGCATGGGGGCCAGAGCCTTTTCTGGAAGCTACCGGTAAGGTGGGGAACAACCCAGGATTGGGGGGGGGGGGTAGCCCATACTCACACCTTCGGCATGTTTTTGGACTGTGGGGGGAAACCAGAGCCAGAGGAAACCCCACAACATGCAAACCTGAGCAGAGACTTGAACCCTAGTCCCAGATGTGTGAGGCGACAGTGCTAACCACTGCACCACCATACCACCCCAAATGTTAAACACATTTAGGTAAATGCACAAAAAATACTAAGCAGGTTGCCAAAGCAGAAAGACCAGACCTACTGAGAGATGTGGAAAATCGGAGTAGGTCCCAGCAAACAAAATCCAGTGGCAGCACCAATGCCTCCCGTCACCACAAGCCACTTCCTTACGGACTGCAAGGAGGACATTATCATAGGTCAGCTTACCGTATCTAACCACAGGTATGCAGTTCTGCTGAGTGAATGTGCTTCTAACACTCCAATGCAGCGTCTCCCAACCCGGTCCTCAGGGAAGCCCAGATAGTCCACATTTTTGCTCCCTCCCCGCAGCCACCTGCCTGGAGCTCTGATGGAGCAAAAATGTCCAGCAGGGAGCTGGTAGGCAGCAAAAATGTAAACCGTACCATGTTTCCCAAAGACCGGGCTGGGGAACCCTGCCCTATTGAATCAGATAAAACAATACATATTTGATAATCTCATTAGAGTTCTTAATTATATATAAGCTATTAAATCCTAGCACTCCTATATGCCTAGTACATTTTTAATACATACAGGATACTTGTCACTGGCAAAGCCAAGTAAAGGCGATGAGAGCGAGTAGGGCAGGGATACACCAATCAAAAGCAGGCCGACGAAACCAGCAGACAGTTGAAACTGTCAACAGAAATAAAGTAAGTTGATATCCATTCTGAGGCAGAAGGTCAAGCAGCAGATCTCATGGTATCACAGCAGAAAGTCAGAGCATACAGTACATCCGCAGCTGCCGCAAGGGGGTGTGGGCCAGCCCTGGTCTCGCTAAGCCTAGGAGTCCAAAGACCTGCAAAGTGCTTGGTACTGGACCACTGGGGGCAGTGAAAGGGCTGCAGTCACAAAGCAGGGAGTACAATAAACCACACATTCGGCCAACCCTCAATCCAAGTCATGTGCTCCTGCACTCACACACACTAGTGCTGCTACAGATTCAACAGCAGCCAGTTCATTCGTTTTCATGTGAGCTTACCATCCACTTTCTATTTAAATACCGAAACATTACACGACAGCCTGTACTCCCCCCCCAAGGCCCTGTAACTTGACCGGGTTAAGTGTTCAGCAGAGCTGCCTCTGAACTGTCCAAAGGTCTGTCCTTTGTAAACTTAATCAGATTAGAACGATACATCAACAAAATCTGAAAAATGCAGAGAAGGTAGCTTTCTAAGACTTGGCTTGTCACACCAATCCAAGTGCTTCGTAAAACTCATCGAGTCTATGATCACAGATGTGTATCAGTATCGAATATGCAGTATATTGTGCAGTTAAGGGAAAACTTGAAAACAGAATTAAAAAAATTTAATATATATATATTTATTTTACACACACACACACAGATATTATAATATATTAAAATATAACAAAAATCCTGACTGTTCTTTTTTTGGGATGTATTAACTAAATGTTATTACACTGGAAAACACATACTGACACACCATCATTACCTTCTCTGTGGCAAATATGGACAAGGTTGCATCAATGAAACCCAGGCCTGAGCTCAGTGTGAACACAACAAAGCACAAGAGGGCTATTTTAGGGTGGGCGAAGAGCCGGATGAAGGAACCATCAGTGGGAGAGGCACCTGAAAATGTTGCAAAAAATTAGAAATAAGGAAATAAAAATCTGAGCCAGTGATCATGTCATTTTGGGCAAACGTAATTATGGAGACACTGTTCATATTTTCCCTGAAGTAACACCATTACATAAATTCAGTGCCAACTATGTGGTTTCGGTGGGCCAATGCTAATATACATTTCGTAAATAGCGTGTCATTTATTAATCTTTATATCATTAAATGGGTAGATTTTTCCATGCGATCAATTCAAAAAAGCACATAATGGCACATAAGTGGCAATTAATTGTCACTGTTGACACACCAATTGGTCATTTTGTGGTCATTGGGGCAGACAGGTGGTGTAAACCGTTCGATCGCCGGTTCGAGTCACCGACCCGCAAGTACCGCTGAGGTACCCTGAGCAAGGTACTGGCTCCCTGGGCACTGCTCCCCGGGCGCTCACGTAGCTGCCCCCTGCTGTGTCACAACGTTAAAAGCAGAGGCCCCATTTCATCGTTGCACACTGTGTGCTGTGGCATGTCGACAATCACCAGTCACTTTTTTTTTTAAGGGTATTCTCTCATCCACGTAAGAGTGAGGTTTAAG
>JAODKM010000025.1:16612742-16630948 GCA_026780845.1 Petrocephalus sullivani
TAAGTGGCTGCTTATAAAGCATAACACAGTATAGTGCTGGGGCATAAGTGGCTGCTTATAAAGCATAACACAGTATAATGCTGATGTACACCCCTCCGACCAGTGTTACTGCAGCCCGTCCTAGCTTTAGCTGCTGTGAAAAATGTTAAGGTTACTATGTATCCATTATCAACAGACTGTAATCACAAATTTGCTATTTGAAATTCATGTCACAAAACAATCCGCCAAAGTTGATAAACTATACGTGCAGCTTAGAGTGCCACAAAAGCATTTCTGTCCATTATATATTCCCACAGACAAACATGTCTCACTGTAAAGTTTTATTAAGCAACAACAATTGACACAAACAAATTTCCGAGCAAAACCAACAAATATTAACAAAAGTAACAGTGTAACTGAGAAGAAAGAAAAGTGTCAAGGAAATGCAGCAATCCTAATAGATACCTGTTATTAGCTATAATGTCTTCCCCTCTATACGCTGAAGGAAATGAAAGCATTTCACATTACATTTATATGCCACCGACTGCCTTCACCCTGATAAAATGGAAAACTACCAGATCAATATAAACTGAAAATACTTCCCTGATAAAAGATCATTAAACAGTATTACAGTACTAAATAGCGCATTTACAAAGGCCTTCTCTAGCATATGCAAGCCATGTGACTTAATTCTCATTTCTCAGCCACAATAACAAATCCATTGCCAAAGCAGTGATGATATATTAAAAAAATCATTTTAATAGAAAGAAAACTCTTTCACCATTAACCTGTTAATATCCGTGTCATATTTTATGTCTCATATCCTCACTTCTGGATTTTTATATTGAAGAAGAAAAACAAAAAGTTGCCTAAATGCCATTAAGGAGATTTTTGCCCAAAGGTGACAGTGCATTCTTTCAGTATATATAAAAAGAAGTAAAAAAATATTCAAAATTAAAGTTATCTTGTGTCTGTCTATAATCAAAAATTAAAAGATACTCCTACAAATGCAAAAATATAAAAAGTAACAATAACTGCATAATAATCCACCATCAAAATGATTTCCATCACTGCTATTAGGCATGGCCGTTTCACTGGCACTGGTTATGGTACCAAAGGCAACAATCTGTGTATTTAGTTACAGCACTAATACATTTTGTGTAACCTCACAATGACACAAACATTTAGACGAATACATCCTTTGCCGCTAACTTCAACACATTAAGCATGTATTTACTTCTTTCTACCATGACAAATTTTTATCTTGAATTAACACCTGACAGCAAGCCTTCACAATACACTGATAACTACCTTCTTGAACAAGCAGACAGACTAATAAGAGATAAAGGCCATTAAGCACATTTTTCAGACTTGTGTAGACAAATTTCTCACATTTTTACACTAATTGTCCTAGTACAGAGAAAAACGTAAGTTAACAGATGTCAACACTGAAATATATCGTAAATAAATGGCCAGTATCTGACAAGCCTACAAAAAAAACATAACCTATCATATTTTTATTTAAACCTTTTCTGAGCTGAAGCACGCTAATTAAGGAAGCAACAGTCAGTACTACATTCTAACTTTCAATGTACTTCTTTAGGATGGTTAAGAAGGAGCCAGACACTATCATCATCTAAAAAACACAGCTGAGCTCACCTCCAACACATATTCCAGGAAAGTCTGATTGAGCCAATCAAAATCAATCATCCGTCCATCATTAGTAGTTGCTCATCCAATCAGGATTGGTGTTCATACTGCTGCAACATTTTTAATACTCCTGTACAAACTGCATGAGACTTTAACAAACAGAGTATATATACATTAAAAAGTGGAGTCAAGTATTCATGGAATGGATACTAACATATCTTATATAACTATCCTTTTTTTAACTTAGGGGTATACAAAAAATATGCATTTAAAGCTCGTTTTGGACAAGCACTACATGTTAGTCCAGAAGAATGGCCTAGTACCATGCGTGCATACGTATCGTCCTCCCTACTCTGATAAGTCAAGTTGTCCAGTGTGAAGAGCGAGCTCAAGAGTCTGATCATGGACATCATCAGTACTGGAAATCAAAGTAAAAAAAAATAAATTTCGATTGTCTTGAAACACACTGCATCCAAGTCTATAGGGCAACATCCACAAATATTCTGTCGTCAAAATGCAGTTAGTGTTAATATTTGGATTTTTTTTGATGTACACTAATTTAATTAAACAAAGTTAAAAAAGGTAATAAAGCATGATAAAACGTGATAAAGAGCTACTAAAATAGTCTGATTTGGCATGGATGAGATATGTGAAAAAGATCATACACTGTCTAGTGAGGTATAAATTCAATGCTCCTAGTCAATGACTTCACAGAAGTAATAAGAGAAACTACAGTATATTTACATTTTTAAAAGTTTTCTAATTTGCTTTAAAAAAAGTAAAATGCCTATAAAGTAGGTAATATGATTGTTGATTGGTAAAAAATATATTCACAAAGCATTAAGCAAAATGTGGGATTTTAACAGATCTCAAAAACAATAAGCTGATTCCAGGTACTGAATTCCTGCCTTGTGAATCTTTCTGCTTACTTACCAGTTTTATTCACATTTATATAATACGCACAATCCGACCAAAAGGTAGGAAAATGACCTCACTGATTTAAGGAATGTGGGTTTGGTCAGTGGCTAACATCATCAGGACATAAGTGGGTTCCCAGGAGCAGGTTGGAAAACTTTAGCACTTGAGCTCACTAATGCTCTCAAGGAGAAGCATCACGTTTCTACAAGCTTTCTGTCAGCGAGGAGGAAAATTAAGCCAGTTTTATCTTTTCTCATTGATAAATATTCAATACTTCTCCTATTACTTTCTTACTCTGCAATATTCCATTGCACTAATTGTAGTTTTCCATATTACATTATTAAGCTATTAAAGCCAAACCTTGGTCCAGCTGTTAGAAATTGAAGTCTAGTTTCCTATTATTTTTGATAGGATTGGGCATATTTATGTGCAACACTGTCCAACAACTGCACATATTTTCTTACATACATCCAACAGGCAATATTTGGTCTGATTCTACCTTCAACATTTGGGTAAAAGTACCAAGACCCAAATCCTAAGGCAGGGTATGCAGAAAATAGAACTTGCTTGGTGTGACCCCCCCCCCCCCCACCAACATTAGCACTTGCATATTTAATCAAACATTCGTGAACAACATTATTTTTAACAAAAAAGCTGGTGTTAGGTTTTAACTTATGTTTAACTCATGTTTACAAGTTACTGATTTTCAGTAAATTTTCTTCATGCAAATTTACGTTTACTGTTTTTTTCAGTAGCAACAATAAAGACTATGTCACCTGTTTAACAATTTGTAATACTATTCTTAATTTTATATTGCAGTAGAATATTTGTACTGTAATATTTCAGAAATCCAGTAAACTAAAAACTTCCCATTTTCTTAAATAAACCAAGTAAAAATATATTTTTGGGAATAGCTCAAGCAAAATAACCAACATTTCAATAAATTACTAATTTTCTTAAGAAAAATCCATTTAAAATTAACTCAAATTAGTTTTAACAATGTCAAATGACAGAACGCTTCTAATATACATTTTTGTGCAACTTCTAAAGTCCAAAATGTTATAGTGACTATAATTATGAGTGGCAACATATTAAGGCCTTTTAAATAGTTAAACATAGCAAAAAAAATTTTGCGAAAACAATGAAATTAGACTACAACTACCTTATGAATTTAGAGATTTGTCACTTGGTTTGTTATTAAACATCTTCACATTGTCCTTTAGATCCTTTAGACATTAGATATTTAAGGGGCAAAGACGTCTGAGAAGGACTGCCATGTGGATTTCCTTTGGCCTTAAATTAGAACACTTCTTGCCAAATTACACTATGATTATCCTTCAGCTCAATGCACAGTTTAAACACAAGCCACCGAAAAGTGCGAAAGTAAGGAAAAGTGCACGTGAATTCTCAAGTCACAGTTGAGTGCTAAATCAGCCACCAATGTGGACTAAATCAGAGGCCCCCAACCCTCGCCTCATGGCTAGTACTCCACCGGAAACCGGTCAGCGAATGGTTAACTTACAAAAACAAACAATATATTTTCAAGCCATGTGGTTTTTTATAAAAGAACTTATGATGTGCATGTGTTCTGATAGCATCTGAAAAAAATTGTCCCACAAATCCATCTACCACCAGCACTCTCCATTACATCAAATTTTAACACCCTCCCACCCCCAAAGTGACAGGTTTACCGGTCCGTGAAATTTTTGCACAATGTACACCGGTCTGTGGTCACCAAAAGGTTGGGAACCCCTATACCAAACAATGATGATAAGAATAAAAAAATAATAATACACAATTATTTATTTCATAGGGATATTAATTCCAGTCCCCTGTAGTTGTTGTATGTTCAATGATTTAATCCCTATTGCAATATGTAGTCTTACTGACGTTTAAGCGATTAAAAACAAACTACTGTAATAAAAATAGTTAAATAAGGCAGCATGTAAAGAAGGTGGCTGATCCACCAACTTCTATACACTACAGCAGCATAAAAATTGAAAAGTGACCACAGTAAACCCCCCCCCCCCCCACACACACCCCACAACGGCAGCATAACAAACCAATTGTGTCACTCCCGATTTCCTTTTACACCAATCCCCACCACCTCTTCACTTAAGCCGCTGCGTCACATTGGCCAAGGCTACAGCAAAGGCCTGCACTGCTGAAAAGGGGTACTGAAAATCCAGGATGTAGGCGTTGCCATCGATTCTGCCGAACTGCATTACCTGAGGAAAAGAATGGGAAGGAACAAGACGAACCACACAAAGATCCCACAAAAAACCACAATTAGCCCATAAAAACCCATAAATTATGAATGCAACGTGGTTCAGTAGCACAGAAAGCATACATTTGTGGGAAAAGCAAATGAGACAAACCCTTACTTGTCTTCCCTCCAACTCAATCTGGAAGTTCTTAGCTGACTCCTGCGTGACCCTTCCTCCAAAGTCTAGCTGATATACTTGTGTGGCCTCGTTCCAAAGGGGTTGCTTGTTGGCCATGACATACACAAAGCCCTGGCTACCAAGGCTCCGGTCCTCCTTCTCATTGGCTTTGCGGCACTTGATCTCCTCCAGTTCGCTGGTAGCACGTAGGTTCCTCTTGCTTTTCCAGCCTTTCTTGCCACTCTGGCTCTGGTTCATGAGTTCGTCCCCAGAGACAAACAGCTCTGGCTCACTCTCTGAGCTGTCCTGGAACTCATTCGTCTTGTTCATCTTCTTAGCTTTTTGCTGCTCCTTCTGGCTCTTAGGTTTCTTCTTCTCTCGTCCTGGGCTGGACACGAGGTTGTTGAAGTCACCGAGGACGCGACCCTCTTTTTTCCCCTTGCCCTGTGCAACAGGCGTAACAGTAGCTTCGTCTCCCTGGCTGTCCAGACTCCTGCGGTTCTTTTTGCCAAACTCCTCCGTTCTCTGAGGCATTGGGCTCTCATTCAGAGGAAGCACCTCCTGAAGGTTCTCGCTAGCTTCTGCTATGGCCTCCGAGAACCTGAGATGGTTCTGAAGATCAGCAGGAGAGGGCGGCGAAAGGACCGGCTTTTCCGCCACCTGGTGGGATTTGCTGGGAAGTGTATCCGGGGAATTCTGCACGGGTGGGCATGGGTTGTAAATGTTCCAAGGATGCATGGCTGCAGGGGGCAGCTGGAGGCCAGTGCAGGAACTGGCACTTGGGTAGATGGGAGGCAGTGAACAGCAGCTCAGGTTGGCTAAATTTGGTGGGTAACTGGGCGGCAGGACTATGGCAGGCTCTTGCTGACTGAAGGGGAGAGGTGCCACAACGTCCTTGGTGGGGCAGGGCTGTGGAGGGGGCTGCAATGTTTGAAGTTGAGGGCCATTATACCCAGCACCTGGAGGAAAGGGCAAGGAGATCTGGAAACCTGACTGGAAAGTGGGGGCAGTGGGATTAGTGGGAGATTGTGGTGGAAGGTCAAAGGGCAATCGAGACACACTCAAGTGCTGGTCTGGATTCAGGATGATTGATGGTGGTTTGTGTGGTACAGGAGGGGTAGTCAAGACAGTCTGTTCCCGAGGAACCCAGATTTCTTCAGAGGCCCTACTGGTATCCCATTGGTAAGGAGGGGGGCGCTTGACCGTCAGACTGACTTCTCCCAGGGTTAAGTGCCGGACGGGTTTCTCTAATTGGCACTGCTGATTCACCTCCTCATCCTCAGTAAAGGCTGAATTGACGTACTCTGTCCTGTCCCTGCCACTCTCCAGGGGGCCAAGTAGGTTATAGGAGGACTGCGAAGTCAGAGGTGAAGCACTGTTTGAGTGAACGATGATAGTGTTGAGCTGGGCTCCACTTCCCAGTGCAAAATCTGGCCTTATGATAGTACCACCAGTAATACCATTACTACTGCTGTTCCCACTGGTGCTCGCACTACTAGCATTCACACTTGTATTTACACTGTTGCTACTACACTGGCTACAAGTGTGCAACGCTTTTGACACTCTTTGTTGGTAGGAGGCCGCTAGAGTTCTGTTGACTTTGGACTTGGTTGGTAGAGTTTTGGCAGACATCTGAGAGACCTTCAAGGCTCCGTCCCTGATGCTGCACTGTGGCGTGGCACGAAGAAGCGTGGCGTCCATCTGCTGACCAGGACTGCGTGCAGAAGTTGCTGAATCGGGGTAGGGCGGTGGATCCCTGGTCGGTATCGAGTATCGCGGTATTGTGAGTCGACTGAGAGTGGCAGAAGTATATGGAAGCTGGATTTTCTTCTTCTCTGAAGAAGTTACTCTAAGAGTTGCGGAACTGCCTGGGCCCTGGAGAGGGTACAGGTTCTGGTTATACACCAGCCTCGTGCGAGGACGGCACACCTCCTCTACGTTCCCGCTGCTGTCGAATGTCGTTATCCTTTCGTACCCTACTGGGGTCTGGTACTGGGAGACCACAGGGTACAGCAGGAAGTCCTTTTTTAGGCAAAGGTCTATTTGGGGCTGACCGGTGTGGCTGTTCTCACTAGGGCTTGTTGCGGCCACTGAAACCACAGCCCCTACTGTACCTGGATACGGCGGCGGAGGGTTCATTTTACTGATCTCCAGAGGGGCAGTGAAAACTGCTGCATCTCCCTCGGCGAGCAGAGGGGCTGGATGTGGAGCTTTCACTTTCAGCTGATGCTCCTGGTCCCTTCTCTCTCGTCCGTGCTCGTCAGGAAAGCGGGGTATCTGGAGCACGACCTGAGGCTGAGGCAACACAATCTGGGGGTGGCCGCCCCCTAGTGGGGGCAAAGGGAACTGCATCTTGAGCTGCTGCAGTTGCTGGTGCTGTTGCTGCATCTGCTGGTGCTGCTGCTGCATCTGCTGGTGCTGCTGCTGCACGTGCTGCTGCTGCTGCCGCATCTCCTGAATCTGCTGCTGGATCTGCTGCTGCTGCTGTTGGATCTGCTGCTGCTGCAGCTTGATCTGCTGCTGCTGCTGCAGCTGGTGCTGCACCTGATGCAGCGCGTGTTGCTGCTGCACCTGATGCAGCGCGTGTTGCTGCTGCACCTGATGCAGCGCGTGTTGCTGCTGCACCTGATGCAGCGCGTGTTGCTGCTGCACTTGATGCAGCGCGTGCTGCTGCTGCTGTGGAGGCTTCTGTGGCTGCTTTAGCTGCGGCGCCTGCATCTGTTGATGCTGCTGCTGGCGCTGCTGAATCTGCTGCTGATGAGCGAGAGGCAGACCAACAGGAATGCGACCCAAATCAATGCCACTGAAAATCACTTGCCCGGGGCCAGGGAACCTGGTGGGCAAGCTGTACTGGGATGCCCCCGTCTCCTGGCTACGCCCGGATACCCCAGAGATGGCAGCCGCACTGGCGGTGGCATTAGTCAGGACGTCGAGCTGAACATTCTGACTAGCCAGCAGGGACTGGACAAGTCCAATGCTCTGAGTAGGTGACATCGCCTGGGCAGGGCTATGGATGGGAGCGATGGGGATGTTGACTGTGCAGGGTGGATTGTCATCAGCCACTCCTGAGGGTCCTGTCACTGGGCAAGACAGAATGACGGTGATTATACCATTATACACTACCTGTCACAAGTATAATATACTCATTAATCAAAACACAAGTGCGACATCGAATAAAACATAAAAAATTTGTCAGTGTGTTATTTAGCCAAGAAATAACGCCACTCTTCCATACCTGGTAAGTCATCTTCATCCTCACTGAAGACATTCGGATTGAAAACGGGGAGGTTTATCAGGTCGAGGGAAATCTTGCGAACTTCTGGTAGGTAAATAGTCATCTGTCTGGGCTGGAGGTGCAGTAGACTGGTCTTATAGATCACTGAAAAAAATTTTATGATATGAATTTGGAGATTTTGTAGGCTGAATTCAGTACTTCAGTAGCGGACAATAAGTTACTGTTATTATATTTACGTTACCTGCACCAAGGTTTGTTGGCAGGAAAGAGGCGAGCCCCACAATCTTAAACTTTGTGCCCCAAATATTGGATGTCACCTGAGCAAGGTAATTGTGCTGTATAACAAATAAAAACCTCACAATTATATGACATACAGCACCAGACAATTTAACTGAAAGAAAACATTTACGACCTGCAATTAATTGTAACGGTAAGAAAAATGTGTAATTTATCTGCCACTGTGACAAAGCCAATACCTCAGTGATGTCATCTAAAGGGAACTCTTTACACGTGGGCCCCGGGGAGCCAATAGCGGAGTTCCGAGCAGGTAGCCGTGGCGACCGGGATACATCCTGCACAGCCCTGGATAGCTTAGGCGACTTCCTCACATCAATATTAATTCTGTTGGAAAATAAACAAGAAATACTTCCAGCATTCATGTTTGTACCACATTGCTGTCGCTAACATCTACCTAAAAATATAATAAATCTTTTCCTTTTTTTTTGTCCTACAATAAACAATATTTAAGGAAAATAAATCCTTTTCCAATGTAGGTTTCTGATGAAAATATAAGTTCTTGAATACTAGTTGGCTGTTAAATCATCCAAGTGTCCTTCAGCAAGACACCAGTTTAAGGTCCCCAGGTTTTGCAGGTATTGTAAAGCGGAAGCACCTGGGCTTAGGCCACTGCAGGTACTGTAAAGCGGAAGCACCTGGGTTTAGACGACTGCAGGTACTGTAAAGCGGAAGCACCTGGGCTTAGGCCACTGCAGGTACTGTAAAGCGGAAGCACCTGGGTTTAGGCCACTGCAGGTACTGTAAAGCGGAAGCACCTGGGTTTAGGCGACTTGTTTCCCCGGGACTTGGAGGGCTTCTTTCCAACCCAGTCGTCATTCAGCTCGTTGTCACTTGAGTCGGAACAATTACAGCTGTCGATCATGGAGGAAATCAGGCTGTTTCCGTAAACCTCGTCTAAAAATACAAACGGGGAAAACGATGAGCGAGACCACGCCTGGATTCTGGGGCTTTGGATTTTTGAGCCTCTTTTGAGTGGTCCTCTTCCAGAGCTACTGGGTGATGCTCACAAACTTAGCACCGTAACATCCATCAGTTTTTTCTAATTATACAACTGCATTGCGAAACTGTTGCTTTTGACTCAGTTTTATGATATTACCATTTGTTTTGGTAATGAACAAAAGAAGTTTATCCAGAGTAAAAGTTAAGAAGATATGAAAAAAACAGCAAAAAATATTAGGGCTGTCAAAATTGACACGTTAACATGGATTAATCCAGCATCGTGATTAATCTGATTAAAAATATTAACGCATTTAACCCATCTGCAGCGCAGAATGACTCAAAATCCCTGAAATGCAGCGTAAGTTCAGGTAAGAAATAGTTTTTGGCTACTCAGTTGGGGAAAACAATTTAAAAATCATTAAATCAGAGGAACAGATAAGAGTTTTAATGTATAGTGCGGAACAAATGTTTGGACACACCTACCCCAGGTTCATTTGTACTATTTTCTACATTTTTCAAGTAATTATAAAAACTATAAAATAACTTATATTGAATTATGCACCGACCAAAAAGTATTAAACACATTTTAGGGAGGCAGGTTCAAATCCCTGGGTCGCCAGAGTGATCTCACCACTGGGCCCTTAACCCAAATTGCTTCAGGAACTAGCTGACCCAACTTTCTCCTCTATGCCAGTTTCATGAGGTGGCCTCCTGGGATCCTTCTCCAACCGTCCTGAAGGTGGATCCACATATACGCTGACCACTCAATGGCCACTTTTCCTTCGCTGTTTTGTCAAATACCCCACAAGATGCACAACATTTCACTGCAGCAGAAGAAGTGGGAGATTGCGGTGGAAGGTCAATCTCCCACTGGCCCAGCTGCATGGCACACCTGCTCGGAAGTTCTCCTTGGGATCCACGATAACAAACTCAGGCCGCAGCTTGCTGATTCGCCGGCCCTTCAGGATGGGTACCAGGCCGCCCAGGTACTCCAGGTAGAGGGTGTAGCAGGGCCCGCCCTCATCCGGGCAGTCCTCGGTACGCTTCATGGTGCAGTGGAGCCTCTCGTTACCCGCGGTGGGATAGCTGACAAAGTCCCGCATGTTGTTGGGGTCGGGGATGGGCGGCTGGACGTACCAAAGATCAGAGTGTGCAAGCACTGTTAGTAAATTACTGCAACAAAATATCTCGCTTGCATGTGATAGACAGACCGCCCCCACCCTCATTGAGGTATAAAATCCCCACATAGTGAGAAATGTGCTAGTATTTCATTTATAAACAGAATTTCAGAATAATATTTACAAAGGATCTGCCCTAGCATTTTTTGAATGACTAGAATAGAATCATGATACTTTGTCCATCACTGAGTGGAAGCTGAGTACTTTTTACATATCCCACCTTGCTCCTTATGAACCACACACACGCACACACACACACACACGTGTATGTGTATATAAGTATTATGGCTGCATGACATAACAGCAAGTGCGATAATTTTGTCCAGACGCCAGCTTTTGGGTACGATGCGGACGTTTACTTATGCCAAAAATTTGGAGGCCAGATTAGTAGCACATCTAAAATATTAATGAGAGGCATATTGTGACGCCCAGAAATTATTAATCAGTATAAGTTCTCTGCTTTATTTATGCAGGTTAGTAACTTTTTTGGCATCACAATACGCTAATGATTAATATTTTAGGCGTACTTGTAATCTTCTTACCAATTTGTAAGCAAAACAGCGTCGGGACAAACGTGTACGCCGTGGTGACTATTACGCATGTGCCATGTAACCGTGACGTGATATTTACACATATAGTTGAGAGCTAGCTGTGGGGTCAGTGTGCTGGGTCGGCCAGCATCCAGTGCCCCAGGAGGAAGTGGAGTTAAGGACCTATCCAGCAATGGGAGTTGTCACTTCCCACAACTACAAATAATCCCTTCTCTCCTGACCAATCATTTCTCTCAATTTTTCTCTTTTCTTCCTCAGAACCTCCCACCAACTGATGAGCAGCAGCTGAGAGCAGCAGCACGTACCTTAATGGTGGGGATGAAGGCGGTGGTGACGTAGGAGCAGAGGCGGGACGGCATGTTCAGCTTGCTGACGTCTTTCTCCTCCCGCAGGACGCTGGCGATGCCCTGCTGGCACAGCAGCTGTAGGCTGGCCACCCGGTGCTCCACCCGCACCACGTACAGAGCCGGGCCACACGCCAGGAACAGCCGCGAGTCGCGGTGGCCCCAGCACACTGTGGTGATCGGACGCTGAAAGGAGACCCGCAGTGTTGCGATTGGATGTTATATATGTTAATAAACAGGTACGTAAACAGCATCAATTAGTCTGCTTACTCATTCTCATTCATAGAGCTGAGAAAATAAGGAATGTAATTAATACGCTCCATAACTCACAGTATCCTGTAGATTTATCTCCCAAGATTGTTCTTAGACAAAATTTGAAATGTTAAATTCTGTTAATGTTATGCTACACAAGGGACCACAGATCCATTGAAAAACAGTGCAATTGCTTCTAATTGGGGTAATTCAAACAGTAACTACGCAAAAACCATCCGCAATGCCACCCCTGGTTACAGTAAAATTTTTGTTGATTTGGTAGATGCTTTAGTTCAAGCACCAGTGAGGCAGGTAATACACAAATGATAGCATAGAGCAATATTTCTCGAACCCAGTCCACACTTTTCTTCCCTCCCAGCTCCCTGTCAGACAGTCCACATTTTTGCTCCCTCCCAGTTCCCTGTCAGACAGTCCACATTTTTTGCTCCCTCCCAGGTCCCTGTCAGACAGTCCACATTTTTGCTCCCTCTCAGCTCTCTGCCAGACAGTCCACATTTTTGCTCCCTCCCAGCTCCCTGTCAGACAGTCCACATTTTTGCTCCCTCCCAGTTCCCTATCAGACAGTCCACATTTTTGCTCCCTCCCAGTTCCCTGTCAGACAGTCCACATTTTTTGCTCCCTTCCAAGTCCCTGTCAGACAGTCCACATTTTTGCTCCCTCTCAGCCAGACAGTCCACATTTTTGCTCCCTCCCAGCTCCCTGTCAGACAGTCCACATTTTTGCTCCCTCCCAGGTCCCTGTCAGACAGTCCACATTTTTGCTCCCTCCCAGTTCCCTATCAGACAGTCCACATTTTTTGCTCCCTCCCAGGTCCCTGTCAGACAGTCCACATTTTTGCTCCCTCCCAGCTCCCTGTCACACAGTCCACATTTTTGCTCCCTCACACCTGCCTACTACAGTGTAGATTCCACTAGGCTGAGCTTCCAATCGAAAAGATGGAGAGACAGACTTACCTGAGCGGGGGTCTCCAGCGTGTAGATGTGCTCACCATGGACATTGTAGAATTTGACAAGGACATTCCTGGCCAAGGATAAGCAGGCCAGGTCTGCAGGGAGGCTGTGTCTCTCCAGTCCAGCCACGGCCAGGAGGTCTCCCTGGGAACACCACTGCACAACTATGTCTGAAACAAAATAAAAAAAAAAAACAGATACTGCTGGAATGACAACTGGAACGGCAATGTATTCCCCGCCACCCTTCCTCAAATCTAATCCCTACTCTTCGCACATCCCCTCCAACCCCTGCAATCTCTAGGGATAAAATCTTTATTAAAAGCCCAACATTGTGAAACTTGTTTCAGTGTAATCAGGTTCATCTGTGTCTGAGGACGCGCTTCTCTATCCTACCACTATGTGTTGCTGCTTCAGTTGCATACAATGTCTCTGCAAAGTTTATAAAAAAATCCATTGAATACTTTTCAAGTTATTGCTCTAACAGTCGCATAACCATACATGCTCCTGTCCGAGAAATACAAAAAAATCAAGTGAGTGCTGGCATGTGCGGGAGCCTTATATGTGAAAAGGAGCCACACCACGTCAGGTGTCATTCCAGGCTGACTAAACATTAATATAATACATCAATAAATACCCAGACTTTAATTAACGAGACACAGTTTCAAGAAGACTCAAAAATACTTAATGAAACCCCAAGACAGAACATCATCACCTGCACATCATCACTATTACTGTCAAGCCAGGGTCAATAACATCGAAATATCAACTGGGTCTATTTTTCCCTTACTGGCATAAATGGTGGAATCTTTTTCAGGCGAGATCCAGACATACCCACCTCTCAGCCCCGAGCAGATTGTGGCAGGCGAGAGGTCGTCGTAGTTATTCATCAAATTGATGTTTCCTGACGTGAAGCTGACCGTGAAAAGGGCTTTCTGCGTGTGCGCTGGGAACAGGGTGGACAGCCAGACCACTCAGGAAATTACTACGCGGCCAAGAAACCAATGCAGCACAATTTCTTTCGCACAGTGCAAACTCTCACACACATTCCCCAAAGTGATCCAAAGAATTCCCTATTCTTATTTACTTATGTGTGCTTTTTTACCAGATGACTTTATATACTGAATGAAACTACTAAGACGAAGCACCTTCAGTACAACATCAAAAGCCATGTTGGATCAGAACCAGCAGCCTTTTCCCCAGCCAGTCCATTAACTAATATGGCACCTTCTGCTTCAGCATGTTTATAAATGAATTTAAATTGATTTTAAATGCGGGGTGACCTTCTGAGCCCGGCGGCCCTTTATATAGGTACCTTGAGGCTTGGCGTGGTCGTCAGTATCGGTGTCGCTCTCGCTGCTGTCCTCCATGAGGAAGTTCGGGTAGTTCCAGGACATGCTGACGATGCCGTCCAGCTCGTGCAGGAGGATGTGTGCCAGCATGCGTCCGTGACAGTCCATAACGATCACCTGGCCATCAGCCGTGCCGAAGAGAACCTGTGGTACCACGACCCGCAAACCGCCCAAAGGGGCTTTCAGTATTACTAGGCCTTGTGTGCATCAATAAGGGAAATTATTATTATTGCATTTTAAAATATATAGATAATTAGAAGGCAGATCCTCATATAAAACCATAATCCACAATTTAAGACATTTCACCAAATCACATCACCATGGTATAAAGCAAAATATAATTATGGATTTTCAAACTGTTCTGCATTTTAAGTATTTACGAATAATTAACCATTACCTTTCAATATAGCTATTTCAAAAACATGCACAATGGTAGTACTAAATATACATACATAAACACTATGTTCCTGCTGTATATATCTACGCATATACCTTTTCTCATTAAAATTTAATTAACACTTGGCTCGCTTCTCCAGATCTCTCCACCTCCTCGACGGATGCGTGTCACAGTGCTGACTCGCCTGCTGGTCGTCGGGGGTCCAGATGCCGCACGTGATCTGGCTCTCCAGGTTGATCTCCGAGGACCAGTGCCTCTGGCCGCTGACCGATCCGACGAGCACGAAGCCGTCCCGGTAGGAGATGAGTGCCTGTGTGCCATCGTGTGACCACGTGAAGTCACTCACCTAAGGGAGAAGAACAGGAACGCTCATAAAAAAATAAATAAATCTGGGATTAATTTTTACAGCTCACATTAAATTTATGTACGAAAAAAAACAAACTGATTTATTCTCGGAATCAGAGGAACTAAAAATACTTCAAGGGTACCTTTCCCGAAGCTTTCTTAATTCCCCCAGAAAATTCATCAGTGTCAAAATATCCAAGGTTCTTATTTAACAACTTTCAAACAACTGACACTGAATCTTCTTACAGCCCCTTTAGTCCCACCAAATCTGTCCTACTTCCTCCCATCCCCCTGCCACACGAAGCCGTCTCCTAACAGCCGTGAAACCGAGCGATTTTATTTCACCTGTGCACCCCGGTCGTTCACTAGCTCCACGGACCAGCGCCCCTCGTACTGGATCCAGACAAATATGCCTCCATCCCGGTCACATGTCGCCAGCTTCTGAAAGGGCTCATTCCAGCGCACCAGCACCACCTAAAACACACACATTCCCCTCCCCATAACTCTCAGCTAAAACTACAGCGCACTGTGTGTCTATTCCTTATTCATTATCTACTGGCTTACTATTGGCTTACTACTGGCTTACTACTGGCTTACTTTTCAGACCAGTCTTTTCAAATCTGAAAACTTTAATCATGGGCTCAAAGGGTCTAATGGCTGAAACAAAGGTCATACATTTGCGTTTAATGCTTAAAAGACTAACCAGCACTGAAATTCATATTCAGATGTAATCAGAAAGGATTCAACATTCAAATATAAAGTGTTCGTCTTTGATGTGGAAATGTTTTCATCATCTACTGTTAATGAGAGACTGTGGTTTAATGGTGTTAAAAATTACAAAAAAATATATAGTGTATTTTTTTCAACTGTTAGCCAAAGACAGAGTGAAAGTAATAAACATCCATCCATCCATCCATCCATCTTCTGTCCTAATCAGGGTCACGACAGTCCAGAGCCTATCCCAGAGGCCATGGGCGCATGGCAGGGAACAACCCAGAATGGGGCACCAAGCCATCACAGGGCACACTCACACACCATTCCCTCGCACAGGCACACCCACGGGCAATGTGGCAGCTCCCAATAACCTTAGCATGCTTTTGGACTGGGGGGAAACCAGAGTTCCCAGAGGAAGCCCCATGACGACACAGGAAGAACATGCAAACTCCACACACCTGGAACCTGGGCAGAGACTCGAACCCTGGTTGAAACCGAACATTTCATTTCATATAATACACACCAAAATGGCACATCTTAGCTCGGTCACTACATTTCAAAATGTCTCAACCACCGAGTAGATGAGTGGGTTCATGAGGCTGAAAGGCATTTCATGACTTTTTTTTTTTTTAAATCAACCTCAAGGACAGCTAAAAATAGAGCCAACAAAACCCAGCAGCAGCGACTTTGCCTTGTTTCCAGGCAAAATACACACAGAGGCTGAAACAGGAGCAGGCTTTTTTATCTTCATGTTCATTTAACCTAAGATTCTTTCTGTTCTGCTCCAGAGCAAACCCTCCCCTGAAGGTTTGTGGTCTGTCATCCTGAAAGCTCCCCTTGACAACACATACAGACTGGCCACTGGCCACTGCAGGAACACAGTCAGAGGTGGAACTCGGGAATTTATTGTACTAGTCAAGCAGGTTCAGTTCAGTATGAAATGTAGTCTGAAAATGTTTTCACTAGCAGGTGGGCTACTCTTCAATACACACACACACATGTGTGTGTGTATATTGAAGAGTAGCCCACTTGCCAGTGAAAAAAAAAACACTGCACATTTTGAACGGAACTTCAAAAAATTCCACCTCTGACTGGGTGTTCCTGCAGTGGCCAGTGGTCAATATATGACCAATCATCATTTTCCGTTCTGCCCTCAGAACCCTTTTGTGTAAGTAAAGCTCCCATGAGCTCCATCCATCCACTTATCGCGAGCACGCCCGTGAGGCCTATATGTTCCGCACCAACAAAACGAAAGCAGAAGTCTCACCTCGCTGTTGTGCCCCCTTAGATTGAAGTTGACCCTCTGTGGGGTGTGCCTGTCCCTCCTGCAGTGGCTGGAGGTGAAGGTGACCCCCACGACCCCCCTCCCGTTGCCTGTGGCCAGCCACCCTTCTTCGTAGTACCTCCTCCTGCACACCGGCTTCTCCTTCTCACTCTTGGGTACGCGGCCCTTCCAGGACAGGCACAAGATGTTGGAGTCGCTGCAGAGGATTGGACCATGTTCCAGAGCGGCCAGCATCCCTACTGAATGACCAGACTTGATGTCAGGTAGGAAAAGCGATTGGGTTTAGTGTCAGTACCTTGCAGTGAATGGCGAGCAAAAAAATATGTACAAAATAATTTTACATCTTTTAACAGACTGATTTTGAAGATCTTAAGGCAATTCTGTTTCATCAGGTAAATATAGATGAAGATACATGGCACCTGATGTAAGATAAATAACTACTGCAGTAGTAGTGTTGGGCGGTATCACAAAAAATTTTATCATGTTATTTTTTAAGATTCTAGCGGTTTTACTGCAGCAGCAAGTTTTTTAAGATTTTTAAGTTTTTTAAGATTTTAGCGGGTACTGCAGCAGCAAGCATTTACATCAATAATGTACGTTCCCAAATGTTTTTTACAAAGGTGTGTTTTTATTAATTATTATAATAATCATTTACATTTAACTAGACAGTATACCCAGCAAGTTTTATTAGATTATTAATGTATATTCAACTCACTTCTCGCTTGGGTATACTGGATAAACCGGCACACCGCCCAGCACTACTGGCAAGCCATCAGGTTGCAAAAATATCACCTATTACATCATATCGTACAGTGCAATGGGGTCAGGTTAGGCATTTTACATCTTCACATTTTTTTCCTGCCATTTTACTCTGAGGGATGTTACTCTTAAGCAAAATCACAAATTGATTGATACTGCTTGTTTCACTAAATTAATGCTTTACCCACAAGGTTAGTCACCAACAAAGCAGTTAGCACACAAACAAGATATCAGAGTAACACATTATAAGTGTACACAGATTGCTCACTTCATGGCTTTCGGACATCCTTAAGTATAAGTCCTCAAATCTTCATTCAAATTTCAGACTGTAGTAAATATCTTCAGCTAATTTTCTGTTCACAGCCATTGAAAGTCAACAATAATTAATGACACAATTAGCCAAGCAAGTCCCATTTGGAGTTGTGTATTATACGATGCATCCAGTTCAGCATGTCATTGCGGAGAGCACAGCTGTTTCGTAGGCTTTGAAAATGCATGCATCAGCTTTCCAACCGTGGTGAACTTCCTCCCGTTGACAACATCATTGCCCCAATTCCCAGAAAACTCTGGAAATCCTCAGTCACAAGGAGATCTGCGAACAGAGTACAATATCAACATATAACATTTTTGAAAAATCTACAAATCTGAGAAGTGCTTCC
>JAODKM010000025.1:16658876-16677675 GCA_026780845.1 Petrocephalus sullivani
GCTTTGTAGCACATCAGCTTCCGTTATACATATATTAGTCATAGACGATGCCAGATTAGTAGTAAGAATTGGTAAGTTACTTGAGTCCTCAACAGTGAAAATACTTGCTATAAATGAAAGTAGAGGTGGTCCTGATGATATATGTGCAATGTCACGTCAATAGTGTCAATGGTCACATGATCAAAGCAGTTTCACTTTTTAATGCAAAACTTTGGGATTAAATGGGTTAAATGTTTCCGTATGGGTTTACAGCCAAAAAGAGGAGTTTTGGGAAATGCTGTAACTCGTTTGCATGTGCTTTCTTTGTCTTGTTATAAGTCTCTTACAGAGTGATAGCTATAGGCTTTGAGGTCAATTGGTAGGCTGATGTAAACGCTCGGGCTGAAGTTGCACACTACAGCCACATGTAGATGGAGATCCTCCAGTAAATGGGCAGTATACCATGAAGGATTTGTCTGGAGAGTATTTCTGCGAGATGACAAACAACCAACATTTACCCCAGGGATCTGAAAAAAATCTCAAAAAATCTGAAGGAGTGGGCGTTACACCAAACTAGACAGGAACTAGATATGGACTGATGTCTGATAAACTTCCCTAACCCCTAACCCGAACCTCGCTCTAGTCATCTTGTCCAGCTCAACACCTGTAACATCAAAGGAAATTTAGTAAAACACAGGTTATACATATTGGGCCTGATCTACATGAAAACCTATATTCTGGTGGACCTATAAGCAGTCTCCTCAGCATTGATTCTCTTTCCTCCAGCCTTGTGAACAAGGTCGTCAGCTCAAGAGGATCCACTGGGTGTCCAACGTTGGCACGGCACTCAAGTTTCTGGAGAGCAGGAGGGTAAGGATGGCCCTCGGGATATGTTGCCTGTGGATGTAGGCATGATGATCTCTCTAAGACAGTGTTTCCCAGTCCGGTCCTCAATGACCCCCATCTAGCTTTCTGTTCATATATTTTTTGTTTTATGTTTTGTTTTGATGGTTTTCAAATTTCTTTTTGTAGCTGAAATTTTACTAGTCAGACGTACAGGAAGGTATATCTGAGGAGAGACCATCAGCAGCTTGAGTCTTCTGCTCAGGAATTGGCCATTATGAAGCTGGGAAATGCATGTTACTCTAATTTAATCAGCCGCCGCTCTCACTGGGTGTAACTTGTGCCAGTGACAGCTGAACAAAAACTTTTTTGTTGTTTTCTGGGCTGAAGATGATTGTTTTCAAAGGCGCTTGGTTCTGAGTTATGTTTGGGTTTTGAGCTGATATCGGGTAGCAGCTAATATTAAAACTGTGAATTGCACTGTAAGCAAAACAAAAATACAGTAAGATTATCGTTGCAAGACTTCCTTGTCATTTGAATTAAATGAAATTCGGTATTATTTATTCAGTTTTGTTTTTATGTTGGTTAGCTGCTCGTCTTTATGTAATAACACAAGTCATTTCTGTTTTTAACAGATCAAACTAGTCAACATAAATGCGACTGACATTGTTGATGGCAGGCCATCCATCGTCCTCGGATTAATATGGACCATCATCTTGTATTTCCAGGTGACACCCGTGTTCATGTTAAAACGTGATTGTCTGTTCTAAAGACTGTTGTCGAGCAGGCTGTCACAGAACATCTACTCACTCTGCTTCCGGCAGATCGAGGAGCTGACCAGTAACCTGCCGGCCATCAAGTCGCTGTCTAGCAGCACCTCATCTGTGGACAGCAAGGCCAGCTCCGAAATGGCCAGTCCGCCCATGAAGAGGAAGGTGGTGGCCAAGTTCCAGGGAAGTGCCAAGCGAGCACTGCTCAGATGGGCGCAGCATGTAGCTTCTAGGTGCGTCCTCCCGTGGCCGTCTCACCGGGGAATCGATTCGCATGAGACGCTGTGCTATGGTGACGGCGCGTGTGTTGTTTCTCGCCGGCTGTCAGTAGACTGTACAGACACTGTCATTTAGCTGTGCATCCCTTGGGTTTGAAGGCATCAGCTCCTTGAGTCAGACTGTGTAAACTGAGTATGAACTGTGTAAGAATGTATCAAACTGGAGAAGCTGGTAGACTGCATATTGTTTCTGTTCAATTAAAACCTAGTATGCCTAATTTTTAAAAATTGTGAGTATATATAATGTGCCTATGCTCCGCTGTCTACTAATTGCATTTGACATCTAATTGACCAATGAAAAGATGTTTTATGAAGCCATTTATTTAACTACTATTTATGTTGGTACTAATCATTAACATTTGTATTTATGATGGTCGTTTGTATGGATTGTTTATATTGCTAATTTTAACAACTTAACATTGATAGCTAGATAGCTAGTTAACTCCAATAATTGTTAATATTGAATGTAACGTGAGATTAATTTGCGTCTTGTTGACTGACATATCTGCCTCACTGACGCAAGTACCGTTAAAACATTAAGCCTTTCACATTCACTTGTAATCACAGGTTTCAATTTGTGGTGCTGAGAGTGCCTCATTACATTGTCTTAGGTTCATTTTGCGAAGTACCTTCTGAGAAAATGGGTTTTTTCATTCTCCTGAAATATAGGACTTTTGGGGATGCATATTTTTCATGGGAAAACAAGCATCTGAGCAGAGAAGCACAGCCTATTCTGGTAAACTGTGCATTGACTGTGTTTGCATGGTAACCATTTCTTAATAAACTGTGCATGCCTTGTATCCAAAGATGCTTGGCCATCGAGGTGAAGGACTTTGGTCTCAGCTGGCGAAGTGGGGTGGCCTTCCACTCGGTCATCCATGCCATTCGTCCAGACCTGGTAGACATGGAGCTCGTTCAGAAGAGAACCAACAGGGAGAACCTCGAAGAGGCCTTCTCCCTGGCCGAGAACGAGCTCGGCATTCCGCGACTGCTGGATCCTGAAGGTACCGCAGAGTTTGCTATTACCAAAAAAGTAAAATGTACAGTCATACTTATTTATTGATAAAACAGAGTGTTGTGTCCTGAACCAGGATGGCCGAGTGGTTAAGGCGTTGGACTTAAGATCCAATGGACATGTGTCCACGTGGGTTCGAACCCCACTCCTGGTAATTGAATTACTACTTTGGGGTAGATTGTGGCTCAGTGCCTGTAATCAAAAGCCCAGTCTTGGCAAATCTGTGTTGAGCCAAGCCCTTAACCCCCAGCTTCCTGGGTGCCCCTGGAGGTGGTGAACTATCAATTATAATAACTAACTTATCTACATAAACCCTGGTACTTCCATGTAATCATGTCTACTCCTTCTCATTATTAAAATTCATATCTTTTAGGTGCAAACAAGATCTATTATACAGTTACATTATATGTCATATTTGGACCATCTGGTAGTATACTGTAGCTTTACAATTAGGGTAACTGAGACTTGCGGATGATGGACTTGGATTGGTGACAAGAGGGGTCCCTGGATCATGTCTCCCAAAAAGGCCTTATTGTTTCATCCTACACCTGATTATGTAACCCGAGTATTCCTGTAAGACATCCTAGTGTGTAAGTGTGAAACCTGAGCCGGTAAGCATGCTCAGGGTCCGCGGGTTGTAGTTTGCACTCGCCGATCGGCCCCGTCTCACCGGTCACACGGTGTCCTGCTGCTCCGAACCTGAGCTGATCTGCAGCCGTTCCGCACAGCGTTCTTCCTCATGCCGTGACTGGCAGCGTAATTATGCACCGGAGCATATTTTATTCACAGCGCAGGGGGGGATTAATTTGGTCTGAGCTGCACAGTTGGAGAAGAAGAGAAGAATCTCCAGACTTAAGCCCAGCGGTGACGACTCGCTGATGCTCTTATGTAACATCTCGACTAAAAGAGACGGGCATTTTGAGAAGTGTTTGCTCTTAAATTCTAGGGATTAAAGAGGCAATGTGATTTATATGTTCTAAGCTCTGAGATGTGCTAGTTTTATAACTGGAAGGGTCTATCGATTTTTCTGCAATGGAAGGTTTTAAGGAATTTCTGCTACATAGAAACGAATTTGATGTATACGTCTTGTGTAACGTCTGGTTATTTCATTTCGATAAAGACCTTAGCTATGTTTTGAAACGATATTACGTAAAATATGTTGCCAGGTGTCAATCAAATTTTTGCTGTCTGCCCCGATAAAATTATTCTCTGACTGTCCTGGGAGGTTTTGGGGACGGTGCTGGGTTGTAGGTTTCAGAAATTTGGTTTTAATGTGACTTTTTACTGTATATTCATAGCTTTAAGTTCAGAAAAGTTGACATTCAGAGAATGTCCAGAGCAAGACCACACTGCTACATGGTTTTCTGGAGAAAAAAAAACAGCTGACCAAAGATATGGGAATTATACTTACATTTCTAGCATTATTATTATTATTATTATTATGCGCATTTTCCACAGAGATCCGAATTTAATGCTGTTTCCTCTCCCTGCAGATGTCGACGTTGACAAACCAGATGAGAAATCCATCATGACCTATGTCGCCCAGTTCCTCAAACACTACCCCGACCTCCTTGATGGCGAGGCCGATGGACAGCAGGAAGAGGTATTTTGCTCTATTTTTGCCAAGGAGTCAGTACTTCATGTTCTTTTAATGTTCTTTTCATACTTCAGTCACCTCATACACATAAGCTAGCATTTGACCCATTGTTATAAAAGTAGTTATTATTAGAAGTACCAAATTCCTCAGCTGGGAGGTTTCTATGAGCACAGTGTACAGATGTAATGCTTACGATATGTCTTTATAAAACAGTTGTAGGTGCACATTCTACACACAGGAATTTAAAAAACTAAGAATTTCAAGCATTTGAGAAGCTGCTACCATTTTAACTGTTCTATATTAAATCTGTTATGCATTAAATCTGCAATCTGAGACAGCTCTGCGGGATCAAATAAAGAAAATCTACAGGCATGCTTTACATACTTCCACTAATTAACACCATTTATTGTTGATTACAAATAGACAGCCCCCTTGCAACATGGGTAACACGCAGGATTTTTGCTAATAGTCCGAATATGATGAGTCCATCATGACGTCTTTTAATTTCTGCCCATCTGTGTTGTCTGGCTTTCTCTCTCGCTGCTCACCGTCTGTCTTGCACGCTCATAGCCGGTACTTGTGTTCATCCCGACTTTTGCACTCTCCATCCCCAAGCTGACGGTAAGGCCATGCTTACGCACACTCCGCAGTCCCACAATGCCCTGCGCTGCTCTGCAGTGCTTCCCAGCGTCTCTTTGTGTGTCTCGCCAGTGTCTGCCTTGTGTTTGCACTCGCTTTTGCAGTCATTTTTTTATGTACAGTACAAATCTCGGTCCCCCATGCACTAAACAACCTGCTGTCCTTACAGCTTCAATAATTATAAAAACACTAGCAATCTGGTGAGGTGGCCCATATTTGATGCCTTTTCTAAACAGAGTGATTAGAAAAACAAATAAGGTGAAAAAATCTTGCTCTCCATTTTAAAAGTCTGCATTTTAAAAGCACAGGTTGATGTTCCCTAAGTTTACAATACCCGTGTTTAGCCCCGTTTAACAGATAATCTTGTGCAGAGTGAATACTCCATCCCCTCTTCTTCTGTTGCATCAGTCTGGGAATGCTGTGGAATTGCTGTGTCGTCCACTGCAAATTACTCGTGGGAGTTTTATTTACACAAAAATGTTCTGAGGGCAGAATGAAAAATGATTAGTCCAAAAAATAACCAATCAGATATTGTGTCAAATGTCAGCCCAACCAATCAGATGTCTCGGTTCTGCCTTTCTAGTTGCTTGCACCTGGCTCCTCTATAACCTGCTATCTCTCTGAACCAATCATTCTTCATTCTGCCCTCAGAACATTTCTGTTTAAGTAGAGCTCCACAGGCGTGTGGATTGCAGCGAAACAGCCTGGCGGTAACCATTGGTTAAAACCCTGTGTCCCGCCCACAGAGGGAGGAGCGCAGGATGCTGAGGGAGCTGAAGACCTGGCTGGACCATCTGGAACGGGAGCTGCTCCGGGCTCAGGGGGCTGAGGGCGGCTTGACTGACAAGTACCAGGTGAACAGTGGGGAACAGAGAGTGTAATGTCATTGTGCAGTAATGGTCGCTCACTTAGGCCTCTATCTTCTCAGGGGGCGCTGAATTAGTAAAGTGCCAAATGTCCCAGACTAGTATTTCTCAGTATTTGTACTTGACCATACTTGTGTTCTCACGTGACTGTTATACGTAATCTTCCATTGCCAAAGACCAGCTCCAATACTCATGAGGAGAAGTACAGAGCCGGGTAAAAATCCCAGGAGTTTGTTTTTGCCTTGCCCCAAATATCAAAGATACATGGGTTGCATCCTCACCAAACGAGACCAATCCCGTGATTCATGGAGGCACAAGTTCGTTTTTGGGAGGCAAGTTAGCAAATCTGATCTGGTTCAGGCCACAAGTAGGATCTTTGTGTTCTTGGTTTTGATAAACACCCCAAATGAAAATGGGTGGTGAAGCTTGCCTAATGTGTGACACGGGCTTTGAGAGGCTCTCTCTATGCATATCTGAACCTGTAGTGGCTAAACAAGGTGGATGAGGCTTTTCTCTGAATGTTCTGGAACAGGGGTGGTTCTGTTGGGTCAGCCTCACAAAAAAGCTTCACTATTAAGCGACTTGCTGTCATTTCACTTTCTCCAGTAAGACTTTATTAAGTTAAGTTTAGTAAGTTTTATACATGAAGACTTTCATTTGGTTCATAAATAACCTCAAAAAGGATCCAGTCGGTTGCCATGACTCTGCTTTTCTGCTGAGGCCCTGCGGGCAGCCGCTCTGCCATTATGCTAACGCGGCGTCTTTTCTCAGGCATTCAAAGGTTTCCGCGTGCAGTTGGAGATGAAGAAGAAGCAGATGGAGGGGCTCCTGCAGCCCCTGCACCGGGAGGGGAGGCTGTCCTCCGACCAGGCGCTGGTCAAGCAGGCGTGCGAACGGCTGGCCGCCAGGGTGAGGGCTAGCTGGCGCCTAGCCTGCCGTTTCTCAGTACACGCCGTCTCCTTTGGTTTATCCTTATCCTTATTCCTGCTTTCTCCCAGCTGCTGGACTGGCACATCCACCTGGACAAGTCACTTCCCGGAGTCCTGGGCGTTATCGGGGCCTGGCTTCACCGGGGAGAAATGGCGCTGTTTGAGGAAATTGCCATTCAGCAAGTCCATGAGGAGACGGCCAACGTGATCCTCAGGAAGTTAGAGCAGCACAGGGTACGGAAGGACATCAAACCGAAATTGGCTTGAGACCATGGTTATAAATGTACTTTACTATAAATGTATTTTTAGACATTCGTCACAAACGCTATAATTATGTTCAGGGAATTAGGTAAGAGTGCTGACAAATGTTAGTGTTTCGATACATATTTTTTTTTTCTCTAATGCGTGTACAGGAAGTGTTGAAAAATCTAGAGGGACAGAAGCCCGCCTTCCAGCAGATTCATAAGGACCGCTCGGTCAATGGGGTTCCTGTACCTCCGGAACAGCTTCAGGACATGGCTGAGAGGTGAGCCCAAAATGAATGAATCAACCCTCCTGACAACCTCCTGTAATTAACTAGCATATACCCCTGACTACAAGACAGAACCTGCTCATCAAATGTCCAACAGAAAAGCTTGTCCGTTGGCAGATACAACTACGTCTGCATGTCGTTCCAAGTCCATCTAATCAAACTGGAATTCTGGGAGATGAAGTATCGCTTGATGGCGTTTCTAATCCTGGCTGAGGCCAAGCTGAAATCCTGGATCATCAAATATGGCCGAAGAGAGTCGGTTGAGCTCTTGCTGCAGAATTACATAGTGAGTGGTCCACGATTGGTCTGTTGACTTGTGGGCTATTGATATCGGCTGATCTGTGTTGTGTGTGCCCAAAAGCGGCTTGTAAGGTCCTTCTCATTTGAAATAGTCATTCATCGAGGGACAAAAGTTCTTCGAACAGTATGAGACAACCTTCCACATTCTGAAGCAGGCAGCTGAGGTCTACCTCAAATCTGATTGCTCAGGTATTCACGTTCGGCTTCCATTTCAGCTGGTGGTATTTCCTGGCAATGCAGGTTGCATGCTTTTAAGCATTGTAAATAAGCAATAGTAACTAATGTAGTTCATCCATTGCTGTAAATAATATATAAGTAATACTTGTTTGACATTCAAGGTAATTGTCTTCATAGTGACTCTCATTACTGATCTGATCATGCATTTCTAATGAATTTTAGGCTGCAAATGTGTAACTTGGCAGTTAGGGGAGCTAATAGCGAGCTAATTATGAACGTCATGTTACAGGATTTGGGACCAAACCTTAGAAACATGGTCCAGTTTTGTATCTTGTCTCTTTCCCTTGATAATGTGCTAAAGTGAATTGGAGTTTGAGTTGTCTGAATGTGTGACTGGTGTGTGTGCCCTGTGATGGGATAAACCTCAGAAACCCTCGACCCTGTATAGGACTAGTAGGTACAGAAAATGGACGGATGGACTAAGTGTATATTTCGTTGTGTTTCTGAGTATTACTTTGTAGTATTTCGAGTATTTTGAGTATTTCATTTTCCGCATGTTCTTTCAGCCGAAGAGTGCGAGGAAGTGAGCAAATTCCTGAACGAGGCCACGGCGCAGTGGAAGAACCTTTCGGTGGAAGTGCGGAGCGTGCGCAGCATGCTGGAGGAGGTCATCTCCAACTGGGAGAAGTACAGCAGCACCGTGGCCAGCCTGCAGGCCTGGCTGGAGGACGCGGAGCAGATGCTGAACCAGCCCGAGACCACCAAGCGCGTGAGCGTCGGCACTGCCCCCGTCTCTCATATCCTCCTACCTGTTTGGGCTCCCGGCACCTATCAGCTCCCGCTTTTCCCCGTCCCGTTCCAGGAATTCTTCCGGAATCTTCCACACTGGATTCAGCAGCACATGGCCATGAACGATGCAGGGAATTTTCTCATCGAGACCTGCGACGAGACCGTCTCCCGGGACCTGAAGCAGCAGCTACTGCTTCTCAACGGAAGATGGAGAGAACTCTTTGTTAAAGTCAAGCAAGTAAGTAACTGTTCTCCAGAAAGTTACTGACATCTTTTTGGACTGCTAGATGAACACTGCTTCAGTTCCCAAACCTCTCCTCAGGGGTACCACAGCCATTCCATGTATTCAGTAAATTTTCCTACCAGCTCACTTAATTAATTAATTTAAATACCTAAATAACTCAGTAAGGTATTGGTTTTCCAAATGTGGTATGGTGCTGGTCAAATCAACAGATATATGGGTATACTGGATGATTCTCAGCTGAGGGACCTGGGGTGACTTTAGGAGAGGTTTTGAAATGGCTAAGCTAACTCACTTTGACAGACATACTGTAGTGTCCTAGTTGATACTATGATGATCATTTAAACGTTATTTTAATTGACTAAGACTTTTTTTTATCTATATTTACGTGACACTGAATGCTTTAGAAGGTGATGAGGAATGAGTGTCAGTGGATATCATGGTCATTAAAGAAACATATGCAATCAAAACATTCACTCAAGTCCCATGGGGGCTCTATTGTTACACCCTTGAGGGAACCTTTTAATATAAATGGCTTGGATGACTTCTAGCATGTGTATTACTTGAGATCACATCAACGAAACACCCAAATACAGGTAATTGGAGGCTACAGAGCTGGGCTATTGAGCTGCTGAGGAGCTGCTTTCAGAAGAAAGCCATTATATTATTGATGCTCCCTCATGATCTCGCAGACCTCGTACCAGGGATGCGTTAGCCTGAGGGGGTGTGTTAGCATTGGCAGTGGAAACAGGTGTAAGTAAGCGTTCCCACTTTAGGCATATTGATTTCAGGGAGGTGGAATTTGTCGACCGGGGTGGGCGATGGTGGGGGCAGGTGCTGGCGGTGAAATTTGTTGATCGAACTTCTTGCCAGCAAATTTTACTGCTGCTCGATAGCAGCATAACAGATTTCCAGGACATTGCAGATCATTTGTGGGTGGGAAACTCCTGGAACTTCAGAGAGACTCTCGGAACTTACGGGAGAGGTGTGTGGGATGCCTATGCTAAATGTATAAATGCAAGTGTGTGGCAAAATGGTTTCTCCTGCACCTAACCCTGTTGCAGTATGCGAGGGCAGATGAGGTAGACAAGATGCGAAATGACTACCAAGGTGGGATATCCTCCCTGAAAGCCTTTGTGGATGCAGCTAATGAAAAAATAAACGCCTCTGTGCAAGTGTCCTTCTTGAACATCCGGTCTTTCGTTCAAGACATTGAGGTGAGTTGCACTCGGGACTCTTTGATTTCATAACCAAAGGCTCCTATCAAATTTCAGTACAGTTTGACTTTGTGTGTGTATGTGCATGATAGAGATTGAGAGGGAGTTTTTTGATGCTGTTCTCTTCTCTCCAATACGCCTTGTGTTACACCACTAATAAAGTTCAGCTGCAGTGATACTCCATGCTCGATACACTATTTGGTCATGGAAAAAATCATGGGCCCTTTGTTGTTCACGGTTTATACAGGACATCAAGCAAAAGATCCCTACTATGGAGGCACAGTACAAGATGGTTACTCGGAACGCACAGCTGTTGACCAAGGACACGTCCCAGGAGGAAGTCACACAGATGCTGAGCGCTATGGCAACCACCAAGGAGCATCTCGGCAAGGTGGCAGATCCGCCCACTTGTTTTTCTCTCGGATTAATTAAACTGTTTGCATGTGACTTGGCAATTAGTACTGTAGCTTCAAGGGCAGTGGATGATTTTTTTATGTTAATTTTAAAAACCTGTGGGCCTGACAAGGCTCTAACTGTACATATAGCATCTGGTCAAAATTAGATCATACGTCTACAATAAGTTAAATGTTTTAATAATCTGATATCAACCAGATTCAGTTTTCTCTGTTTTCATTTTAGTTATTAATAATGAGCATTGAATGTGACAAGAGAACAGACAGACGATCTGGTTCTCTGCCATTTGAACATTTTACCCCAGTCTTGCCCAATCCGTTCCTCGGGGACGCACAGACGATTTTGCTCCCTCCCATGTCCTGGACTGTCTGTGGATCCCAGAAGTTGGGAAATACTGCTTTACAGCAATGTTGAGCTAAGAATTCAGCATGATTTGATCACATACTCTTTTCTCAAACTAAAAACAGAATTCAGGCCCAGGTATCTTTAGTTGCTGTGGTGCACTGGACTCAGGGCCGGCCCAAGGCATCAACAAACTAAATGGCTAAACATCTTGTCAGAATGGGAATGGAGATGGCAAATGACAACTAGGTTCTGACAACTAGGCTCTGATTGGACTGAACTGTCCTCCCTGTGTCCTCCCTCACTGTCCTCACTGTCCTCCCTCACTGTCCTCCCTTACTGTCCTCCCTGTGTCCTTGCTCACTGTCCTCCCTGTGTCCTCCCTCACTGTCCTCCCTGTGTCCTCCCTCACTGTCCTCCCTTACTGTCCTCCCTGTGTCCTCGCTCACTGTCCTCCCTCACTGTCCTCCCTGTGTCCTCCCTCATTGTCCTCCCTTACTGTCCTCCCTGTGTCCTCCTTCACTGTCCTCCCTGTGTCCTCCCTCACTGTCCTCACTGTGTCCTCCCTCACTGTCCTCCCTTACTGTCCTCCCTGTGTCCTCGCTCACTGTCCTCCCTGTGTCCTCCCTCACTGTCCTCCCTGTGTCCTCCCTGTGCCCCCATTTCAGATCAGGGAGAGGTGTCTTCCCTTGCTGCGTGAGTCCCAATCGCTGCTCCCCCTACTGGAGGAGAATGAGAAACAGATCACCAGCTTCTATCAGTCCCTGGAGAAAGCCTGTCGGCTCATTTCCAACCACGATCCCGAGTCTCCGGTCGACTTTAAGCAGAAATGTCAGGTACAAAAATACGCCTTAATGCTTGTTTTCCAAACTGACTCTCTGGCTTAATGGGGCTTAATTAATAATGTCATCTATCCATTTAAAGTTTCCATCAGCTTATCCAGTTAAGAGACCTGGGGGGGTTGGAGACCAAGCAGCACAGTTCACAAGGCAGGGTAACACCCTGGATGGGATGTTAATTACAGGTCACACACATACACAGGCTCACACACACACACACGCACAAACATACCATGTATTCCTATCTTTATGGGGACACTCCATTCATTCCTATGGGCATAACCCCGATCCCAACTATGACACCCTTAACCCCTACCCAGCCCTAACCTTAACCATAAGTAACCAAACTTTTGGAATTTTTTGTTTTTTGATTGCAGACACAGATTTTTATAAAATTGAGGTTATCCTTAAAGGGACAAAAAAATGTCCCCACAAGGTTGAAAATAACTGGTTTTTATCACACTGTGGGGACATTGGGTCCCTACAATGTAATATAAATATAAATCAGAATGACAGCACAGTAGATAAGTATATAAAATATACATAGCTGTCACAGACAAATAGTAAAGTAAGATACAAAAGTATCTAACAATGTCAAAATCACATACATGCATACAAACATACATACATACATAATGCTTGGGATGGCGTGGTAGTGTACTGGTTAGCACTGTTGCCTCATACCTCTGAGACGAGGGTCTGAGTCCCTTCCTGGGCTCCATTATGTGTGGAGTCTGCATGGTCTCCCTGTGCAGTTCTGACCTAATCAGATTTGGTTGTAACTCGAATTCAAACTAGTAAGTGCAAACTACTTACTGTAAACAGATTGTCTTTATGTACTGAACACGGCAGAAATTTAGAACCAATTTTGCTGAAATGTTTTAAACAGTGCTTTCATTTCTCATGCTTAGGTGCGTACAAATTCATGCATAAAGCAATCGTCTAAACATAGTCAAATTTACTGCAGCGTCTGCTTCCTAGCTACCTGAAGGGGCCCTCCAGCTGCCAGATGATAGTGTATGCAGCTTCGTATGCTGCATTTTCCCAGTGAAGCTCGGTTTAATTAGAAGTTGCTAAAAATATAAAGGTGCTGGGTGGAAGCCAGCTTTGTGCCTGTCCCAGCTTGTTTTGTTGACAGCTAGTTTTTTTTTCCTGCAAAGGAAAAGTGGTCAGTAGTGAATGAGAAACTAAATATTTAAAGAAATTATTTTGTTATTGACATGGTCCTGAGAGACATGGAAAAATAACCACCTTCAGCAAGCAGGTGATTTTAAATGCGTGATGACAGAAGTTATTTGGAAAATAATGCATTCTAATAATACTTCCCGAAAAAAGCTTCCAGACATCTCAAAAAAATGCTTTTGGTTCAGCTACTACAATGAGGCAAACAATTTAGCATTTTTCCTCTAATGTTATTAGTGTAGGTAACTTACCGTAATGTACGTAATATACCGCAGAAAAACAATGATATTCAAACTGGCAAAATTCTTCAGTGATTACGGTAAATCAATGTTTCTGGGAAAACTAGCCTGACAGGATCATGTGATGGGGGGAGGGGGGAGGGGGCACATAAAAAGGACTTGAGCTTAATTGTATTTCCCCTGGGAAAAGAAGCAGGAAGGAGAGAGGGATGGACAATGGAAGCAGGGAGGACAAACACGTCCTGGCAGGAAGTGGGACGTGGAGGCCAGGCACACTCTCAGCGGTGGCTGATTCGGAACGCCATAGAAATAAATAATTATTGCATAATACATATTGTTTATGAGTAAAACTGTGAAAGCAAAGCATCTTTGAGGTCATATTATCCGTTGGTCAAATGTTCTCTGCACCACGCAGCACTCAGGGAATTTGGAGGCTTCTTGTATGACTTGCTCGCCCTCTCATTCCGCTTCAAAAGCTTTGAAAAGCGTGTTTCTCCGGAGAGCCGGTGCTTTAGCTTCTCAGCTCGGCGGGGGTCTGTGCTTTTATCTGACTCGTAAAGAACGCCCGTCTCGACAGATCCATATCGTATCAGGCCTTCCGATGCGGCGTGTAGAGAGCGTGGAGAGTGCCCGTCCGGCGTGGCTAAGGTGTGCTTGGGTATTCCGGCTCATTACCATCGAGCCGTTAACAGCCTCACTGGAGGGAGGCTTAGCTGATTACTGATTAATTAAAGTAATTAAATTAATGAATGTTGTTAGCTCAGTGAACTGGCAGCTGTCCATGCACGCCGCACTCTGAACGTGGAAATGATGTTCAGAAGCTTAAAATCAAACACCAGTTGCTTGTGGTGGACACATTTAATGATGTACAGTAGTTAAACAGTAAGATGGGCTGATATTGGTGCATGTTGAAACACATTTAGCTATTGCCATGTGTCCAGTGTAGGACCTCATATTTTCTGTGCCATTTATCTGGTACAGAGCTGCGGTGTGACTGGATCCCCTCACATGAAACATAGGGCACAAGGTGGAGAACCCTCTGAAGGAGATTAAAGTCATTAAGGAACTAGTAAGATGAGTGTTCATGAATCCTAGGTGACCAAAGTTAGCCACCGCTGGCTAATTGATTTGGTCCTTTGCTCCAGGAGCTGCTCTCCCTGCAACAGAACTGTAAGAAGTGCTTGTCCATGATCGAGAGGAACCATCAGTCTGTCCAGAGGGCTCTGTGCAGCAGCAGGGCCCTGCAGAGCCTGGATCAGTCCCTTCTGCAGAAACGTGTGGTGGAGCTACAAGCCTCTTTACAGGTCAGTCAGGGTCAGCGCTTGGCGGATGCCAACACCTTTTTTTTCATGTCTCCAAACAGAGTGCTGTTGTTTCCTTAATCCTCAGGCCCCCATCCAACATCCCAAATGTATCCCTTGCCAGCTCTGTCAAATAATTGAGAGTTTGCAAAACAGGCAGGGATCTGACAGGCATCATCTGCCAGAAGGCCTTTTAATGCACTGCTGGTCGGAGGGCGTTATGTGAAAGAAAAGGCTTAGCACTCCCTGCTGCTGAAAATGTGACCTCCCCGCATTATACAGTGTGTTCAAAGATTCAGAAAAACAAGTTCCAATGCCTCAGCAATAGCATGGTCCGAAATAGCCCATATGGTCTCTTCATGCTGTGTCGAAAACATCAAGTTTAAATACAAAAATACAGTACAAAAAGGATTCTCAGTTCAGTGACTCTTGAATGATGCCATGACTTGATATTCCAGTCAGGTCGTGAGGGAATAAGACATTTATAACAGAGTCATTGTCAATAAGTGAGAGTGACATAGTCATTGATATCGGATAGCATGGCCACCAAACAGGAAATCCACAACTCTCCCTATTTTCTATTACTTCTCCCCGAGCTCAGGCCATGGTGAAGGAGTCAGCAGACTGGAGGGGACATGTGGAGGCTAACAGCAGCCTCATGAAGAGGTTTGAAGAGTCTCGTGTCGAGTTGGAGAAGGTGCTAAAGGCCGCTCAGGCTTCCCTGAAGGAGAAAGGAGACCCAGAGGAGCTGCTCAGGAAACACACTGTAAGGCAATTCGGGGCCTTGCTGTGCTAGTCACACCACGCTTACGCTAATATGATTGCTCACCATACCATGCTAAGGCCAATATTATTGCCCACCATAACAAGCTACCGCTAATATGATCGCTCACCATACCATGCTAAGGCCAATATTATCGCTCACTATACCAAGCTAACGCTAATATGATCGCTCGCCATACCACGCTAAGGCCAATATTATTGCCCACCATACCAAGCTACTGCTAATATGATCGCTCACCATACCATGCTAAGGCCAATATTATCGCTCACCATTCCAAGCTACCTCTAATATGATCGCTCACCGTTTCGCGCTATGGCCAATATTATTGCTCACCATTTCAAGCTACCTCTAATATGATCGCTCGCTGTATCACGCTAACACTAATATGATCACTCACCATACCACGTTACGGCTAATATCGCTCACCATACCACACTATCACTAATATTATCGTTCACCATACCACACTATCACTAATATTATCGCTCACCATACCACACTATCGCTAATATTATCGCTCACCATACCACACTATCACTAATATTATCGTTCACCATACCACACTATCTCTAATATGATTGCTCACCATACCATGTTAACGATAATATGATTGTTCATATCGCACTCGTTGCTGCATGTTGCAGGAGTTTTTTGGGCAGCTTGACCAGAGGGTCCTCAACACATTCCTGAAGGCGTGCGATGAGCTCACGGACATTCTGCCTGATCAGGAGCAGCACAGTCTGCAGGACACGGTCAGGAAGCTGCATAAGCAATGGAAGGTCAGTCTATTACAAGTGCCCTCTAAAAGCACAAATAGGCAGCCAAGACGTGAGCAGGTCCTCGGTAATGGAAAGGGGTTTACATCCTGCAGCATTAGCTATGGGTAATGCGACTTGGCACTCCATGTACATTAAACAACAAAATCTGCACGTCCTTCCTAGGACCTCCAGGTGGAGGCGCCGTGTCACCTGCTGCGCTTGAAAGTGGAAGTGGAGCAAAGTCGTTTGATGGTGTCCTTACAGGAGTGCCGGGAAGAGCTGGCTCGGGAAGACCAGTGTCTTCCCAGCATGGGCAGCGAGAGACTCATTAAGGAGCATCGGGTGAGCCTGCTTTTATATCAGGGGCCACAAGGGGGAAGTCTTGAGTTTGGGCTCCCTTTGGAATGTGTGTTTGTTCTCCATCTTTGCTGAGGTCATTGGGGATGGATACTTAATAAGTAATGTCTCTCTTTAGGCCTTTTTCAGAGACAATGGCCCCCATCTGCTCTGCGAGAAGAGACTGCAGCACATTGACGAGCTATCTCAGAAGCTTCCAAAGGGCGACTCTGCTTTCCGAACCCTGGAGAGCGCCAGGGCCACTTTTGACGAGGTCATGGTCCAGATCAGCCAGACCCACCAAAAACTCTTGGAGCACCCTGACAAGTGGAAGGAGTTTAACTCCAGGTGAAGGCCCTCAAAAATACTGTCACGTCATCTGTAATCATTTCAGACACCAGGTCAGATCATTTGTATTAGTAATTCTTTCAAGTAGTAGCAATTACATTAGAATCTAGACTTGAGGATGAAGTGATCACATCTAAAGGGATAGAGGTATAATTCCTCTAATCTTAATGATTAGTTTGATTCGAAGGTTTCTGAATATTATATTTGTCAGATCACTTGGGTAGAGTATAAGCAATCTCAGCTGCAAGATGTAGTTTTTTGATGCATAATCTTTCGATGCCGAGCATCTTTAAACTATTGTAATGGATATATTTACCCATCAACCTGAAAGTTAAATCGATCTCAGCCAGGTAGAACATTTTTCCTCATTGTGTGCTTATAGGTAAAAACAGCACCTTGCGACTGTAACTTGCTGTATTTTGTTTATTATTAGCTATATTGGATGTCTTGTATTTGTTTGAATGTCCTTCTCTGTCACCATCCTCCAGGTTATCCCAGCTCTCGTCGTGGGTCTCGTCAAAGGAAAACCAGCTGCAGCTGCTCAGGAATGGCTCTGACAGTCCCGGAAAGTTTGGGCAGGTGAAATCCACAATTCAGGTGAATATCCAGCACCCTAAGGGAAGGTTAGGGAGCCTCCTTAACCGGTAATCTGAGAGACTATCCCCACTGCTATTGCAGGAGCTTCATCACGAAGCAGAGAACCAGGAGGGGAATCTTAGTTGGCTCAAGAGCCGCCTGGCTGCCCTGGTAGAGGTCTGTGCCGAGAGTGAGGCCAAGAAGCAGGCTACTGCTCTTAGCCAGCTGTCCTCTGACTTCAAGGGCCTCCTTTCCTCGTTGGCTGAGGTAACCATGCCACCTACAATCATTATTTACCAATGTTCACACCTCAGCGAGCTTCTTCAGGTCGACTTGGGCCACAGACCCACTTCAAACCTAGTTGCCGTGAAGATCGGTCTCCTCCCTGATATTTTTGGTAGTCTCATACCGTTATGGCAGGGCATGACGGACCATCCATGTTGTGGCTTACGAAAACAGGAATTGCATTATAAAGACTAAACAAGAAACAATAGAGACCAGAAGGGATAAGACAAAGGCAGGTGGAAAACAAGAACTAATTAGACTCAAGAATGGATAAAACACACAGCAAAAACAGCTACAATGACCACTCAAGGAACAGGACACAGGCAAGCAACTATATACACAACTAATGAGGCAGGGTAAGGATCAGGAACGGGCTATTGACGATTAACCAAACACTGGGAATTTAGATAACAAGGGACAGGTGAGGGTAATAACAAACATTAGGGTCTAGGACACCACAGGAGATACTGGGAACATAAGTGAAATAGGTCATAATGCAAAACCAGACATAGGTAGGGATAACCAGAACTAAAGACGTAAAGACAAAAAAACTAAACTGAAAAACAAGAACAATGAATTAATCAAGGTGAACAGAACTGAAAATGTCTTACAATGTTGGGGCTGGCCTTTGCCTGCCTTGCAGCCCCTATGGCAGGAGATGCCAGATCTCTGCCGCACGCTTGGCCCGTTCTGCCACGTGGTAGCTCAGGGAGCAGGAGAGCACACTAGCACCTGTGAAGCATGCAAGACTAGTGGAACACAAAATGGGATGGCTAGCAACACCAGCTGGTCACACAGGGAAACATACACGGGAAGGATGGATCTTGACATGCACGCTCATCTTGTATTCTCCTTGGGACTGTTGCTGGTATGCTTTGTGATACGGACCCATGTGAACTATGCTGTGTAACTGAAGGGCAATGCCTCTGTCTCCTAGTCTGAGAAGGTGGTTTCAGCTGTGGAGGACTGTATGCAGTTCCAGGAAGAGGTACGGGGCTCTCTTGAAGAGCTGCTCAGGGCTCAGCAAGAGGCACAGGTGGAGGCCTGTAAAATCCTAGACTCTGAGAGTGTGAGAGAGGCCCAGCATTTACTCCTCATTCATCAGGTGGGACTCCCGTTAGACTCCCCTTGTTAATATGCATCCAGTATGAACTATTACTCACCGTTAGACTACTCCTGTTAGTATGCATCCATTATGAACTATTACTCACCATTAGACTACT
>JAODKM010000025.1:16687476-16699353 GCA_026780845.1 Petrocephalus sullivani
TGGGGCCCCAGCCGCCAAAAGGGGCTCTGACCTGCCTTAGGAACAATGGAATGGGCTTATTAAATATCTCAGATCAACTGGCACTGTGATGCCCCCATCCCCATGATTGGCACATTTTACCACCTGAATGCCCCCCCCTCTTGATTGTTTAATTATACCTGAACGTTAGTGGATTATTGATATTGAGTCATTTTTTTATCTCTTGTTTCACTATTGGCTCCAAAAAACAGCTTGAGGGCCCCATTTGGAGTGTCCTCTGGCTATGTCAGCCTAGGGCCCCCAATCTGCCCTTGGGTAATAGCGGTTACGGACCCTGGTTCGAGACTCATAAAGGTTAGCGTTAGGGTTAATGGTTAGGGTTCATTTTACAGCCATTTTACTCACTGAATGCTTTTCCAGGAACAATTAACGTCCTGAGGAAGGATTTTCTTTTTTGACTTAAATTAATTGTTTGAGATGGTAAAAAGCACAGCCCCACACAAGTGATGCCATCTTAAAGCCGTAAGTGCCCTCTATATGGAACCGCAGGACTTAGCAGCGTGGCATGTGTGGTATGAGGGATACGAGCGAAAACAATCAAGTATGAATTTCTGGATCCAGGAGGTTAAGAGCTTCAGCTGAAGGCTGCAGACATGCGTTGGTGTGTTGTTCAGGTTCGAGAGTCACGCAAAGAAGCTGCGGAGGTGGCTGGAGCAGACGGAGCAGAACGCGAGTGCAGAGACGGCGGGGGCGCGGCCGCAGAGCATCGCCGAGAGGACAGCGGAGCTGCACCGCCTTGAGCAGCTGCACAAAGGGCTGCTGAAGGAGAGGTATCCACCCCCGCGGCTTCCCGAGGAAGCTTGTCACTGCACTGCACCTGTGGTCGTGAGTCAGGCAGACGCCAGCGACGAAAGCCAAATACTAAAGCAACTAAATACTAACAAAAAATACATAAAAAGCAACTAAAACTGAAAACTAGCTAAAAGCAAGTCAAATACGAAAAAAAAATATATATGTGCAGTTCCCGTGCCAGCGCCAATACAGACAATTGAAGGTAATCTGTAATCATGATGATCTATGCAAGTACATGAGATGGGGCTTAATTTTCTGTAACTGGTAAGGCTGCAGGTTTGGCAGATGGTCTAAAGTCCTTTTGTACTTGAACAGTTTAACATCGTGGACTCAGATCAGTAGTGCATGCGTGACTCAAATCCGGGGTTGTCTCAGATCGGCAGTGCATGCGTGACTCAAATCCGGGGTTGTCTCAGATCAGCAGCGCATGCGTGACTCAAATCCGTGGTTGTTTCAGATCGGCAGTGCATGCGTGACTCAAATCCGCGGTTGACTCAGATTGGCAGCACATGTGTGACTCAAATCTGGGGTTGACTCAGATCGGCAGCGCATGCGTGACTCAAATCTGCGGTGACTCAGATGCAGTAATGACAGGCATGTCATGGTCTGGTCACGGAAGGATAACCTTAATGGCAGTCTCCGGTTCCCCGCACAGGGACTCCTTTGAGCGCCTGTCCCAGGAGTCCCACACCCTGAGCGAGTCGGGCCGGGGTGACGGCGGCGAGATACGTGCGGCTGCACAGCTGCAAGCGGCCTACCAGGCTCTGTTGAGGCGCGCCGGGGAGCAACTGCGTAGCTGTCAGCTGACCCTGCAGGAGCACCAGGCCTTTGAGGAGACGCTGCAGAGCACCTGGACCTGGCTGAAGGGCGTACAGGGTCGCCTAGTTTCGCTCAACACCACCGTCGGATGCAAGGAGACCCTGGAGAAGAGGCTGGGCTTTGTGCAGGTTGGCTGGAACTTCACCCGCAGATCCACTATGGCCAAAAGTGTGTGGACACCAGCTTGGCCAGCTTCTCAGTCTGAAATAAAGGCTCTAAACATGAAGTTGGTCGACCCTATGTTGCAATAATAGCTCCTGCTCTTCTGGGAAGGCTTTGCATTGGATGTTGAAACATTGCTGGTGGGATTTGCTGCCATTGAGGTTGGGTATTGTCGTTGGGTGTTCAGGTTCATTTTCTGTGAGCTTTTCTGGCTGACCACTTCACAACTGACCTTGCTCCAATATGCTTTGGGCTTCACTATCACCTCACTTGTGGCTGACCAGGGCAGCTCTACCTTTGCAGAAATATGGCAAACTACTTCCTTCCAAAGATGGGAGTCATGTGATGTTGTTTCAACCAACCAGTTGAGCATAAAGAGTCACAGTCATAGAGTGCTTAACTAGTTGGTTGAAACAAAATCCTGGTTTGGATCTTTACTTTCTGGACCTGAAATTGACACCTCTGGTGTCCACATACTTTTAGCCAAATAGTGTATCTGTAATCAACAAAATGTAAACTGCAGCACGCAACCCATCTCTGCGCCATTTTCGGTTTTATTAATCATATGTTCTTAGCCATCTTGACCAAGCTAGCTTGGCTCCCTGGCTCGTGCAGGATATCCTGCTGATGAAGGGCGAGGGGGAGGTGAAGCTTAACATGGCCATTGGCAAGGGGGAGCAGGCCATGAAGAGCAGTGGTGAAGAAGGAAGGAAGAACATCCAGTGTCAGCTGCAGGGCCTGAAGGATGCCTGGGCTACCACCCTCATGACCTCTATGAGCTGCCACAGGTTTGGTGTTACTTGCCAAAGTTGTACTTAAAGATGTACAATTTTACCCAAAATGCAATGGTCTGCATGGGACTTCCGATGAATGACGGTCTTTGGGTCACTTCTTGGCTCCGCCCACAGCCGTCTGGAGTGGACTGTAGCCCAGTGGAGCAGCTTCCAGGAGGCCCAGAGTCAGCTGCTGCAGTGGATGGAGTCGGTGGAGCAGGACGTGGGCTCCCCCCTTCCCCTGCAGCCAGGGCCCAAGGAGAAGGCCTCGCAGCTGGACCGGTGCCGCACCACGCTGGCTGAGGTGGAGAGCCAGGCTTCCGCGCTGGCGCGCCTGAAGGAGAAGGCCGTCGAGCTGCACAAGAAGACCGGGAACCAAGCCTTCGGGGAGCAGTCGCGATCGGCGCTCAGCGCGCAGTTTGCTGACATCACCGTCATTGTTAAGGTAACCCTGCTGAGAGTCTCTCGGCATAGGCTGGGCGGAGCTTATTCCTAAGAAGACAAAGCGCAGCGACAGAAAGTTTGCAGAAAGTCTGAGCCTTGTCTAATCAAACAAGCAAATCTCCAAAACTCGTTCCAGTTTTTGAGGTGAGCTTGCCAGAAAGTACAAATCCCAACCAAGGTTTTGCTTCAACCAACCAGTTGATTATAAAGAGTCACAGTCACAGAGTGCTCAGCCAGCTTGCTGAAACAGAACCATGGTCTGGATTTGCACTTTCTGGACCTGATTGCTTTTGTGAGTAACTTACTCAGTGCTGTGTGAGGATAAAAGTGCTAGATGCCGACATGAGTGTGATCTGCTGTGTGAGCCATTGATCGCCGTGGCCCCCTGACCATGCCCCCCCATCGTGAAGGGACGGGTGAAAGCAATGGAGGAGGTGGTGGAGGAGCACGGTCGGTACCTGGAGGCGGTGCGGGAGTTCAACGACTGGCTGACCTCCGCCAAGGAGGAGCTCCAGCGCTGGGCCGACACCGGGGGGGACTCGGCGCTGCTGCAGAAGAAGCTGGGAAAAGTGCAGGTCAGCTGATCCGGATTCCAGAAGAGGGAGGATGATAGCTGACAGTGGCCAATTTTACTCTTTTTGATTTGGATTCGGGATGATGTCATAAGGCAATTAAAAATAATACATTTGAAAGCCATGACAGCTCAGTTTGTAATAGGCCTTGCGCTTTTAGAGTTTGTTTGAATTTGTTCCCAACTCTCTGTAACTAGATGACGTTTTAAACTGAATTGTCATTTTCTTGCCGAAGTACTCGTCTGTATTCATAATAGTCATCTAAATCCTTATATTCAAAAGAAAGAAAAATATGACGAACTGGATGTGATGCAGGTGGTGACATGAATTATATTATTAAGCAGACAATCAATAGAGAAATACAAAAGACAATCAGTATAATAAAAAAATAAAAATTCGTAAATAAATAAATGTGTAGTCATGCAAATAGCTTCACTTTTTCATCACTGCTTCCCTTTAATGACTGAATCTGCAGCATCTCTGGTAACCATATAAACTTGGGCTGACAGGAGTTAATCGACTCGAGGCCCCGGGGCAGGGAGCGGCTGACCCGGGCGGAGCAGTGCGGGGCGACTGCGCGGGAGCACACGGCGCCGGCCGGCCGCGAGCTGATGGCGCGGGAAGAGCGCGCCCTGCTGGCTGCCTGGGAACAGTGGGACAGTGACGCGCTGCGGGCCCGCGCCTGCCTAGAAGGCGCCCTCGCGCAGGCGTCCAGGTCCGAGCAGGAGTTCGGCCGGCTGGCTGCGCAGCTGGAGCAGGATCTGCAAGAGATGGGCAGTCAGATCCAGGCCTGGAGAGCGAAGCTGAGTCAGGCCGAGGGGGTGGAGGAGGTAGTACAAGGCTGGCAGAGTTCTAAGGTAGGTGTTACAGGCGACCTAGTCTATTATTATAAATTATATTCATGCTCCATTATGACCAATAACGGTTAATGAGTGAACATGCTATAGTAGATGACAGATTAGTAGTATTTGTTCTACTATTAACCTTGCTATGCAGGAGCTGTTCAACTTATGATAGGCTAACATTCTGGTAAGCGCATCGTAAGATGAGAAATCAGTACGTCAGATATGAATACGATAACTACTGTCACAGAATAAGAAAATGATGTTGCTGTAACTAATGAAATATCAGTAATTAAAGAGTAAATAATACAAGTTTCTACTATCATAAAATATACAGAACTGTTGGGTTAAACTGAACAAAAACCTGTATGCTGTCTTGTTAAATACCGTTTGAGACGTTTATGCTCGTGATCATAATGAAAGTTTCTTCGCTCTTACACCAAGTCACAATATCTTAAGTCAAACCATCGTAAAGTGAGGAGCATCTGTACCTAGTTTTATACTAATACAGGTAGTCCAGGACTTGAAAATATCCTAAATCGAGATGGGCTTTGAAACACCAAAAACAGCAATAGTTATCATAAGATTTAAACATTCTAAGTCAAACCATCGTAACTTGGTGTCCATCTGTAATAATCCAGGTGTTTTCTAAAGATTTTTGGCTAATATATGTTTAGTTTAATTTAATCCAATGTTATTTTATTGAATTGGATTCAAAAGATAGAGGAATGTATTTCTACAAATGCGTCTCAGCCCTTTTCTTGAACTGTTTATAATTTTATGGGCTTTTTTTTGTTTTGCATTAGGACACCCTGGAAGGTTTGCAGGAGATGGAACCGATGCTGGACAGCTTAAAGTTACGGTTAAATGATCTCTGCCGCTTCTCCAGAGACCTGGGCACTCAGCTGGAGAGAGTGTCTGCTCTAATTAAAGAGTACAACAGGTAACGCAGAAACCATGGCTTCCTGTGTCGAGTCAAGGCTCTCTTTTTGGCAAGGAAAGCATGTAAAGTCACTGATCTAATACAACCCGGTCCTCAGGGACCCATAGATGGTTCACATTTTTGCTCCCTCCCAGGGAGGGAGCAAAAATGTGGACGGTCTGGGGGTAACCGAGGACCGGGTTGAGACACACTTAGGTAATGGATACTGGTCTGGAGTTGCTTGTTATGTAATGCTGTTGTGTAATTCTGGGACTTTCCCCTTCCCCAGCCTTAGCCTGCAGGCATCCCAAGAGTGCCAGAACAAGGAGAAGCTTCTGGAACAGAGGTTCCGGTCCGCTTTCAAGGACTTCCAGCAGTGGCAGGTCAATGCCAAGATCAACACTGCCAAGTGTTTCGATGTGCCGCAGAACATCCCCGAGGCCTCTACTGCGCTGCAGAAGATTCAGGTACAACATCAGCAGGCTCCTAAAATCAGCATTCAAATGTATAACATTGCCCATTGTACTTCTCCATATAAGGATGATAATCTGATTTTTTTTTTAACATGCAGCATGGAAACAGCCAAATTAAACCACATTCACATTCAAAATTCCCATTCTGTTAAGTCTTGTTCGCGTGAGACACTGAACACTGGTCACGTCGTCTCTTGGCTTCTGTTGACCCACCGTTCCCTTTCAGGAGTTCCTGAGTGAGAGAGAACAGGGCCAGACAAAACTCAACGTGGTGGCTTTCAGTGGAGAGCAGCTCGGCAGCATCATAGCCAGAGACAGAGTGGAGAGCATCCGAGCCAAAGTGGCCAGTGCCAGAAACGACTGGAAGGCCTTGATGTCCAACTTGCATCAAAGGGAGACAGCCTTACAGGTACAGATGATTACGTCTAGGGGTGATGCTGACTTTTTAAGGTGGGGGGGACATAATCATTAGCCAATAATATGTTTTAAATCAGTGAGTGACAGGGGAGGAAGCACTAGCTTTGAGTTGGGGCCAGTGCTCTTGTGGCTCTGCCCCAGTAGATGCACGTCATTGTATCGGCTGTTTCCTTCAGTGTCTTTCTGCTGTGGTCACTAGACCAACTCCTCCACCATCTCCTTCACATCGTCACCGTCGTGTGTATCGCTGTGTCCATGTACCAGGACCTGCAGGCTCAGATGAAGGACTTTGAGGCAAGTGCCGAACCCCTGCAGGAGTGGCTGAATGTGACGGAGGCTGCAGTGCAAGACAGCGGCACCTGCTTGCAGGACCTACCCTCTAAGAAGCAGGAGCTACAGAGGCTTCAGGTATCAAGCTCTACTGGACACTTAACTGAATCCTTAACTGACTGTGAGAAAACTTGTACCAGAGTTGGTTCCTTGACAACAGTATGTTTGTTATGTATTACGTGCGTCACTTTTATACTGCTTTAGACAAAAGCTTCTCCCAAATGAATAAAAAATGTAAGTGTTGCTATAAACAGCCATTTTGTCTGTATAAGTGGCCGACAAATTCAAGTAGCACAGGGCTGGGAGGACAGAATGGGGGTTATCTTTGGGTGTAATAAACCGGGACGAGAGGGGAGAATGGAAGAGACTGGCAGAGAAGGGAATGGACTGTAAAACAGATAAGGCAGATGTTGGGTTAACAGATGGCCCTGGGATTAATCAAGCTCTAAAACATCTAGCCAGGGCTGTGAGGCGAAGGAGAAGTTTGTTTTATATTATAAATGATTAGGTAGAAGTGAATGTCGGAGCTTAGCACCCACTGTTATCGTTTTAGCAGTATTTTAGACATGGTTATCGTTGTTGTAAGTTGCATCGATTCTTTATGGGATGGGTTTAGCTATTATTAGCTTTTTTTTTGCAGGCTATTATTGAAGAATTGGCTTCCCAGGAGTTTCAGCTGAACAAACTGAAGGAGAAGGCTCAGCTGCTGTGGGAGGGCCATGCCGCGGGGAAAGGCTTTATGCACAGAGTGTCCCAGTTATCCGCCCAGTATCTGGCATTAAGCAACTTAACCAAGGTAACTGTCACCAGTTTGAGTTGCTTCTGCCAATGGTCGCTAATATTATCCAGGATCCACTTTTTCAAGGAGACAGGAATTAATTAAGTAAGGGATAAGCTATACGAAAATAACCAATGACAACTTGGTCTAACCTAACCGGAGTTGATTTATAGTCAGTTAATTTTTTATAAGAAAATGATCTTGACTAGCATTTAATAATCTTCCAGTATGCTCGTAAAGATGCTATCCCGATACTGATAGAACATCAGGTCAGGCTACTCACTGGAAGCGGCAAGTCTGTTAGGTTACCATAGAAACCATCAACAGACTCAACAGGCACTTGCATTCCGAAAACCAAGAAAAATTATGCTAAAAATTACTGCTTATTTATGAGCAAAATGACAGAAAGGTTTTTTGTATTGAAATGTTCAATAAAACTTTAAAACGCATTAATAAAGAACTGTTATTAAACTGCCAGAAGTACTTATCCGGTTACATGGAAATAATCGACACCCGTGTGACATCTCTGGACCAATAAGAAACCAGTATTCACCAACGCCATGGTATAATCTTTATTCGTGATTCTTTATGAGTAATAAGGCATGTTTATTATGCTTCTGTGTGAATTTATCATGTTCAGTTTTTTATTGTTGTACTTTTACCTTTGAAAGTTTACGAATTCTCAACAGTCGAGATGGCATGGACATAAATGAATGGATCTGTGACTTTTGCCTGGGCAGGAGAAGGCTTCCCGCATGGACAGGCTCGTCACGGAGCACAAGCTCTTCTCCCAGGGTCTTAAGGAGCTGCAGAACTGGATGGCAGACACCGACCACCTGCTTTGCAGCTACTGCAACCCGACTGCAGACAAGAGTGTGCTGGATAGTAGGATGGCCAAGCTGGAGGTAGAAGCAGGACCTCAAACTGCACTGTGCAGATAAACATATCTCAGATACATATTTTAATGCATCTGACATTAGAATTTAGTACAACACAATATAAGATAGACGGCATCATGCCTAAAATTACTAAATTAAGCTAACAACTAGAGCGTCAACACTAACCTGAATGGAATATCCAACTATACCTAACTAACAGGTTGTTAGATTACTAATTATTAATTGATTGCTTAATTAATTATGTGATTGATTAGCAATGGCATCCTGACCCATTGGCTATGCTAATCATATGCATTGTGCCTGTTACTCTGCGGCTCTTGCCTCCATTCCAGGCCTTGCTCATGGCTTGGCAGGAGAAGGAGATTCAGCTGAAGATGCTCGTTGGTCGGGGCGAGTCGGTGCAGAAGAACACCTCCCCCGCAGGAATCCCCGTCATCTGCAAGCAGGTCCAGGACCTCAAGGACTCCTGGGACTCCCTGCTCTCTGCCTCCATCCAGTGCAAGAGGTTGGTATCTAAAGGAAGATCAGCCCAGTTAACAACCAAGAGGTTGATATCTAAAGGAGGACCAGCCCAGTTAAAACCCAAGAGGTTGGTATCTAAAGGAAGAGCAGCCCAGTTAACACCCAAAAGGTTGGAATCTACAGGAGGACCGGCCCAGTTAACACCCAAGAGGCTGGTATCTAAAGAAAGAGCAGCTGACTTAACACTCAATAAGAAGCTCTCAACCCTCCCACCACCTCTGAGTTTCAAACAGTTAGCCAGTATAAACTTAATTTAATGAATGGATGTTCATTATAGTGTGATAACAGGCAGTGTTATGACTGTGGTGTGCTGTTAAAAGTTCAGGGGTTATTGCTAATTAACTTTCAAACACTTCGGAATTGCTGTTTCAAAGCCTTCTGTAAAAAAATTACTGAATAAAAATACTGCCACTTTTCTTGGTGTTCCTTTGGCAGATGCTAATGAGTCGTGGGTAGTAAGACTGTGGAAAGTTGTAGCTAAATTCAGTGCACAGTGTGGTCTCAGAGCAGTGAAACTCTGGTCGTGATGTGCCATTGCAGTCAGCTAGAGGGCGCCCTGTCCCAGTGGACCAGTTACCAGGAGGATGTGCGGCAGTTTGTGGTCTGGATGGAGCGTGTGGAGGAGAGCCTGCGAACCTCAGACAAGCAGCACTCTGAGATGAGGGACAAATCTGCCAACCTGGGGAAAGCCAAGGTGCACTTCATGCATATCCATCCATCCATCCATCTTCCATAACTGCTTATCCAATACTTAATTAACGTACTTTTTGTAGTCAAACCTTTTTTTTCCTCTAGTAGTTAAGATACCTTAGACACCTCTGGATGTCTGGTCTCCATTTCCATCCCGAAACATGAAAGTCTTTTACTAGCAGTGAGTAAAGGGAGACCAAACGGTGACTGTCTGGCCCCTGCAGCTGCTCTACGAGGACGTGATGAGTCACAGCACTCTGCTGGAGACCATCGCCAAAAAGGGTTCTGGCATGGCGGAGCATTACGTCACCAGGCTGGAGGTTCAGGAGCTGCAGGAGCATTACGCAGCCATCAGGGAGAAATCCAAGGTATCGCCACTTACTCTTCGCCTCCTATAGAGGGAGCACCAATATAACAGTTAATGTATGTTTCTCCTTCGGTTTCGCCCTTCTATGACCCAAGACTGCAGTCACGAAGGCGGAGGAACTGGTTCTGGCCCACCAGGAATACCAGCGAAGCCTGCAGGTGTTTGAGGACTGGCTGGAGCAGCACCAGGAGATGCTCGCTAGCTGCTCCCAGCTCGAAGGGGACGTGGAGACCCTGGAGAGCACTTTGCAGAAGCTGCAGGTCAGAACTTGGATTTTGTTCCTTGGCTCTCATAAATAGTACAGAACGCAATTTGTATTTCACTTTGTGATTCTGTATCTAGTGAACATTGAAGTCTGAAGTCCAGCTGTTTTGATTCACATGTGCAAGGAGCTACAGGTGCAGTGCACTGAAGGTCAGGCCTTGCTGAACAGGGTTCTGGAGAACAGGGAGCAGGTCATCCCCTGGGGTGTTCCCCAGACGGAGGACCGGGTTCTGGAGACGCAGCAGCAGGAATGGAAGGCCTACCAGGGCCGACTCACCGAGTCCAGGGCTGAGCTCAACGGCGCCCTCACCAAGCTCAGGCAGATAGAGCAGAAGTTCCAGCACTTGGACAAGTGGCTGAAAGGCATGGAGGGCAAAGGTCAACTACGCAGCAGCCGGCGGTCGGACAGAGAGACCAAGGAAGCCCAGATGCAGATTCTCAAGGTCTGGGCAAAGGATAACCGTATGACGCATGGTGTCAGTTCCTTAAAGCTTTAATCTTTGGCAGTAATGTCTGCTTTCTAAGAGTTATATTATCTGCTGTCAGAGCTGGACTTTGAATCATCTTAGATCTGATAATTCAGTTAACATTAATATGCTGTCGACATAAGTCTGCAGTATATTTCTACATGACATGTACGTGCCGTGTGTCATGCTGCGCAGGGCTGGCAGGAGGAGGCTTTGGTGTACCAGGAGGAGGTGGAGGGACTCAGCATCCTGGCCCAACAGGTTCTGGAGGAGACGCATGTCAGTAGCCGTGTCAGCACTCGAGCCGCTCAGCTCACCTCCCGCTACCACGCCCTGGTGCTCCACCTGGCTGTAAGTACGAGTCTAAAACTTCAGATGGCAGGACATATGTTTTCTGCTGGGCGCTCTTATTATGACATCCCACGTGCTACAGCAGATGAATCAGCCAGGATTTGTTCCGAATTTGTAACATGACCGATATATGACTGTCCGGACTGAAATGTGCTCTGCTGTGCAGGATACCATCAAGCAGCTGGAGGAGGAGGTGTACAGTATTGAGGAGGCCAGTAACATCTTGAGGACCTTCTCTGACTGGCTCAGTACAGCCCAGGAGAACTTCACAAGTGTGGCTGTCAGCATTGGCGTGGTGGACCGTTTTGCTATGGAGAGAAAGATGAAAAAACTGGAGGTATACCTACTGGACACTCATCATTGTTGTCATTATTACTATCATATAGTTATTTGGATTTTTTCTTGTCCATATTATGATGAAATTGATTTCTTATGGCTCAAAAAGGAATTCAGTAAGAATGTCTGTGATTGTAATATTCTGTAATGAAATGTTCGACTGTCTTGTTTAACTATGAGCATGCTTGATTCTTGCACTAAGAGAGCCTACTCCATCGTTTCTTTGAATATCTATATGAAACAGGCTCTTCAGAGTGACATGGAGCTTGGACACACCTACCTCAAGGCCACTTGCGAAAAGACAGGAAGGGCTGCGGCATTCCTGGAGGAGGAGGAGGAAGAGCGGCTGCGCGCGGACGTGGACACCCAGCTGTCCAGGATGGAAGGCCTGACGGGAATGCTGCGGGCAGAACACGGGGCGCTGGAGAAGAGCTTGCAGCTGTCCAAGGAGTTTCTGGATAAGTACAAAGGCCAGACCCAGTGGCTGGTGGAGACGAAGGCCCTACTGCACTCACCTGTGGAGCCCAAGATCGAGCTCTATGAGAAGAAGGCCCAGCTGGCCAAATACAAGGTACTGCTTTGCTGATAGCCATGATTGCTATGCTAACATGCTGGGAG
>JAODKM010000025.1:16699453-16718156 GCA_026780845.1 Petrocephalus sullivani
GAGAAGAAGGCCCAGCTGGCCAAATACAAGGTACTGCTTTGCTGATAGCCATGATTGCTATGCTAACATGCTGGGAGCATGAACATGGAAATAGATGTTGTTCCAATGGAAAGCTGAATAGATTAGAAAGTCACATGATCAGGCGGTTTAGCATTTGTCTGTTGGTGTGTTAATGTTATTATGACAGTGTTAAGAAGCTACATCTCTCCACAACTGTTAGTATGGACTTGATGATGCCACCTACTGGAAATATGGATGGACTCTAGGAAACTCTCATTGTCCTCCAACAGACCATCCAGCAGACCGTGGAGTCTCATGAATCAGCAGTCAGGTCTGTAATTGAGAAGGGCGAAGCTCTTCTCGAGAGTGTCCAGGATCCATCCATTAGTGAGAAGATGGAAAAGCTGCAGATAGACTACCACAATCTATGCAATTTGGCCCAGGTAAGAGCTTGGTATGAAGGCCACGTGTTTTAGGGGCAAATAAAGGCTGGGGGTGGAGTCTCCATTGAGACAGTGCTGGATTTCAGGCCCAGGTGGAGAGACTGGCTGGACGGGTGAAGGAGCATGAAGCCTACAACAGCCAGCTGCAGGAGGTAGAGAAGTGGCTTCTGCAGATGTCCAGCAGGCTGGTGAACTCCGACTCCATGCACTGTGGTAGCTTAGAAGAAGCGACTCAGCAACTGGCCAGACACAAGGTGATCGACGCAGGGAAAGGCCTATTGCTGTCACGCCTCTTTGGTCGATATGCACAATGATACTCAACTCAAGTCCCATCTCGTCTCCCTTCTACCTGTCCCTTTCTGCTCACTGCCTGTCACCTTGTCCATCCTCTGTTGCTACGGTTCGAGTTAGTCTGCGGCCTTTGTCATATTATTTGTGATTGTGCTGCATGGGGTGGGGGGGGGCACTCCCCCGTTATGGATGTATCAGATGCGTCTCTTAACACACAGGGTAATCAAGATGTGGGCCCCCCCCCCCCCCCCCAAAAGCAAGCATCAAACTCCACTTTTGTTTATCTCTTCCTTCTTTTTTAATTATTACCTCTTGTTTGTTATTTTCTCTATGACGTATCCTTGGTTTGATGAAAGGCGCTATATAAATTGAAATGGTTGTTGTAGTCGTTAATGTTATTGTTATCTATGACCATTACAACAGAAGTATGCAGCAATGTACATTCATTTACTTTGTTTAGAATGCTTCTTTATGCTGATATCTGATTGTATTCATGCTTGTTATTGCAAAATACGCGATGAAGCAGGGTTGCCCAGTTCGGGTCCTGGAGGGCCAGTCTAACATTGATGATTTGCTGACTTCCCTACTCATACACACCAACTAACTCTGCCGAGCTGGTGAGCAGAACAAGGCGTGTATGAGCTGGGAAGTTAGCCAGCCGTGTTGCAGACACTGGAATGAGTAAAGCTAAAGCTATATCCCACATTATGCAGTTGCTCAGATGGGCTTCTCTAAACCCACATCATTACAGGCAATAATGGAGGAGATCACAGGCTTTGAAGAGCGCTTGGAGAGTCTGAAGGACAGAGGGGAAGACCTGGTTACCAGTTGTGTGGAGCACCTTCAGTCCAAAGTCCAACAGCAGGTCCAGGCCCACCAGCAGGGGACTCGAGACAGCTACGCTGCCATCTGCTGCACGTCCCAACGTGTGAGTGTCCCCCTACCAGCATGGGCTAGGCAGAGTTTCTCTCAATAACAAGCTGGATCGGAAAAGGTTTATGAGCTGCTTTGAGCACCTCTGCTAGTTCTCTCTACTGTCCACTCCTACAGGTGTTCCAGAGTCTTGACCGAGAGCTACAGAAACACGTAAGTCATCAGGACACGCTGCAGCAGTGCCAGACATGGCTCTGCACAGTCCAGAAGGAGCTGCTACCAAAGACTCCACCCACCTTCAGCCTTCAGGAAGCCCAGAAGCAGGTGATGAAAAACACTATTGAATAAAGCCCTAGTTAGCATCATATTTGTGGTTAACACTTCCTGACATAAACATAAATATGTTTGGGTTTATGGTCATTGTTGCTCATTGCTAATTGTTGCAAATCTTTCTGCTGATGGAGGCAAACCAATGATGTTCATAGTTTGGCATGGATTACTGTAATACAGCGATGAACATGCATTCTGTGTGTACAGTATTATGGGATGTGTAGCATTGTACATGGGTTTCTACCTGTACAGGTGAAGCATTTTCGAGCCCTGCAGGAGCAGGCTAGCACGTATCTGGACTTAGTGTGTTCTGTGTGTGACCTGTCTGATGAAACGGTGAGACGGACAGCAGCAGAAATCCAGCGGACCAAGCTAACGGTGACAATCCCAAGAGTCGGCCGCTTTGCCCCACACATCTCTGGAACTTTGCAACCCTTTCTCAGTACAGGAACAAATATTTCTTTCTGTTTGTCGTAAGTCAGATAGAGGAACGGATGCTGAACTGTCAGGACCTGGCAGATGGTTGGAGGGACATCAAAGAGCAGAAGTCCGAGCTGTCCGCTCACTTTCAGGACCTGGAGCAACAGCTGCAGGGTTTCATTCGAAGACCTGCAGAGCTGGAGATGAAGATTGCTCATAACATGCTGGCCCAGGCAAAGGTAGGAGTAGGTCATCTTAATCAATCTACAAATGTTTGGATCGAACAAAGCAGGTTATGGGTATTGAAGGTCTTACAACGCTGAAATTTACAAACTTATTTAAATTTTTAAAGCGTATCAAGTTATATTGGAATGTCTTTCCTATTCTGGTTTTCTTATTGGACAGGAATTTAGCCAGCAGGTGCAGGCTAAGCAAAGCACGCTCACCCACATGATAGAGAGCGTTAGCAGGCTAACGGAAGGCCAGGACTCCTCAGAGCACGCTGAGATCCAGCAGCTTAGCAGCACTTGGCGGGAGCTGTGCCAACGGACCAACCAGATGCTCATCCAGATAGAGGAGGACCTACAGTGGACGAGGGACTATCACGACTGTGTCAGTGCCGTGGAAGTACTGTTCGATCGGGTATCCAAAGAGTGGGACAACCTTGCCAGGTAGGGGCATGATGGGAATTTTTTTCAGGGCTTCCTCATGTTTGGGTCATTTGGGTAGAGTATTGGCACATATCAGACCTTGTACTTGCATTTTAGAACGGACGCGGAGAGTTCGTTTGAACACTTGGAAGCGCTGAAGAACCTCGCAGCCATCCTTGAAGACCAGAAAGGAACTCTTGATGATTTGAAAGAACATAAGCACAAAGTGATTCATCGTCTGAACTTGGATGACAAGGAGCTGGTTAAGGAGCAGATTGGCCACTTTGAGAATCGCTGGGTCCAGCTTGAGAGTCTAATTGCGAAGAATATTGAGGACTCTACACGCACTCTGAAAGACATGAATCAGGTGGAGTCTAAACTGCGAGAGGTCCGAGAATGGGCGGAGGAACAGCATCCGGCGCTTTCTGAGGCCATGAAGATGAGCCCCCCACCTGAATTTGCTCAGAGCTTCCTTTTTGACCATCTCAGCATCTGTAGTGAGCTGGAGGCTAAGCAGCTGCTCTTGGCTCAGGCGCTGACAGATGCAGACAGGGTGCTAGCCCACCTGGGTTTGTGCGAAAGGCAGCGACTTCAGCAGCTAATCTCGGAAACGCAAGTGGAGATGGAATCTCTGAGCATTAAGATGATTCAGAGGAGGAAGTACCTCAGCAAAGCTTTCACCGAACGGACGCAGTTCCTGTTGGCAGTGAATCAAGCTATTACTTGGGTTCAACAAAACGAGAAGAAGGCATTCGCTGACGAGCACACGGCACTTCTCCCCGATGATCTCACCAAGCAGCTCCGGATGTGTAAAGGAATTCAAAGCAGTCTGAAGGCTTACCAGAGTGAGCTCACCTGTCTCTGGTCCCAAGGCAGGGATCTGATGAAAGATGCCACAGAAGATGAAAAGGCAGAAATTTTGACAAAGTTGCAGGAGCTGCAGAACATTTTTGAGACAGCTCTTCAGAAGTGCTGTCAGAAGGTACAGGAGCAAGAGAAACTGTTGGTATCCAGGAAATATTTCAAACTGGATCTGGAAAGAACCTGTCAGTGGTTAAAACAAGCAGATATTATTACTTTTCCTGAAATAAATTTGATGAATGGAGATGCTGAGCTGTACTCTCAGCTTACAAAGTATGAGGACATATTAGATCAAGCTATGGAATATGAAAATCTCCTTCTAAATGTCCAAAGGACTGGTCAGGAGATACTACCAACTCTCAATGAAGTGGACCACTGTTACCTTGATGAAAAGCTGAATACTCTCCCACAGCAATACAACAGTATTTTGACGCTTGCAAGAGACAAGCAAGAAAAAATTCAGCAGGCAATTGCTGCTCGGAAGGAATACGCCAGTTTTATTGACATAACACACAAAACATTGAAAGGAATCGAGGAGCAGTTCAACAATTTAGGTAGGCAGCCAGTTGGCCTAATGACTGAGGAGATTATTAGTTTGCGAAGTGATTACAAAGATCTTCTTGAAGATTTGACTCATTTGGGACCAGATATTATGGATTTAAACCAGAAGAAGGAAGCTTTCCGCAGTACTGGTCAACCCTGGCGACCAGATGAAATGATCCAAATTGTGAACCTTTGCAACAGCCTGAAAAGGCAAATTGAGCAAAGAATCGAATACTTAGATGATACTTTGGAATCATTTGAGGACCACAAAGCTATGGCTTTGCAACTTGACTCTGAGTTGAAGGCCACCAAGGAACAGCTTGATAAAGTTAATGCAGAGACCCAGTCTGCTGAGGAGAGGCTTAAGAACTATCATGCCCTGGCTGGGAGTCTACAGGGAGCCACATCTCACCTCAAGAGGCTTATGGAGCAGATGGACAACTTTGCTCCTCATGTGGACCAAGCAGCAAACCAGGCTGCCAGACAACAGGTGGTTTTATGGCAAGAGGAACTGCAGTCTTTGCAGTCAGCAGTGGGTGAGCTTATCATAGAATGCGAAAGTAGGTATGTCCAGAGCAAAGACTTCCAGACAGAGGTGAGAAGGACCCTTGATTGGCTTCAGCAGGTTAGAGATGACCTGGGCTGTCCCGTTATTCTGGATGTCAAAGTGGAGAGGGTGCAGGAAGAGATCAGGAAACAACAGATAGTACAGGAAGAGGTACATTCCAGGATGAGGATCGTGGCTGCTCTGAGTAGCAGGGAAACACAGAAATACACCAGTGCAAACGAATTGGTCCCTGCCCATGTGAGTACCAGTATGGAGGAGATGGCAAAGTTGGAAGCAGATGTTCAACTAGCTCTGAACACCAAACAGGCAAGGTTCCGTTCTGTCAGTTTATTCTGTAAATAATATTGCTTTTATTGACTTTTCACTTTTCATATTTTCTCATGAAAACCTTGCCATCTTCCATAACTTTGGCTTCACATCTCCCCTGATCTCCAGATTACTCTTGAGCAAGCTCTTACCTTGTGTCAGAGGTACCACTCCAAAATGCAGTACGCCTGCGAGTGGCTGGAGGATGCCGTCGCCTTCCTGCAGCAGGCTAGCCTGGGCGTGGATGTAGAAAACTATGAGGAGTGCCTCAGGCAGCAGAGCTGCATAATGGCCAGTGAGCAGGACTTCCTCGGGAGTCTGCAGGAGCTCGAGACGCTGCCCCCTCAGCTGGAGAACCTTGTCAACTCCAGCACTAAGGAGCAGCTCAGGCTGAGCGTGGAGTCGGCACAGCAGAGAGGTGTGGAAGTTCGAGATCAGCTGCAGTGCCACCAGGACGTCCTGCACAGGTAGGAAAACGTCTCCCTGTCTTTCATCCATTGTTGTCTATTGATACAAACAAGGTCTCACTCTGACACTGTGCCTCGTTAAATCTACTTCCTTTTCTCGGAAGTTGTGTGGCTCAGTGGAACACATACCAGGAATCGAGGCAGGCAGTGATTGAGATGATGAATGAGGTGGAGACACAGCTGGCAGAGTTCTCCACAGCCAAGGCGTCTACCTGTGAGGAGGCAGAAGATAGGCTCAGGAACCACAAGGTAAAAGGGATTCTCGACCATACAGAAATGAATGACCTCTGGGCTTTTATAATAATCTTACGTCTAATAATGCCTTATTCTGCAGTCCTTAGTGGATTTGGTCAGTGGTTTCCATGAGAAGCTGACAGACTTAGAAGAGCAGGCATCCCAGTTGGAGACGGTTGGTAGCGATGCTAGCAAGGCCACCATCAGCCGCTCCATGACCATGGTGTGGCAGCGCTGGACCCGGCTACGTGGCGTGGCCCGGGCGCAGGAAAGGGTGCTGGAGGACACTGCACTCAACTGGAGAAGTTTTAGGGAGAGGGTATGCCTTCTACAACCATTCCAGATGTCTTGTTGCAGTATGTTAGTAGTATATATGTCGATATTATGTTTATATGTCTAAACTGTGTTTATTATTTTCAGATGGAAAAGATGGCAGCTGCTTTGGAGGACTTGCAGGACCGGGTTCTGCAACGGTCTGTGGAAAAGGCCTCCAAGGCAGCGCTGCAAGCTCTGTTGGAATACAACGACTCCTTCAGCCAGGAAGTGGAGCACCAGCACTCTTCTCTCGCCCTGCAGCGCCAATATGCCCTTAGTCTGTTCCGTGATTTGGAGGTACCCATGCCTGCAGCCCGGCAAGATGACTTGCCTTGCCTACAGGAGATTACAGCAATGCAGGAGCGTTTTGAGAGGTACTGTGATGATTATATATCTTATGGATAGAAAATTATTTCTAAAATTAAATCTATATTTGTTGCATGATACAACTAGACAGATCAACATATTCACTAGTACCAAACACTGTCTCGGAGTGCGTCCAGGGTTTCCTGTGTGCTTGTTGGGCTTGTGAGAGCATAAAGCTAAGAGCATATGCCATGTGTTCATAGCCTCCTGCAGCAGGTACGTGATAGCCGAAGGAAAGTCCGGCAAGAGCTGAAGGAGAGAGAGGAAGTGGAGAGGGAGCTTAGCCAAGTGAAATTCTGGATCCAGGATACCCTGGATCTCCTGCTCAGCTCCTCTAGAGACATGGACACACTGCTGCAGGAGCTTGAGGTGACAGATTCTCCCTGCCTCGGACCTTCCCCAGTGGGCCGCTGCTTTGTTTGTGTTCTGGTCTTTCTTCTGTTTGCATGGCTGTCAGTTCGGCTCAGTATCCCTAAATATTAATTCTCTCATTTCGGGTGTTGGCTCTTTCACAGGTAGTACACACGGACCTGATTTCCCATCGTCAGAAAGTAGAGAAGATCGCCGAGCAGCAACAGAACAAGTACCTGGATCTGTACACGATTTTGCCCTCTGAGATCTCTATACAGCTGGCTGAGGTGACATTGGCTCTAGGCTCTATAGAGGACCAGGTACAGAGATCAAGCACCTTCGAGGAATTCAAGAAAATGATACACCATTGAATAATGTAACGTATAGAATGCATGTTTGCAAAAATGTGAAAAGTCAGGAACGTTTTGGTGCAATGGACAAAGCCTCCCTCACTAAAGTTCATCATTCTGAGAAACAGAACCTATACTTATCATAAGGATTTTCAAGATACATGCCTAACTAAGACCAGGAGTGTCTATTTAAAATATGTTACATATTTAAAATATGTAAGCTACAGGGACAAAGTAAATTAACATCCACCAATTTTGTTTTTGTGAATTTTAAGGTCCATGCCAAAGAAAGAGAAATTCAGCAAACGAGGGACATTCAAGAGGACTTCAGCTGTAGAATCCATGATGTCTCTGAAAGGATGAACGTCATCTCCATGAAGCTAAAGGAGCGAGCCGCTGATGTGGAACTGGCCAAGGAGGAAGCCAGGGTAGGTGGCCAGCTTCACTGTCACTGTATCCATGATCTTAAACATGCTTTCATCATACAGCTCTTGAAAAAGATTAGAGCACCACAACAAGCATTTTTGTTTCACTCATATCTCAATTCATGGGTATGCATCTATGAGTAATATATATATATATTTTTAATAAATTGAAATAACTGGAGATGTAACTGTTTTAGGGTCTGTGTGAGGACCTGGAGATTTGTAGCCAGACCCTGTCCAATCTGGATGCTGCCATTCAGGAATTCGGGGAGCGGAACCCTCTTCTATCCAGACATCTTAGCGAAGCGGTCATGGAACTGAGCGAGACTCGTCACCACACGAGTCGACTGGCTGAGTGCCGGATTGCTCAGCTCAAGAACGTGAGACACCAGCGCTTGCAGCATTAAAGTGCTGTCCGTGAAGCAGTACAGTCATCAGAAAAATGATATAACGCTCCCGTATTCCCTGGTCTGTTCTCCCTGTGTTCACCAGGCTGGCACACATCTGGATGAGTTTAATGAGATGCTGGAGTGTATTGTGAGATGGACAGACAAGGGCAAGAGGCTCATGAAGAGCAGCATTGTTTGGACGTCTGCCTCTCAGCTTCAGGACCAAATGAAGGTCTACGAGGTGGGTGAAGCATAACATTCTTAGAGGAAAATTAATACATAATCAGAGAAGGTTATCACAACTGGGAGACTTTACAGTCATGTAACTAAGATATTTTATGAATATATTCCCTATTCCTCATAACGTGTTTCGTATCGTGTATGTGCGATAACTGACAAATGTCACCCCCATTTTCATTATAGAGAGCAATTAAAAACGGAAATGGTCATTTGCTGGTATGACGCATCTCTTACCTGGCAGTGTGTTCTCCGAGAATCTTTGGAGCTCCGAGGAGACCTGGATGCCATGAAGGAGAAGACGGAGCTGCTGTCTGACGTCCTGCAGACTGAGGCCATGGACCAGCAGGTGTCAGAGCTGGGTCGTCAGACTGAGGAGCTGCAGCAGAGCATTCAAACACGCCTGCAAAGCCTGCAAGATGCAGCCAAGGTACTATAAGGGTCTCCAGCTATCTAACGCAAGGTTTCCCGACCCAATCCTCGGGGAGCCACAGACGGCCGACATTACTGATCTGTCCTGGCTCCCTGCCAGACGGTCTGCCAGTCCACGGGGAACGGATTGGGAAAGGCTGATCTAAGTCTGCTAAAGGAAAAATAATATTAATAGAAGTAAAATAAAATAGCTGTCTGTTCAGTGTGGAAGAAAATCTCCACGGTGTGAGTCTGGCAATGATTTTCCGTTACCCAGATTCGACCCGGAGTTATTGCGGCTAAAACACCTAACTAACCACTAACCACTGTATGATCATGGCCAACCAGTCGCACATGTTCGCTTGGCAGAAATTGTCTGTTGTCCAAATGTTAATTTGTTTTTCAGTGATTGTCTTTTGTTAATTTTGTCTGAGTAACCGAAAAAAGCAGTAACACTGTACAGTATGGTTTCTTAACTTACTAGTTATCTCCACAAAATATTGGGTATGCACATGGCTACCTAAATTGATTGGCACAACACTTCTGAGTAATGTGTTACCAAAAGAGGGGTTTTTACATGAGCTGGTATGAAAAAGCATGGCTGTATTACATTATGGGTGAAAGTTAGAGCAAAAGGGGTAAAACTGAAACACTGTACTGAAAAGGCAAATGTATTGGCTTCTCCACAGGACATGGAGCGATTCGAGCATGAAGTAAAGACGCTACACGGGGCCCTTGAACAAGCCCAGGTTACACTGACCTCTTCGAAATTCGCCCGTTTGACCTTAAAGGAGCATCTGGCCCAGAGACAGGTATATTTAATTTATTAGACGTTGTTGCTTCTAGAGAGTCCAGTGAGATCGAAGTGGGCGGCCAGTTAACCTGCTGAGCACAGTGCAGGTTTGCCAACTTTGGTCAACTGGGCTGAGATTTTCAATTCGAGACCAGTCTGTGTAAACATGCACACGCATTTACAGTACACCCATATGACAGTTTTATTGGCTGGTAAACAGTCGGTAAGGTTTTGATGTAGCTAATTTTAGGTTAATAATGGAATATTACAGATTTGCGTAAGATTTCTTGGGTGGGTGTGACAGTCGGAATGCGTGAGTGTCATGCCAGATGCGTGAGTGTCATGCCAGATGCATGTGAGTGTCATGCCGGATGCGTGAGTGTCATGCCAGATGCGTGAGTGTCATGCCAGATGCGTGAGTGTCATGCCAGATGCATGAGAGTGTCATGCCAGATGCGTGAGTGTCATGCCAGATGCATGTGAGTGTCATGCCAGATGCATGAGTGTCATGCCAGATGCGTGAGTGTCATGCCAGATGCGTGTGAGTTGGCATCCCTGATATAGCACAGTGGCCACATGAATTTTTCTCGGACCCATATAGACGCATCACTTCCTGAAACATCAGAAGCCTGACTGGCGCACCCCTCCCCCACCTTACCCCATTGTGTTTTCAGCGTCTGCTGGGTGAGATGGAGAGCTTCAAGCAGCAGGTGCTCACGGTGCAGGGATGTCAGAGTATGCTGCGCGTCCCGGAGGAAGTGGTCACCAGCCTGTCCATCTGCCGCACTGCCGTGAGCCTCCAGCAGGAGGCCAGCCGGCTGCAGCACACCACTATTCAGCAGTGCAACATCCTGCAGGTGCAAACACCTCCCACCTTCTCAGTTTTATGTAGTGTTGTAATTTTATTACAGAAACATCTGTTCTTCTAGTTCCAGCTCAGTTACTCTCCCATGCCGTCCTTTGCCTCATGCATGCGTAGGCTAACAGCAACACCTTGCCTGTGAGAGTCTTACCTATGCAAACATGTTCTGAGGGCAGGTCTGTAGAGGAGGCAGGTCCAAGCAACTAGAGAAGGCGGGACTGAGACATCTGATTGGTTGGTCTGACATCTAACATACGATTTGGTTGGTTGTCTCTGTGAGCCAATTATTTTTAGTAAAATAATAAGTAAAGTAGTAAGTAAAACTCCCCTGAGCCAACACCATCTAGATTCACGAGTACAGTTGAAAACTGGCTAAATGTTTTTGGCCCTGGTATGGAAGTTTCTTCAACTTTAACCGTATGCTGCTGCTAATACGTTAACTTCCCAGGAGGCCGTGGTGCAGTACGAGCAGTATGAACAGGAAGTGAAGCACTTGCAGGGGCTGATTGAGGAAGCCCACAGCGTCATCCAGGATGAGCCCATCTCCACCAGCAACATCCAGGAACTGCAAGAGCAGATCCTCCACCATGAAGTAAATCACACACTTCACACACTTCCTTTCTGAACTCCCTTGCTTCATGGACCTGGCCCTGCGTTCTCATATTTACAGCACTTCTAATGAAGGCATCTGCTAAATAAATAAATACTGTTAGTCATAGTCCAATGCATGATATTGCACCGCAAATCTAACACGATTTATATATTAGCTCCCAGGTCCAATACAACATGGAATCGCATTTGTACAATGCGATATGGTCTTGGCAAAAAATACTACTTGTATAGTCCATGAGAGCAAGCTTGGCCGTGAAAGGCAGCCACCTCGTGTGGCACCCAGGGAGCTGGTGGTTAAGGGCCTTGCTATTTGGTTAAGGGCCACAGACATGCCAAGGCTGGACTTGAACCAGCAACCTTCCATTTGCTGGCTTAGAGCTTCACAAACTGAGTCACACTCTGCCCCCATTTAAGGTGATGAAGTCCATCTGTTGTCTGCAACCAGATGATATTAAAGTCTGCATGTCTAAATCTGATCAGTTCTCCTGGGCCTTGATAATATATTCTCTGTCCCTTGTTGATGGAACCACACTGTTTATCTCTGTGGACTGGGTTTGGGGTTCTGCTTTGGCAGGAGTTGGCCCAGAGGATCAAAGGTTATCAGGAGCAGATAACATCCCTCAATTCCAAGTGCAAGATACTGACGATGAAAGCAAAGCATGCCACTATGCTGCTCGCAGTTAACGAGGCACCGGTGGAGAGACAAGGCGATTTGGATTCTGGAACCCTCCCCAAAATCTCTGATGCCGACCGTTCAGCTGTGACGGTAAGACGCCCAGCCTGGATTCTGCCTCTTAGACGCGGAGCGAGCACTTTCACAGCCAGATCCATGCTGTGCTTTCCAGACAGATCAAATCTAATTACCACACTGATCTTCTGTATTGTGTCATATCCAGGATTGTTTAAAACATTGTCTTTGATTTTGTAGTGGAAGCACTTGTATTGTTTAATTTGATGTAGCGTAATAGCATAGTCTTATACAAATTCATTTTTCTCCAAGAAGTGCAGTGGCCCGATAGAGTAGTCCTGATGCTTATTGTTTATTCCAGTTTCTTAGTGTTGCTTCGGGGCAGCATTTCGGCTCAGTGTGTCGCACTGATGCCTCACAACCCCAGGGCATAAGCGAAATCAGCAACAGCATTACTACCCAGCAGCCACCAGGGGGCCCCCTATCTAAATAGCCTGTCACAATGGGAAGGAAAATAACAAAGGACAAGGAGTCCAATAAAACTTTGTCTAGGGCCCTGAAGAGGGTTGGACTGGCTCTAGCTGAAAACTGATTGGCCCCCATAGTACACCCTCCCCTGTCACTCACCATTTCAAAGCATATCATTGGCTAGTGGTAACATTGACCCATCTATGAATTATGGCTTCTGTTATGCCTCAGCCTTAAAAAAATCCAAGAAGTGCATCTGCTTCTCCCTATAACTCTGACCAAGAAAAGCAGTTGGATTTATGGTCTTGCATTATCCGCATTACTAAAAAAAAGACATTCTGGCCTCTAATGGCCTCTAATCATAATGCTCCTTTCCACTGTCCATGTCTCTGACGTGGTTTGGCCTTCTGCTGTCTCACTTCCTCCTGGTGACAGATGAGTGCTGTCGGCCGTCACTCGCTGCTTTCTCCAGTGACGGAGGAGTCAGGGGAGGAGGGAAGCAGCAGTGAGATCTCCTCCCCATCCGCTTCTTACTCGTACACCGATGCCACCTTTAACCAGGTACAACCAATCAGGAATCAGCAAGTCTAATACAGAATTTAAGGTGGCATCACTAAAAGATGTAACAATGTAGGTCCAGATGAGGCTACGTTCTTGCTGTGCTTTGTGAATTTCTCCCAGTTGGTTGTTTCTGTTCATACTTTGTCTTATAACCGGTTAATGGTTATTGCTATGATTACAGCTCGGTTTGGAAGTGCCTACTCTGGGCATGACACGAAAGATCTGATTATTTCACGCACCGGCTGTTTAATTTCACACAGTGAGGCAATTGACCTACCAAAAGAAATGCAGGCCAAAGCTTTGAAAGATGTTTGATCTGTCTAGAATGTGACTCAGTATGTAGCAGTCAGACGCTGTAGCAATCAGCATATGCTTTGTATATTGAACTTGATGCTAAATACCCAGAAGGCTGATTAGCTTCTAGATTAGCTGATTAGCAGAATGGTTAGCTTCAGAAGTGTGGGAGGGATTGCTATGTCAGTGTCCCTGTGTTAGCCAACCGTAAATGGGCTAAACCAGACAGTGACTGGGCTGTGCGCAATGCTCATAAACCAATGGGAATGTTATCTATGAGATACAGTTTGTCTGTATAAGTGAGGCATGTGTCTATTATGAATGCTTCATAGACTGCACTGAGGAGGGGCCAGCTGACTAGAAGATCTGCCCAGGAGCTGTATGACCCCACGCTGGAGTCTGTCACCGTGCCTGACCTGGATGATCTGCAGCGCTCATGGGAGTCTCTGAAGAATGTGGTATGTGTCTGAAGAAGGGGGAAGGCCGGAGCGTACTGTACCTGAGGCGTCCCAGAATGCTGCAGTTAGTGATGCACCAGTAAGGACATTTCTGGCTGATATCCAGAGCTGATTATTTTGAAAACTGACACCGATATTGATTGTTTGGGAGGTTCTGCTTTAATACGTTTAAGACACTCCATCCAAATAAAAAATTAAAAAATTACATTCCAAAAATATGAAAGAGTATTTATTATTTGTTAACTCAACATACAACAACGAGAGCCCTGTAAACTGTAAATATAGAGTGTATAACTATACATCTTATATATTTATAACATTTATAACAGAAAAGGGCTGATCATCAAGTGTGATAAACTCCACAGTGTTCCGAGTCATATCTCTCGATTTCGCACTGTCTGCACTGACTTTTCGTTTGCTATCAGACGCTGACTGACAAGCATCATTTGGCAGCACTGCAGCCTCTTTATTGCATCATTTGGAGGCACTGCAGCCTCTCTATTGGAATAGATTTGCTTTTCTGAAACTCTTTATACTCACTCACTGTATCACCTTAAGGAGAATAAATTTACTGTGTTGAAATGTTTATTAGTAGATCCTCCTTGTGAAATTTCAGCAGATCAGTGTTTGCAAAATACATTTCTAATGTCATTAAAATAATTACATTTGTCTAACTGTTTAGTACGCGGGTGTGCAAAGCAATATGGGTCATTAAGGGAATGATCGGCAGTAAATATCGGCTCATTTTTAAGCATCGGCCGGGGGCTGAATGTTGCTGTATCACCCGAAACCATTGGTTGGCTGATGGATTTGGTGCATTTGTAGCTGTAGTGCTACAAACCTTACAGATAAAGCCAAGTGCCCTATTGCAATGTAGTGAGATTAGCACATTGCTGGCTGCCCTGGAAGATCTTGGATTAGTTTGTAAATGCTCAATTGCTCAATGCTCAGTTGAGACGTTGTAATGAATGGCTCACAATATATGAAGGAATTTGCTCGTCAGATATGAGCCTGAGGTTGTGGGTTGCACTGATGGAAGTTATATAATTTTGCTTTGTTCAAGAAAACCATGGCACATAAATGTGAAACTTTTTGCACATGTCACGTAAAGGGTTTCGGGCATGGTGAAACTGGATTTTCATTGACTGAGACTTTATTTAGATTTATTGAATGTTGTTTTACTACGTTAAAATTTAAACCACTAGAGGGCCATCTCTAAAGTTAAAAATGGTAGTTTTGACGTCCGCCAAGTGAAGGCGGAGCTTCAGACAGTGCTGTGCCTCTTCAGATCAGTCAGAAGCAGAGGACTCTGTATGAGGCCCTGGAGAAACAGCAGCGCTACCAGGATGCTCTGCAGACCGTCTCTGTCAGGATGGAGAGCTTGGAGACCCAGCTGAGTGACGCCATGGAGGCGGGTCTGAGCCCAGAGAGCCGAATGGAAGAGCACATGGTAAAAGAAACGCAAAGTCGTAGATCAGTGTTTCCCAATCAGGTCCTTGGGGATTCACAGACGGTACAAGTTTTTGCTCTCTCCCAGCTCCTGGACTGCCTGGCACTGGAGGGAGCAAAAACGTGGGGCAGCTGTGAGTCCCCATGGACTGGATTGGGAAACACTGTCATGTCACTGTCACATGCTTATAAAATTGAGGGGTGTGGAAGGATCTCCCATCAAAAGTTGAGGCAGAGTGGGGATGGGCGTGGGGCCATGTCCAGCTAAGGCAGTATGTATGTGTACCTTAGTGGCCTAAATGCTAAATGCATTTACCCCGGTGTTAGAAGGAGACTATGAACATCGGTTCCACTTTTGTATGTAACTTGTTAACATTCCCATTTACTCTTCTTGAAAAGTATTGATTATAGGAGTGTTTCCCAACCTGGTCCTTGGGAACCCCCAGAGACGGTCCAGGCTTTTCTTCCCTCGTAGCTCCCAGTAGGATTGTCTGGCAGGGAGCTGAGAGGAACGTGGACTATCTCTGGGTCCCCGAGGACTGGATTGGGAAACACTAGCATATAGCATAACAAGTTTACCTTTACATTTATCCTTGTCTGTTTATAGACCCAGATGAAGGCGATACTTTCACTTCAAACTGAGATTGAAGATCTACAGGCCGGCTTCAGGGATGCTCTGGGCACGGATGCAGTGGACCAGCTGGCAGCCCAGTCCAGCCTGTCAGTGCTCGCCGAGAGACTGGCCACCATCCGCACAAAGGCTGCCGGGAAACAGAAGCTTTTAGAGGTATTGCTCCAAATGGCACGCGCTGACATCCAGCTACATTATTACGCTTTTTTGTATTTCATACTTATAGATAGCTCTGTTAATGAACTTGAGGATCCCTGTAGAAATATCCTAAAATCATGTTTAGGGTAGCAGCAATAGTGTTAACTGAAAATATAAAGGTATAATGTTACTCTAGACATTGTGATCACTAATAATCTATGTTTTTATGGTAAAAAAATAAGGAAAGGGTCAGAACAGTTTCTATTTACGTATTCAAGGTTCTCTGGCAAGGGCTGGGCCCCCTGGATCTGCCAGGGTAAATATGCACCCACGATGCCCCGGGCCGTGGATGCAGTGCAAACTGTTTTCACTGTAATGCAGTGCTTGCCAGTCCGGTCCTTGGAGAGTCACAGAGCAAAAGACGTGGGCTGTCTGGCAGGGAGCTCAGAGGGAGCAGAAGTGTGACTCGCCTGTGGATCTCCTAGGACAAGCCTGGGAAGCACTGCTGTAGTGCCTTCATTGTCATTGTGTCTGTACCCCCCACCCAACAGGAGCGCCTGAGCGATCAGCTGGAGGAGCAGCGGCGCTTGCAGGCCCTACAGCGTTGCCTCCGCGATGTCGATGACCTTGACCAATGGTTCCGCAGCATTCGCGCGGCCTTTGCCTCTGGCCGCCAGCCCGACCCCGGGACTGTGACTGGGGAGGACCAGCTGGCCACCTTGCAGGTGAAAAGTCTCTCTAGCTACTTTTTGGTAACCCATTCAGGGATGTATACTGGGGTGGGGTCACATGGGCTCTGGTCCCAGCTGAAAGATGATTGGCTCCCAGAGTGCTGCCTTACCTGTCACTCACTGATTCAAAACATATCCTTAGCTAATGATAAGGTTGGCCCCTCTTTGTGAATTATGGGCCCTCTGATATCCCTCGCCTTAAAAATATCCTCTTTTCATCCCTGATTCCCTCATGGGGGAGAGTTAACGATCAGAATTTCTCTTAAAATGTCAGACAGGGAAGATTTTCTGAAGATGCTTGTTAAAATCTCTAAGACAGACTGATCCACGCCTGAGGTGCACAGTCCCGCTTATTATGCAGAAGTTCAGGCTCAGACCTCCAGCACGCTCTCTTTTGTGTCTTGTTAAACATGTCGGATGAAGGTTTTGCATGAGGTATGCGAGATAAAGTGCTGCCATGTGAGCGATAAGCCTCAGGCCGGCACAAAGGGCCATCACATCCAGCAGGGTAGCTTGGCCCTGTGTGTTCCGATGGACAGTACCAAGGAGCTGAAGCTAAGCTTCTCGGCTGCTCGTCATCATGGCGGAAGGCGGCATGTCAGAACTCAGCACTCTCCTTCTTCGTTACCAGGAGACGCTGCAGCAGATCGAGGAGAGAATGGCATCACTGGAAGAGCTCTCTGTGCGGAGTGATAGTTTGTTACAGGAGAGAGGCATGCGGGCCCGTGAGGAGGCAGAGGAGCTGCTCCTCAGGCTACAAGCACTCAGGGTCAACCTGCTGGAGCTGCGGGGCCTACTGCAGGACAAACAGGCCTTCATCAAGGTGATTACTGGCTGCACTATAAAATGCTTTAAAAAATAAAATGTTTCCCAATCCAGTCCTCGGGGATCCGCAGACAGTCCACGTTTTTGCTCCCTCCCAGCTCCCTGGTAGGAAGCAAAAATGTGGCCCATCTGGCAGGGAGCTGGGAGGAAGCAAAAATGTGGACTGTTTGTGGGTCCCTGAGGACCGGGTTGGGAAACACTGCTTTGAACAAACAGTGGGTCAGTTATGAAATGTCTTTTATATTGAAGTTTTCCTGCTTGAGTGTTTTGTAGTACTTGTACTGTAGATATCCAGAAATATCCTAAAAATGATGGTGGACTGGAATTATAGGTATAGGAATGATTATCATGAATGATTAGGATGATTAGCAAGGTATTCTGAGTGTTTACCTTATAAATGGAAAGAAACCGTGTTCTCCTAATGGTCTGACGAAGTCTGACTTATAACTCTTACCAGGGCACCCTGGGGGGGACTGAGGAAGTTGAGTCGGATTTCTCCCCCTCGAAGGGCAACAGTGTGCAGGATTGGCTGGTCCAAGCTCGCACCACGCGCTCACTGCAGTACCAGGACAGCATACAGAGGCAGAAGGTTCCTACTCTTTATATACATAATGCAGATATATATACTAAGGCTGTGTTTGCCAACCCAGTCCATAGGGACCCACCAGACAGGCCACAATTTTGCTCTCTGCAAGCTTCCGGCCAAACAAAAGCTCTGAATACCTAGTGTGGGTGTATTGGGAGCAGGGAGAGAGAAGAAAGCTGCCTGGGGGTCCCCAAGGACCCCCAGGTGTGAGGACTCTTCAGCCAGTCAGTCCTCTAATTAGTGATCTAAATCGGGAGTTGCAGTGAAAACCTGCATACACACCGGCCCTTTACGGATAAGATTGGGCACCCCTGCGTTAGACTATGACCAGAGAGCCATATATATACGGATTATCTACAGAGCTGTCAATTTCCAGAAAGTAAAAATCCAGACCAGGATTTTGTTTCAACCAATCAATTGAGCATAAAGAGTCAGAGCCACAGAGTGCTCATCTAGTTGGTTGAAACAAAATCCTGGTCTGGATTTTTTCTTTCTGGACCTGAAATTGACACCTCTGATTATACAAGGTCATTAGACTAGATATGTACCAAGGGTGTGCATTGTGTCAACCAGGAACTGGAGGAACAGCTGGAGGAGCAGAAGAAGCTGCTGCATTCAGTGGCCACTCGAGGGGAGGAGCTTCTGACACAAAAGGCCACACCCACCAATGATAGGTACTCCTACTTAACGCCTTCTCATCACATTTACAGCATTTGGCAGACGCCCTTAGCCAGAGCGACTTACATAAGTGCTTTAAGACTCTACAATGAACTTTTC
>JAODKM010000025.1:16718256-16739738 GCA_026780845.1 Petrocephalus sullivani
AGTGTTTTGAATCTGATGCGGGCAGCTACAGGAAGCCAGTGTAGAGAGCGCAGCAAAGGAGTGGTGTGGGAGAACTTTGAAAGAAGGTTGAAAACAAGTCAAGCAGCTACATTCTGAATCAGTTGGAGGGGACGAATGGTGGCCAGTGGTAAACCCGCTAGAAGAGAGTTGCATCCACCAATGATAGGTACTCCTACTTAATGCTTGCTCATCATCCTGATCTAATATCATTCCTCTTTTGCTTTTTTGAAGTGATTTTCTGCTTTCTGTCTTATTTTCTATAGTGATTGAATATTGTGTTTTGTACATTATATAATCTTTGAGTAAAAAGAAAATGCTTGGCATACATCTAATAACAACCATATACCAGGCAATGCTAATATTTTGCAGTTCTAGGCTGTAATAAAGTTTAGTAGTTACTTAAATCCATTTTACATAAATAAATTGTGTATTGTCCCATAAATACAGAAAGACAAAGGTGCAGAAAGAGCTCTTAAGATGAAATAACTATTTACCCCCAGGGTGATGGAGATGGTAGCAGTGGACCTGGAGGGAGAGAGGCAGGCCAGTGTGGACCTGATGAGGCAGAAGTGGGGAAGTCTGAGCAAGCATTTCGCCACCAAACTGCAGCTCCTGCAGGGCACACTGCGGCAGGATCACAAGGAACCGGTACCGATCCGTTAAATGCTACTGATGGAGAACTGTAGCACATGCTTGACTTTAGGGACGTGCCTTTAAGGCTCTGGTGTCTGAAAATGATTTCTACTAAAGAAAGTTCTCTGTAGGCCTCATTGTCCTCAGGACTTTGACAGCTGATTTGTTGTAATGCAGGTTTACACCAGACATACCAGAGTAACAACGTCTGGAGCTTCGTTCAAGGGAGAAACACAAGTTCAGGACCAATCCTCGCTGAAGTTATTATTTGAAGGTGTCAGTGATGCTTTTGAAGATGTGTCCCTTCAGGTAGTCTTCTTGAGTATTGATGTCTTTAGAATGTGTGGTCTGCTCAAAGAGTTTCTTGGACTGTGTTGTTCTTCTGTTTTGGTCCCACAGCCTGGCAATGTAGCCAATCATGACCATGTTCTGGAGCAACAGCTCTACTCTGCTGTTTCGGCTACCTGCTCCTGGCTTGATGGAGTGGAAAGCAGTCTGTTTTCCAGTCCTGTTCTCCTCTCTGAAGATGCAGAGACTCAGCTCTTTCACCAGGAGGTAAATTGCATTAATTGGCTCCTTACCTTATGTCACCTTCGACCTTCTACAGTCAAGTAATATGAGCCTTCTGCTTCCCTTGTAGGCCCTGGAGTTAGACTTGAATGATATGACAGAGAAGGTGAACAGTTGCATGCAAATTGTGGTGAGCTCCAAAGAGCTGTCTGATGAAAGCCAGGCACTGATGGAGGAAACACTAGACTCTCTAATGGTGAGGCTGAGAACTTTGGATACTGTAGTCGTCCAGCGTTGTGATGATGTGAGGACCAGGTTACAGGAGCTCACTGCATACCAGGTGAGATTTTGTCACTCGGCTAACAGCATACAACCATGCTTTGTAAATTGTTGCTGAACTTCTTATCATCCAGGTTCATGATAGCATAAAGAATCTAGAATCTTAGACCTTATTTGACATTTACTTCTTGCTTACAGACAGAATTGAAACTGCTTTTCAAAGCTCTCACTGAGCACAAGTATCGCATCCTCCATGAACTCGCAGAGGTGCTTGACCAGCCAGCCTCCAGACAGGTGGAGGTAATAGCTCAGTCCAACAAGCGCTCCATTGCATTCTTGTAGGTCCACTTGAAACTGTCAGCAGCACTTGAGTTGGCTGAGACAAGTAGGTATTTTTTCGCTTCCTTTTTTAGGCTATTACCAAGGCAGAGGACAGCTTGAAGGAATTTGAACAGAAAATCACAGAGCTGAAATGCAGAGGGGATAAGGTACAGGCTAGCCAGTTCTCCTCACAAGAGCTCCTCAAACTGCAGGTATCTTTCCTCATGCAGACTTATGTATCTTTTGTTTCATTTGCATAGTTAATTTCAATTTCCTGTAGTTTCTAGATGCTGTTTTTTGTCCTTGTCTGTGCTTTCGGAGAATTTGCACTTCTGAAGGACTCCGATTCTGGTTTGTACTTTACAGGATACCTACGAGGAGCTGGCGTTGATAGTGGGATCACGGCGCAGTGGACTGAACCAGAACCTGGCGCTAAAGGGCCAGTACGAGCAAGCGCTGCAGGATCTGACGGACTTGGTGGACACAGCTCAGGACAAGATGGCTGCCGACCAGAAAGTCATCGCAAACTCTGTTGAGGAAGTGGAGAGCCTGCTGGCCAAGCATAAGGTAATGCTTTATAACGTTTGTAACACATCCTGGAATTCTGGTATTACGCATTCTCACTAGCCGACGTGTCCTAAATGGTCCTGTGGTCCTCTCCAGGAGTTTTTCCGGGGGCTAGAATCTCACATGATCCTGACAGAGACGTTCTTCAGGAAAATCAGCAGCTTTGTCCTCCAAGTTGAGAAACAGGTTCTGGAAGACACTCTGACAAGTGCTCAAGGTCTACTGAAGCGGGCCCATAAAAGAGGAGTGGAATTAGAATATGTCCTGGAGGTATGGCTGAAGGGCTAGGCATATAATGGGTAAAATGTACCAACAGTAAAATGTCTTGTTTTTCAACTGAGCCTCATGTCTGCATTTTTTTCTGTCAGACTTGGAGCCACCTGGAAAAAGACTATCAGGGTCTCCACCAGCAGCTGGAAGCGGTAGAGTGCAGGATCCCTGCTGGGGGGCTTGTGGAGGAGACAGAGGAGAGACTTGCTGAGAGGATCGAGCTCTACCAGGTATTGGCAGCAACTCATATACAGTGTACATGCCAAGAGTGTATCATTTTAATGTCAGCATAGAGGGGGAAATGGGTTTTTCAGCCTTGGGTCATAATGCTGATAAATTTTATTGATTGGCTGGATATGTATCTCAATAGGAACTGTGGGTTTGTACACATCACCTGTTTAATGACATGCTATGCGATAATCAGCATTGTGTATTTATTGTTCACAAATGCAGTCATCGTTCTGTGTCAGACTAGGGCTTAATGAATATGTGTAGTAATAGTGATGGCAGTGATGTTATCTTGACCCCTTTAAACGTGTCTTACTACCCAGTGTCTGAAAGCAACCCTGACAGACCACCAGCACAGACTGCGCCAGGTGCTGGAAGACGGGAAGCGCTTACTGCTGAGCGTGTGCTGCCCCAACCTGGAGGCGAAGCTCACCCAGCTCGGAGAGCACTGGCTCAGTCATTCCACCAGGGTTAACCAGGAGCTGAGTCACCTGGAAGCCTTGCTGAAGCACTGCGTCCGGTCAGTGATCGTTGGCTTTGGAGAGGAAGCTGCGAGCTTGGCAGGAGATGCCCGCATCTTCCCAAAGGGTCCTTCTCAGAGATTACGTGCCTAATCACTGGACTCTGAATATTAAAAATAGGAGGATGAAATATATGCATTTAATCATGAGCAAGGCATTGGTGGATTGAATCAACACAAAGATCCCATGAATGTCAAGACATCTATACTTCTCACTCATGGTTATGCAGTTTCAGATACAAAATAACAAAATTGCACAGTTTACCATGTTTTTTTTGTTGTTATATAACTCAGTTATGCATATTTATTTATCTCATGACCCTCAGGTACCGGAGTGAGTCATCAGAGCTGAACCAGTGGCTGCGATCAGCTCTAGAACGTTTGGAGTTCTGGGTATCTCAGTCTGCAAGTGTCCCTCAGGATCTGAAGGACCATCTGCCTGCATTCTTGGTACATGATATCCTTACTCATTGAGAAAGCCTTTTTGGTACTAGTTGTCCAGAGATGATGAAGGTCATGCTTTCTTCGATGGACATCCCATGCAGGAGTTCTCCAAGGAAGTAGAGGCAAAGTCCTCACTGAAGACTTCCGTGCTGAACGAAGGTGGCCAGCTGTTGCGGTTGAAGAAGACGGACATCACAGGCCTGCGTGTGGAGCTGGCCCAGGTAGAAGCTCAGTGGTCTGAGCTGCTCACACGCATCCCTGTGGTGCAAGAGAAGCTCCACCAGGTACCAAACACCTCTCGCTACCGTACACATGGCTGCATCTACACCAGCAATGACTTAGCTTCACTATAGAATGTTTTGCCCTTAAGAAGGTGCTTCACCCACTTGTTTGGATGGCTTAGGTTTGCTGATTATCTGTCAACCTTAGCCACAATTGAAGTGCAAATTTCCCCAGCTCACTCAGTGCATGCGATATGTTTCTGAGAAACTTTCTGTGGACTTAGTTTTGGAAATTTTATGGGTTACATGAGGACTGAATGAGATTTAGTTCCCAGTACTGCAACATATGATGAGGAATATTGGCAGTCTCATCTCATAAACAACAAAAATGGAGAAAGTTTTGGAAATTTGCTCTTGTTTTAATCTGATTATTTGGAGATGAGACTAACCCTTTTGGTGCTTTAAGTGTTAATAGGGCTCAAAGTAGAATGATATGTAGTTGAGAATCCTTGTGCCTTCAGGTTTACTTTTCTATTAGTTAAGCATATAAGATGAGGTAGCATTTTCTGACAAATACCTTGATCCTGATAAAGTCTGCCATATGTATGTGGGACGACACAACAATACTCAATACTATTTTCCCAGTTGCAAATGGAGAAGCTGGCATCTCAGCACACTATCATGGAGCTGATGGGTTGGATCACTTTGATGGAAAGGGTGATCCAGGAGGATGATGAGAAGATAGTGGGTATGGCTGGATCACAGGCCATCCAAAAATACCTTCAGAAATACATGGTAAGAGCTATCAAAGTCTCTGACTTTGGAAATATACCCTGGATTGCCTCAGAGTGAAGTACCACAGTATGTCATAACAACCTTGAGGAGTTCTAAATAAGAATGATATATGATTGGGTGATTGTAAATGTCGTTACCTTCAGGGGTTGGTGTGCTTTGTCTTCCTACCAGTGCATCAAGATTGATGTGAACTGCAAGCAGCTGACAGTGGACTTTGTGAACCAGTCAGTGTTACAGATGGGCAGTCAGGACGTGGAGCATAAGCGCAGTGACAAGACTGACTTTGCCGAGAAACTGGGGACGATGAATCATCGGTGGCAGATTCTGCAGGGCCACATAAGCGAGAAGGTGGCGAAGGGTTTAATGATTTACAGATACTGACATCTCAAGTTAATCAGGTCCTTCTTCAAAGTAACAAAGATTTAGTTCACAGCATGGTAGTCCGTGTATGTGTGTGTGTATGCATATATATATATATATCTTTTGAGTTCTCTAGTAGATCTGTTGTGATGAAGGTTCAGTTAGATGGACTTAACTGATGGGCCTGTCATCATGGTTTCTTGCGTCTTAGATCGAGCAGTTGGAAGCTTTGCACACATCTTGGCTGGAATATGAGGGAAATGTAGAGAACCTGAAGGCTTGGTTTGCAGCTCAGGAGGAGAGATTGAAGGAGAAGCACATGATTGAAGACTTGGCTTCAGTTCAGAATGCCCTCAAAGACTGCCAAGTAATGCCCTCCTTCAGATTTTATTTATAATTATCTATTTACAATATGTCTGGAACTGAAAGACTGTACGATGAGAAAAAACATGCTGCCCTTTTTTTTCTCTGGTATTTCAGGAACTGGAGGAGATAGTGAAGGAGAAGGAGAAGGAACTTGAGAACATAGAGGAGAAAGGTTGTGCTCTAATCCATAAAAAGAACGAGGAAGTCTGCAGCATCGTCATGGATACACTCCAAGGTCTAAATCACTCATGGGCCAATCTGGACCATCTGGTAGGTATCCTATTCTCAACCGCATCTTCAGAAACCTGCTTTGCCATTCATTGCTGCTATTTTTTCCATTCCTAGACTGGGCAGCTGAAATTGAGTTTGAAGTCAGTCCTAGAACAATGGAATGTGTACAAGACTGCTTCGGAAGAGATCAGCAGCTACCTGATGGAGGGAAAGTACTCTGTGTCTCGGTTCCGTCTTCTCACTGGTTCTCTGGAAGCCGTCAGTGTCCAGGTGGAGAATCTGCAGGTACTATGCAACTCGAGGGACTCTCTGCTGCCCCCATGTCTTCTCATCTAGAAATGCCAAGAAGCAGAACAAAACAATTTAATGACATATTCACCCACAAGTGGTTTCATTATCGGTAGATAAAGTGGGACATTATCTTATTTTCTCCTGTCAGAGTCTCTCTTCATCTATTGAGTCTTACATCCCCTTTTAGATTTGCTCTTCTTATACTTAACCCATATAACACCATTGTTACAGAACTATATAAATGAAATTTGTGACATGACCAGAAATATTTGTTTCCGCGGCAGAACCTGCAGGCAGAGCTGGAGAGGAGGGAGAGCAGCCTGACCAAGTTTGGTGCCGTGACCCATCAGCTCCTGAAGGAATGCCAGCCGTCTGTGGCCAGCTCACTGAACAGCGCCCTCAAAGATGTCAACGCCAGGTGGGCCACCGCGGCTCCAGTGTTAGGACGCAAGCTAGCAGGACGCGTCGAAGCAATTAAGGATTTAGATAAAGGACACAGTAGCAGCTGTAAATGGAATAACTGATTCATTATTAATTTTCTTATTAACTTCAACATCTTGTCTCCCCATGTTACTTCTTTAAAAAACTCCCAAATACTGAAATCAGTTAGCTTATGATTAGCTGCTGGGGAAGCATGTGGCTCACTAGGCTTAGCCTGTGTACCTATAACCCAAAGATTGCTGGTTTGAGCCTGTCCATGGATATCAGTAAAGTATCATTCTTTCAAGTTATTCACTCTACCTAACATCAGACCTACAATTTGTACATGCTTGTTAATTTACAGTGCTGTTATGCCATCACAGGAAAGGTAAAAGGGATTAAGTGTCATTGTTGATACACAGCAACAGAATGTGTTGTGTAATATTAGTGTTGTAATATTAGTGTCCTCTGCATTTAAGCCAAAGGTGGCATAGCAGTGGGCAGCTAATTCCGTGCCCCGGGAAACAGTGCTTGGGGGCTGTACCTTGCGAGTCAGGGATTCAAAATAACAAGCATTCAATCGCACATGGGCATTCCTAACTATTAGGCCACCATTGCCCCGAAATCAGGGGAGAGTGCAAATGCAGCCCCCCACTGGCAGAGGTTCCCACATTTGGGGATTCACCAGCCGTAGTGCGGTGCTGAGCCTCACCCTGGGTGGACCACCTTCGTGACCATGGTATCCCCCCAACCAGGTACGTGTCCAGCTATTTGGTCCTTTGTTGAATTGTCAAATGGCCGCCTTGCTCCAGGTGGACCGAGCTTCAGGGCGAGATCGCTGAGCAGCTCAACATCAGCAAAGGGCTCTTGCTGCTATGGCGACGGTACAAAGGTCTGTACGAGCAGTGTGCTGGCAGCGTGCAGAGGCAGGAGGAGTCTGCCGACCGGCTGCTCGCGGCCGCCACCGCCAAAGACATCGCCGACGAGGAGGTGTCCGGCTGGATCCAGGACTGCAACGTGAGTTTGGGCATAGTGGGCTTTATCGTCATGCCATCCAGATGCAGGTATGTGGCGCTGTGTAGCATACAGACAGCAGCAGCAAATCGCAATTGACATTGAATCAAGAATCAATGGCTTGCATCTGGAGCAGATCAGCTGGGGATTTAGCTTGGATTTAAGGGTATTCCTTTGCTGCTGGTATGTCATGTAGCTGACTCTGGAGCCATTATTTAATTTAAGTAATCTGTGCTATTATGGTTATGCAAGTATGTTTCATACAGTCTCCTGCGATCTAGCAATTCATTTTTGTCTGCTGTAGTGGACATTATCTTTTTGCTCATATCATACAATACATGCCAATCTGTTAAGTACCGTTGTTCCATAAAGGGGAGAGTTAGGACTTTTAAGATGACATCACATGTCTGGGGGTGTAACCTGGCCAACTTCCTCTTCCTGTCAAATATTTTAATCAATATTTAAAAATGCTCTTCCCTGAATCTTATGTTCTGAACTGCCTACATACTACATACTGTATACACTATGTTAGAATTTCTGTCTGGGAGGTTTATTGGCAACTGAAGGAGAGATCATACATGAGTTAATAGGATGTCTGCTGTGTTTTCTGTTTGTGGAGATGTTTTTGGGGACATTGCTGTGTGTCTGTTTGGCACCAGGAGCTGTTGCAGGCCCAGAAGACCATCCAGGGTTCCCTGCAGGTCCTGCATGAACTGGGGGAACAGCTGAAACAGCAGGTGGACACCTCTTCCACGGCGGCCATCCAGTCCGACCGGCTTTCCCTCACGCAGCGCTTGGCGGTGTTGGAGCAGGGACTCAACAGGCAGCAGGCCGTCCTGAAGGTGGGCCACGTTCTAGCCTTAGGGCCAGGGGCCTCGCCTGTGCCCTGCATGAGAGGAGAGAGGTCCTCAGAGATGGTCCTTGGGTATCAATTGGCGTGTGTCTGTACACATCAGGCGGGAGTCCAGGATTACAAAAGCTTCAGCCATCAGCTGGACTCCCTGGAGAGCTGGATTGCAGAAGCTGAGGCAGTTCTGAAGGACGCGGACCCCAACCGCACCCCCGAGATATCCACCGTCCAAGACCGAATGGAAGACCTCAAGGTAGCCGTCGGCCTTGACTTTTAAGCACTTTGTGGTGTGAACATGTAGTGGAGGGCACTCCAGGTGAGGATCCTGCTGTGAATACCTCCTGCCTCCTTGCCGTCACGTAGGGTCAGATGCTGAAGTTCAGCAGCATGGCTCCAGATCTGGAGCGGCTGAATGAGCTGGGGTACAGGCTGCCCCTCAACGACAAGGAGATCAAGCGCATGCAGAGCCTGAACAGGAGCTGGTCCTTCTCCTCGGGACAGACCACCGAGAGATTCAGGTGCTTGTCTTTGCTATATTAAGGTGGCACTGGACCCGCGTGTTGCGGTGATGGGCGTATTAGGACGGAATGGGGAGTTTAGCGAGACGGTGTGTAACTTAGTGGCTTAAGCCTCTGTGCTTGTGATCAGTTGGTTGCTGGTTCAAGCCTGGCCTTGGCATGTTCGTGGGCCCTTGAGCACGGCCCCTGGGCACCCCAAGAGGTGGCTGCCCTTCACAGCCAAGCTTGCTCTCAAGAACCATGGGGGGCAGGATTGGGGGCGGTGTAAATAGAATCTCCTTGGAGGCATCACTAAAAAGTATCTGTCATTATTTGGATTATTTTACAAAAAATGTGGGCCATCACAGTCAGGATGCATTTTCTGGAAGGATGGAAAGAGAAATGAAGCTCAATAAAACGACTGGAATTATGAATGCAGGGGTTTAGCCATGTGATTTGACCCACATGACCCACTGTTTCCCTTTAACCTTTCCAGCTTGTTCTTGCTCTGTGCATCCCTCCCAACAGCAAGCTGCAAGCCTTCCTGCTGCAGCACCAGACCTTCCTGGAGAAGTGCGAGACGTGGATGGAGTTCCTGGTGCAGACAGAGGAGAAGCTGGCCGTGGAGATATCTGGCAACTACCAGAGTCTGATGGAGCAGCAGAGGGCCCATGAGGTGAGGAACGTATTTCTTCAAACTATCCAGGCCAATCACACTATTTAATAAAATTCAGGTCAGCTTAGATGGTGCTAAGCTGAGCAGCACAGGTATGGGCGGCTCTCCCAATGTCGCTGCTGTGTCTGTGTTCTTCAGCTCTTCCAGGCGGAGATGTTTAGTCGCCAGCAGGTCCTCCACTCCATCATCAGTGACGGGCAGCAGCTTGTGGAGCAGGGCCAGGTGGATGACAGGTGACACTCACCTTATGTGGGACTTTCATTGTCATGCAAGTCTCAGCATCTAGTTACAATAAAACTAAACATATATGTATAACCATTCCTATAGCTCATAGGAGATACCACTCAGTCACGTGACATGATTTAATTCACAGTACAATTTATACTGATACAGACAGTTCCCGGAATAAGATCGTCCGATGTACGGACAACTCGTATGTACGAACGGACTGCCATAAAGCATATATTAAAAACTTGAATTAAATACAATAGTTCGTAATAACGAATAAACACATTACTTTGCGACGGATTGATTGATTTCACACAAGGAATCTGGTTCCGGCTGATGATGTCTGTCAAGTTCAACATCACAACATCAGGCAATGGACATCTAATTTACAGACAAAATACGATGTTCAAGCCTTATACAAATTAAATATGAGACAAGTAATATACATAGTGTATATAAGTGCCAACAACAGTAATAAGCATAAAACTTAATTATTAAAACTAATATTAAAACTACTTATATTATTACTGTATAATTATTATATATTGTATTATTTTTACAACTTACTTACAAATTCAACTAAGGAGCAGATCACATTCGTAACCTGGGGAATGTCTGTACTTCCAAATCCAAGATGTAAGCCTTGTGCTGCCAGAGATCTAGGAAGATCTATTCATTAAACCGCAGTTTAATTCACTTTTCATCGCCACTAAGATTTCCCACTTAAACTGGAATTCCGTCTCCTGGAATATTGTGCATTTGTTCTCAGATTAACGGCAGCAGAGTCTGAGTGCAGTATTCCTTAATGGCTGTTATATTAGGCGCAGTAGATCTGTCGTGTTGCTGTGTCACGCCGCTTCCTTCGTGGCCTCGCAGGGACGAGTTCAACCTGAAGCTGGCGCTGTTGAGTAACCAGTGGCAGGGCGTGGTGCGGCGGGCCCAGCAACGCCGGGGCATCATTGACAGCCTGATCCGACAGTGGCAGTGTTACCGGGACATGGCGGAGAAGCTGCGTAGGTGGCTGGTGGAGGTGGGACAGCAGGCCGAGGAGCCGCGGGGGGGCTCGCCGGTGCCGCTGCAGCAAGCCCGCGCCATTCTGGATCAGATCCTGGTACGTGGGCCGCACGACCCCCTCTGCCCCCTCGCTGGCTCCACCCGCATTTCTGGCACGTGGATCGCTCCCACACTAATTGTCTGATTTTCAGAAAAAAAATAAGTACAAAGGGAACTGATTTCCCCAATAGCTGTCCGCAGGGGTACACTGTTGCCTCATGCCTCAAAGTTTGGGGGTCTGAATCCTCCCCCCTGGGTATTTATGGAGTTTGTTTGTTCTTGATTTGGTCTGGGTACTCTGGTGTCCTCCCTAAAGGCATTGGTCTGCTGAAGTTGTGTCTCTTAGTTACCCATATTTTGTGCCCTGCAATGGACTAAAATGTCACCCTGTACTGTGTGGGATGGGCTCCAGGCAATCCTTAATAGATTAAAATAAATAAAAGTGTCTAGAAAATTGATAAACGATGCATGGATGAATGGGTGGGTGTGCGGCCTTTCTATACTATACAACCTTGTTGTCATAGTGATTTTGATTAAATCAAGCCGCTATGAAGACATTAGTCAGTGTGTATCCTGCCTAGGGAAATGGGAGCTGTTCTGTAGTGGCTTCCCAAGCATCTCGTGTCATTGCAGCTGAAGGAGAAGGTCCTGCAGAGGCAGCAGGGCAGCTACATTCTGACGGTGGAGGCCGGCCGGCAGCTGCTGCTCTCGGCCGACAGTAGGGCTGAGGTCGCCCTGCAGGCCGAGCTCACGGAGATCCAGGAGCGCTGGAGGAGCACCGGCTCCCGGCTCGAGGAGCAGAAGAGGGAGCTGGCCTCCCTGCTGAAGGTAGCCCCGTGACGGGGAGGGGGGGGGGGGGGGGCCCCAGCCCCCGGAATTATTCTCATGCTCTCCATGGCTTGGGGGTCACAGCACAGGGTCAGCCAGCATGCAGACACATTAGGGCTGCCCCTTAGGGGCCTAGCTTCATGGCACACAGACATATGACTCCCAGCGAGGCTGGGGCTTGAACCAGCGACCTTCTGGTCACAGGTGCAGAGACTTGCTGGCCCACTCCCCACCTCCCCCTAGCATATCATACCTACCTACCTGAAACTTGACAACTGAAATTGTGGACTAGAGCTCGCAGAGGTTAGGCATTTACCCTATTTCAGTGGTTACCAAATGGCAGACTCTGGTCCACAATTTTACCCCCTGGTTGGCAAATTTAGCCTTTGAGGAACCCCCCCCAGGTTGGCATATTTTTTCCCCCCTGCCCTGATTTACCATTTTCCTCTTTGCGTTAATTTTGATTGATTTACATAATTTATCTTTATGTGACAAAAGTACCAGCAGCTGCTAAAACCTTCAGCTTTAAGTTATATTCTTCTTTGGCTACGCTTCGTGTGACTTTCCTTTATGCCCCGTGGCCCTTAGTGGCAGTGGTGACCGTACGTATTGCATGCGCACCATGTGAGCATACACGCCGATGCGGTTCCCGTCTGCAGGACTGGGACGTCTGCGAGCGCGGCATCGGCGGCTCTCTGGAGAAGCTGCGCACCTTCAAGCGCAACCTCTCGCAGCCCCTTCCCAGCCTCCACGAGGAGCTGCATGCAGAGCAGAGCCGTTGCAAGGTGCGTGCCCGCAGCTCCACGGCGCCCCCCGCTGTTCATTATATATGTCTGCAGGATATGCATTATTAAATATATACAGTGCACATACAGACACATATGCTGTATACATACACAATCGTATATGATAGGTATGGCAGCACTGCAGGATACATTTTGCAGTATATAAAGTCATTCTTATACTTGTTAAGAGGGCTAAATGTTTTTTTATTGATGAACAGAAGACCACAAATCGGTGTGGTTCCTATTCAGTTTGCAGCCCAAATTGCGACCTGCAGCCCCTACCCCAGTAACCCGTCCTGTTGCGTTCGCAGGATTTGGAGAACACCCTCAACAGCTGGAAGGAAGACATGGCCCACCTTGGCATGCTGAGGGAGTCCCTCTGCAGCTTCATCAGCGCCGACGACCTGTCCGTGCTGCAGGAACGCATCGAGCTGCTGCAGCGCCAGTGGGGGGAGGTCTGTTACCAGGTAGGCCACGCCCCCCCCAGCACGATGACATGTGCGGAGGAGTCGTCGTGATGTCTCATGGCAGCAAACTGAAAGGGTCCCCAGGAGAGCTTTTTAGCACAACGTGGTAGAATAAGCCAGTGGCTAAAGTGGCTCCAACATAGCGCCCCCCGGAGCATATGGGCAGAACTGCAGCGCTATGGTGGGGTGAAGTATCATCTCGGTGTGCGCCGCTGCCTTATTCTGCAGACATGTCTCTCGTCAGGCACATTTTTGGACGCCTTTGTCATAATAATTATTTATATAATCTAGGAATGACGGCGAGGGAACCTGCATGACCATGTCACCTGTGCTGTCACTCCAGCTGTCCCTGCGCAGGCAGCAGGTGAGCGAGAAGCTCAACGAGTGGGTGGTCTTCTGCGAGAGGAACCGCGAGCTGTGTGGCTGGCTCACCCACATGGAGAGCAAGGTCTCGCAGACCGGGGACATCAGCATCGAGGACATGATAGATAAGCTACGGAAGGTACGGCCGCCCCTCGGCGTGCCAGGCCTGAGAGCCGGACACGCTCCGTCTGATTATATCATGCACAGCAACTGAGCAGCAGCCATTTAGGTGTATCTTCCATTAAATATCTTTATGCTTAATTATTTTTTATTTCTTCCCCACACTCTAATTGCCATTAATTATAAGTTCATTTAAAATAGAATTCAAAGCGCTGAATGAGACAGACAGACAAACTTCACTAAACCCCAAGGAAATTGCAGAGGTTAAACCCAAAGTCAGTATAGAGGCTTTTAATGGGTTTTTTATTCAAGGTTGGTGCAGCATTTAGATCTGAGTTCTTCAGCTCTCTCTGTAGCGCCCCCTAGAGGTCATGGCATCCTTATGTCCCCCCTGCAGGATTACCAGGAGGAGATCGCTGCAGCCGAGGAGAATAAGCTGCAGCTTCTGCAGATGGGCGAGCGACTGGCCACACTCAGCCCCGAGGGCAAGGCCTCTGAGATCGCCGCCAAGCTGAGACGGGTCCACGAGCGCTGGCAGAACCTGCTGGACCTCATAGGGGCCAGGTGAGACTCCTGGGATTCGGGTCACTGGTTCCGGAACCTGTTTACTGCTCCTCCAGTCTGTTACTCTTTGTTAAATGCCAAAAAATATGTTCTCTGGCTGTTATTTAAATGGACAGTGTTCTACACATCATTCAATCAGCGAACTTATTTTCACAAATTTTTCTGAATAAAATCATCCTATACCAGTGGTCACCAACTGGCAGACTCCAGGTAATGTAATACAGACCCCATGATCGATCCCCACCCCCCCGAGCGGACAAATGTTTTGGACACAGCCGACTTTTGTTTTTTGGTACTGACAGAATTTGGCTCTGGGGAGAAAATAGCTGAGGACCCCAGTTCTATGCCTCCATGATGCTATAATATAATCTTTACACTATATAGTATAGCATTATTTTTCTAAGAAGGGAATAATTCGAATTATAGATCTTAAATTTTAAGACTTTGGATTTCCATGTTTTATTATGGTGTTGTAGAATCATACACAAAGCAATGCATTTTCAAGTTACTAGCAGGCACATCTGAAACCCAAACTAGATGTGTGTTAGTGTAGCGTAGGAGGTAGCATTAGGCATTACAACATGGCCTGTTATGAGTAATAGGGCTGTCTGAATGGCTTAGCTTGTGGCTAATTACCATGTAGCTAATACGAGATGGCTGCTAATGCAGGGGTGATGTGAGGATGTGAGATGGGGTATAGGTCAGTTCCACGTAAGTCGTCTTAGCGACGGGCCAGAGAAGCTTACGCCCCCAAGCTCCGCCCCCGACTTACCGCCGGCAGGTTGAAGAAGCTGCGGGAGACTCTGGTGGCCGTGCAGCAGCTGGACAAGAACATGAGCAGCCTGCGCTGCTGGCTGGCGATCATGGAGACGGAGCTGGCCCACCCCATCATCTACGACGCCTGCACGCCGGCCGAGATCCAGAGGAAGCTGGACCATCAGCAGGTAGGACAAGCGAGATCCTGCATGTCCCTGCTCAGACTGAGGCATCAGGAAAAACATAAGATTAATTATACATACGCACAGTGGACGTGACATAATTTACGTGGTTCACGACATATTTTATGACATACTAGTAGTGTGACCCAAATTGGCCTACAAAATCCTGAATATGTTTCTTTGACATGTCTTCCTGTGATTATCTGTTTTATAACAAGATAACAACCCTAAGCACAGCTTGATGTTAGGTAGTAAGTATTATCTTGTGAATGTGGAAAGAGATGGAGAGCTGTGACAAGTGACCTGATCCCCAGAATCCCCCCCTAAGCTCTACAGAGCTGGTTTGGGATGAGTTGGATCAAAGAGTAAGAGCAAGGAAGCCAACCTGTGCCGAGAACTTGTGGAAGCTCCTTCAGGACTGTCACTTTTTTGTCACTGTTTTGAGGCCTTTTACTATCAGGTGACAATTACAATTAGAATAGAGAGAGACACCTTAAAAGCAGTGTCCAGACTGTGAGCTTGAACAACAGGGAGAAGGTCTGGCAGTCAGGGAGCTCTTCTTTGGATTGTCTTTGCCGGCCAGGATCTCCAGCGGGACATCGAGAAGCACAGCACGGGTGTGGCCTCGGTGCTGAACCTGTGCGAGGTGCTGCTGCACGACTGTGACGCCTGTGCCACCGACGCCGAGTGCGAGTCCATCCAGCAGGCCACACGCAACCTGGACCGCCGCTGGCGGGGCATCTGCGCCGCCTCCATGGAACGGAGGCTCAAGTAAGGAGGATCATGGGCCTGAATATTTTGTTTCAAACGACCATTTGAGTATAGAGAGTCGCAGTCACAGATTATTCAGATGATTGGTTAAAACTAAATTGTTTTCTATGCCATCTTCAGCTTTTCCTTATAGTGTGTTCCTTCAGACATCCACACCCCCCCCCTTTATTAACATGCGTCTGCCCCCCCCACAGAATCGAGGAGACGGGCCGGCTTTGGCAGAAGTTCCTGGAGGACTTTGCGCGTTTTGAAAGCTGGCTGAAAGGCTCGGAGAGGACTGCCGCCCTGCCCAATTCCTCCGGAGTCCTCTACACCGCAGCCAAGGAGGAACTCCTAAAATATGAGGTGTGCAAGACCATCCTTTCTGCCTGTTGCTGTAAATGTGACTATGACACAAAGCTCTGTCCCGAATAAAGGCTCCACGTTAAAGCAATTTAGGGTTTAAGGTAGTGAAAGTATCCTACGAAATTTCACAGAGAACTTGTTCAAATGCTACCACAGAAATGTCTCGGATTTGACTTTGAATTAATATTTGGCCTTAGAATAACTCATAAAATTGTTTGATTATCACTTAAGATAATGTTCCACTGATGTTTATAATGTATTTACCCTTATATAGTAAAGAAACTGTTTATATTTTTCCCAGTCAAGATCTTAAATAATTTCTTTTGCTCATTGACCAAATTCTACCAAATAATTGAAGATCCAAAAATCATCAGTGTTGCCTGTTTGTGTGCGACAGACCTTTCAGCGGCATATCCACGAAAACCTCACTCAACTGGAGCTGATCAACAAGCAATACCGGCGGCTGGCGCGAGAGAACCGCACTGATTCGTCCTGCCACCTGCGCGAGGTGGTGCATGAAGGGAATCGACGCTGGGACGAGCTGCAGAAGCGGGTGGCGTCCATCCTGCGCCGGCTCCGGGTACACGCACGTGCCATTACTAGTGACAAACCGTCAGTCACCATAAGTCACAAACCATTTGCTGTATTTTCTGACCGCAGTATATGGTGCCCTTGTGCCGATTTGGGGGCATGCTTTGGGCCCTTTTTTGAACAGAGAGCACCATCTAGTGGGGTCAGAAAATATAGCAAATGGTTCATGAAGCATCATTTTGTGCATCACTAGCTGGGAACAAAAAGAAAACCTGAATTATACCCTAACTAATGGGTTGGAGGCGTCCCTTTTTAATATATTTTTCACTTATGAATGCAGCTGTGTTTAACGTCTTTGTCATCATTTTTGGATTTTTCAAGTTCTGTATTTGTTGTCTAAAGCATCACATATTAAAAGTGGTGAGATTATTTTATAAATGCCGAATTTGAATATCAATGAGGACCCAAGAAAAAGCATTATACCTATCTAAAAGCATTATACCTACAGTATCAACCAAATGACTTTTAGGCATTATTGAGGACCAGTAAGAATAGCTCCGAACCCTCTGTTTGCAGCTTTTATTTGCTCTCGCTTTGTTTAACCTTGTTAAATACATTTATAGATATTCTTGGTATCTGTCTCCATGAATTTGTTTAAGTGTCTTTTGCAAAAATTCCATAATGCATTTTTGTCTTTGGTAGCATTTTATTAGTCAGAGGGAGGAGTTTGAAGCAGCCAGGGACGGCATTTTGGTTTGGCTCACCGAGATGGACCTTCAGCTGACCAACGTCGAGCACTTCTCCGAGTGTGACACGCAGGCCAAGATCAAGCAGCTGAGGGTATGGCCACACTCGCTGAAAGCTGATTGGCCCCCAGAGTGCCCTCCCCCTGTCACTCACCAAATCAAAACACTTCATTTCCTTCAGGCGTTTCAGCAGGAGATCTCCCTCAACACGGGCAAGATGGAACACATCTTCCGCCAGGGGGAGGCTCTCATAGAGAAGAGCGAGCCCCTGGACGCGACGGTCATCGAGGAGGAACTGGAGGAGCTGCAGCGATACTGCCAGGAGGTCTTTGGACGGGTGGAGCGGTATTATAGGAAGCTCATTCATCTGCCGGTAAAGGCGCGCGACTTCCAGCATTCCGAGCTAAGGTGCGGTTAGCGGAGCTTTGGTGAGCGGTGCTGATTCTGCCTCCCCGTGGCCTTCAGCTGCTCGCAGATGATCACGACATCTCCGACCGCGAACTCGACCTGGAGGACGGGTGCGACCTGTCCAGCCAGCCCTGGACGGACAGCATACCGTCCCCGGCGGCGTCCTCCAGCCGCTCCGCTTCCATCCCTGTGCCCCTGCGGGCAGAGCGCTCGGGCCAGGACACGCCGGCCAGCGTCGACTCCATCCCCCTGGAGTGGGACCATGACTACGACCTCAGCCGCAGTCTGGAGGCAACTGGGACCCAGGAGCCGGCGTCTGAGCCTGGATTGCAGCTGCCGGAAGAGGACTTTGGCCTGCTGGGGGCTGCGTCGGGCCTGTCCAGTCAGTTTCTTCTGTCCTTCTCTCAAAAAATAGCATGCTGTTTATCCTGGCAGGAAGTCCTCAGTTTATGCCCCATTCTGTGCTCCTTGTGCAAGGCTGATACAACTGTTTTTGGGCCCTTAAGCCAGGGTTTATTGCATTAACAAAAGCTAAAACTATACGAAAACATTTTCGAAACTGAAATAAGATACTAAAATAAAATAAAAAATAAACAAAAACAATAAATATTGATTCTGAACTAACTAAAATAAATAAAACATAAAATAAATAAAATAAAAGCAAATACTTTCTGTTTGTTTTATATATTTTAATAGTTATTATTATGTAGCTAGTGTAATGGTTTGCTTATCCTTAATTACTATTAATACCTGGAACATGATTTGCCCAGTTTGAGGACATTAATGCATATACAGTGGGTCCTCGTTTTACGACACAGTTCCATACCTACAACAGTGACGTCCCCCGAATTATGGTGTAAGTCGAAACACACCATAGCCTAAGTCACTTACCCATCCTAACACAGTTGTAAGATCATAAGTTAGAACAGCCAAAACAGCCAAACTAGTTCACCCATGTAGTCCGCAAGTACGACACTAATGGCGTAAACCAAAACAGTTTTTATTAGCGTTGCAAACTCGAAACGCCAAATGTCGAGGCTGTCGTAACCCGAGGACCTCCTGTAGTTGTAAAGTTATATATATCTATAACTTTCACTATATCTCTAGAAATAAAAGTACTAAAACTTATACTAAAATACACTACAATTATACATTAAACATTATATAAATCTAGAAATGAATAAATCTTTAAAATAAAAACACATGCTGATACTATACTCTAACATTCTAAGAGTCTTGTTGCGTGGAATGTTCTTCCACCTTCGACCTCAGGTCAATGTAACCGCACATTCTCCCCCGGCCAGGTGAGGCTGGTTCCCTGGAGACGCACATCAGGAAGCTGGATAAGGCCCTGAACACCAGCCGCTTCCACCTGCAGCAGACAGAGAACATCATTCGGAGCCGGACGCCCACTGGCCCCGAGCTGGACTCCATGTATATGGGCTATGTGAGTGCTGGGTTGGGGGCCATTACACCCTCATTGCCCTTTGACACGAAATGGTCTTTGAATTAACTTCAAATGGTCATCAACTGTATTTTTATGAATGAACCACAATGGGGTGACCCTCAGTTTGTCACTGGTTAGTTTGACTGTTGAATGCTGCTTTTTATGCTATTAGTATAAGACAGTTCACTACATGCATGTGCCTGTGTGTGTGTGGAGTGTGATGTAACGAAGTGCACTTCACGCATACTGCATTGGGACACAGTGACCCAGTTCCCTGTGATTGGCCGGCTGAGATCATGTGAGGTGGTAACCATGGCAACCCTGTGACATCCTACCCCCCAATGCTGCCCCACCTTCTTTTGCAGATGCGTCTCCTGGGGGAGTGTCGGAGTAGCATAGACACTGTTAAGAGGGTCGGGTTTGAGCTGAAGGAGGAGGGCGACAGACACTCCGGACTTTACAACCCCAACAGCACAGAGACGCAGACCTCTGGTGAGTGACTTTTCAACAGATACCGTGAAGTGAAGACACACATGCCCCAAGCCCCTGCCCTTGAGGCAGAGTGCAAAAGTGCCCGTGGGTGTCTGTGTGGTGCAAAGGGCGAAGGGCCAGTGGGTGTCTGTGCGGTGCAAAGTGCTAACAGCTGTGGGTGTCTGTGCAGTGCAAAGGGCGAAGTGCCCGTGGGTGTCTGTGCGGTGCAAAGGGCGAAGAGCCCGTGGGTGTCTGTGCAGTGCAAAGGGGCGAAGAGCCAGTGGGTGTCTGTGCGGTGTGCAGGTGTAATCGAGCGCTGGGAGCTGATCCAGGCCCAAGCGATCAACAAGGAGCTGCGCATGAAGCAGAACCTGCAGCAGTGGCAGCAGTTCAAGTCGGACGTGGGCAGCGTGTGGGCGTGGCTGAGCCGCGCCGCCGAGCAGCTGGAGGAGCTGCGTGGCCTGGACGTCGGCACAGACATCGACACCATCGAGCAGCGCATCAAGAAGTTCAAGGTGCGAGCCGGGGCACTGGAGGCCTGCAGCCATTCACCCCCCCAAAGGGCCTAGATTTGGGTATTTAGGAGTGGTCCCTACCAATACTATGGGAGTACTGTGTGTGTTTTGGGGGTGGGGGGTTCCCGGTCGATTTGGCTGCTACCAGTAGTGGAGGAGGGGGGCAGCGAGGCATTCAGCCCTGGGCCCATCATGCTGAGGGGGTGGGGGAGGGCGCACAAAATTTACCCCACGTCCGGTCAGCAAATTTTACTCAGGGGACCCCCCAATTTGTTATGGGACTCCTCCTCCACCCCTGGTTCCTACCAACGTTAAAACGAAACCTAAGCCTTTGATTGATACTCAGGGGAAAAAACTTAGACTGGAACAAAAGAAAGAAAGGGCATGTATGACACAAATATGAATATTTGACACTTTCATGATAATTTTGATGCATTTATTCCTATTATTATCCTTATTATATCCTTATTATTATCCTTATAATGATCTCCCAGGTCTATTTTATTTTATTTAGCAGCAATTAATAGAAAAAATTAAAATGGCAAATTTTAAGATATGAAAAATTGGAATCATAATGAAAAACGGCAATTCAGCAGGTTATTCATTACTTGGGAGGGAGTCTGCATGGCCTGGCTTTCTCTAGCATAGCTGCCAGTGTGGCCGCCATCACCGGTGACTGTGCCCCACCCTGCAGGAGCTGCACAAGGCCCTGGACCAGCGCAAAGCCATCATCCTGTCCATCAACCTGTGCAGCAGCGAGTTCCTGCACTCAGACACAGACGAGGCCCTGGAGCTGCGGGGCCAGCTGAAGGAGATGAACGACCGCTGGGACCAGCTGGGGGCCTCTCTGGAGGAGTGGCGCGGGCTGCTGCAGGACGCCCTCATGCAGTGTCAGGTAACCGTAGCCTAGGTCCCTCTGCGCTGTGCCCGGCAATGGCTACAAGGGGCACTGGCGCTCCAGTCATACGGCGTGCGGTGAATGTTACTCCCAGGGACGTTGGAGGGGCATGGATTCAGGGGCCTGAGAAGACATTTTGTAAGAATTTTTATAGATACAGTAATAAATAGATACAGTGATCCATAGACACAGCGATACATAGACACAGCGATCCATAGACACAGTGATCCATAGACACAGCGATCCATAGACACAGCGATCCATAGACACAGCAATACATAGACACAGCGATCTATAGACACAGTGATACAGTGATACATAGACACAGCGATACATAGACACAGCGATACATAGACACAGCGATCCATAGATACAGCGATCCATAGACACAGCGATCCATAGATACAGCGATCCATAGACACAGCGATACATAGACACAGCGATCTATAGACACAGTGATACAGAGATACATAGACACAGCGATCCATAG
>JAODKM010000025.1:16749541-16777738 GCA_026780845.1 Petrocephalus sullivani
TTTCCTTCGGGATCAATGACGTATCTATTCTTTAGTTCATCCAGAGTAAGACCCTGTTATTTCATAATGAAGAACATCATTGCACTATTAGGGACTAATAATAAAAGGAAAAGTCTTACGTTAATTAAATTCGTTTTCATTTATTTATTACAGTAAAAATATAGTTGGCAGAATGTAACAAAAATGCCTTGCCCTATGAACACAAATTTCATAAAATATATTTAAACGATCAGGACCCACGTAAACGCAATGGGTATAAATAAGTACAGTACAGCAAAAGGCGTGTACTTTGTACATAAATTCGAAGTGATTTGCAGATTAATATTGCAAACCTGTTGGCGGAGAGGTAAATAACGATTTAATTCTCCACTCTTAATTCCATCTGACGTGCTGATAAACACATCAAGCAAAACATTCTTACTGGAACGGGGTCCTAGGACCCCCCCAAACCCGCAGCTGTAACTACTGTCAACTTAAATAAGAGTGTAACCAAAGTGTTCGGCGAGCGCCAGGCGCCCAGCACGGCGTCGCGGCCATTCGGGTCAGACACCATTCAGCGGCGGGCTCTGCAGACGGAGGCGTCCCGGACGGGGCGCTTTTTTTTTTCTTTTCTTTTTTTTCCGATGGGCTTCGGGGAGGGTCATGTGACCGTAACGTAACGCGACCGGAAAACACCGACTGCTGCCGCCGATGCTGCGCTTCAGAGGAACAGTGAGGCTCCGAGCCCGGCTGCGAGGTACCCCCCTCCGGTAAGAGACAACAAGCAAACTTCCAAATTAAAGATCGCGCAGGAACGACGAAGGTAGGTCGCACTCACGCTCGCCCGACCCGCTAATTACCCGCGCGGCTTTTTATTATAAGGGGTGTGCGGGGGTGCTTATGATCTCTCCGATATTGTACTTTGAAGTTGTTACAGAAGAGATCATTGGGTAAGCGCGTCTGCGCCTTTATCTGGCCCCCACCCCGGCGCAAACTCCGCTTTAATTTCGGCTCCGATCGCACTTAATTCACACTGCGCCCCGGTTTCGGGGGGGTATTGGCGACATTTCGCCCGGTGGCGCCGATGTTCCGGCGTGGTTCCGCTGAAAGAGAAATAAGGGAAGGCGAGTTTACAATGCCTCCCCCCCCCCGGTCGGTGCGGTGGCGTGGGGAGGGGGCAGATCGAGGCTCGCAACTATCGTGCCTTTTTTTTTTTTTTTTTTGTGGGGGGGGGGGGTTTGGGGGGGGGGGGGATTTTTTTTTCGTTGGAAAGCGCACTGCGGAAGTGGTTTTACTCTGCGGGGGGACTGTCCGGTCCACATGTCATCGTGGGGGCGGTGTTTTTATTTATTTACGCTGCTTTAACTACATATAGGGAGATGCGGCGGGTGTTATTTGTTTGGGATCCCAGCCTAGATTGATGCAGTATTTATTAAGGAGAACAAACAAACAAACAAACAAACAAAACTTTATGGTGTTTTATATCAGAGGGCAAGCTGGCCCGTAACTAACGACTGGGAAATAACTAAGATTATTTAAGATTACTGGTGCGTATGTCGATTACAGAAGACTTTTTTTTTTTAAAGAAATGCCTTTTAGCAAGGTTTGAAGAATTTTAATATCAAGATAAATTTGTGTAGTTTATGGTTGGCAGTTTCCGTTGCAGTGCAGATTGGTATTATGTGACTTTTTAATAAAATCTGACTAGCACCTACTGAGAGGTTCAGGTGGAATAGTGACGCGCACCTGTGAATCTTTCCACTGTGATTCTACTGTCCGAACCCCAGCCTTGCACCCAATTCAAAGGTCACAGAATAGATATAATAAGGAGTTAACAACTGACTTAAAACTGAGCAGTAATTTTTGTGTTTTATTATATAAAACTGTGTCATGACTTAACAAGCAGTCAGGGCTGACAAATGTAAATTTCTAATACTAATTAAAAAATCTAGGAGTACACAATGAAATCTCAATAGTTTACAGGTAAATACAAAAGTCAAATGCAAATAAGAATTGAGTCATTTACACAGTTATTTCTGAAATATATTTTTTTCTTCAGGCAACCACCAGCTGCTGCTTAAATCAGGAGCATGTAAATTTTTATTAACACCTCATCGCTGTCTCCTCTGTATGGAACCTATACCTGCTTCATTTCAGTAAACTTTAATGCATATTTTGTTGTGTGGCTGGTTTCTCTGGGCTGTTTGGGAGAAGGGAGACTTCACCAAGGACAGGACAGAAGGGTGTGGACTGTAGGGTTAATCATACTTGAAGAAAGGGTGAGAACGTTGAAAATAAGGTCTCTAAAGACTGAGCATAAAGCGACATTCCTGAAAGGCACAAACTACCGGCCAGGCCACCCCAGCAGGAATGTGCCTCAAACTTCCTCTGACTCTCCGCTGAATCCGCCCAGCCGGCCCTATTTAACCCTTAATGAGGAGCACAGCTTAATCAGTGTCTGCTGGGTCTCATTACCTGAGGCACTTGTTGGGGTAGGAGTGGTAATCGGTTGCCATGGAGATGCACAATTTACCCAAATCTCATTGCTCTGCCCCATGCTGACTCACAGCAGTCTTACAATCTCACGCTAGATGGCAGGGACACTCAGGGGCAGGTAGTCTTTAGTGGACACTGCAGATGTGGCTTAGTCTTTAATGTAAAACATGCATCTTTCATGGTATTGATTGGACTTTATTGTCACTGAAAGCATTGCTACAGTTAATCCTATTAGAACACGGCTTGTTACCTGCATCATCCAACCATCATCCATGCCACATTACCAGAACAGTTATGTCTAGCCTGGAGCCTATCCAAGGAGGCACGGGGAAGGAAAACTCCCTTGATGGAGGGGATACTGATCCTTTGAAGTCTTAATTTATAGTTTGGTCAAAATTAATGTACAGAGAAAAAAAAATCAGTTTAAATAAAGGGAGACTATCAATGAACTAAATGCTGCTAGAACAGACATACTGTTTGTTTTTTTTTTTTTTTCCTTTTTCAAATTTTGGCATTGACACTCTTGCACTAAAGAACGTGCATCTTCGTCATTGTGGAAACCTGTATGTGTGAGCAGAAGCAAGGCTGGGCTATTTCAGATGAAGCCGGGCCGGTATGGTTTCAGTTTGCCGTATCGGCTGGCCAACTTAGCGCACTGCCGGTGTGGCTCGGGGCGGCGTGTAATAGCTTCCAGACACGGTCTGCCTCTTGCCTCATTCTGGGTGTCGCAATGAGCGCGGGCCGCGTCGGAAGTAACCACTTCTGTTTCCAGCTATAGCCGCACGCGGCTGCCTTGTGTGCCAAGCCAAACCCGGCCTGTCTTCTCTCTCGTTTGATTATTTTGTTTTGTTGTTAGGTGCAAATTTTGTATGATATACTGATAAGAAGCAGATCTGTGTATTTGAAAACCAGTAACCAAAATATTCACATTCAGGTCTCCATATGCTGAGAGCAGATGGTTTATGAAATTGTTGCCAATAAACTTTATTGAAATTAAAGCCCCCTAAGTTTTGTTTCACCTTAATGAACAGGTTTTGTCCTAAAGGCCCCCCTGCCAATTCCAAGATTAACCTTGAAATAATTTTGGCTTCTTTTTAAATGCTTTTTTTTTTGGTGTTACCAGGAAGTTGACTTTCTGGCACTTGTGCAGGTTAAAGAATGGAGCTGGCCAACCATGGGCTCGTTCTCCTCCAGCAGCTCAACGCGCAGAGAGGGTTTGGTTTCCTGTGCGACTGCACCGTGGCCATCGGCGACGTCTTCTTCAAAGCTCACAAGGCCGTGCTGGCCGCCTTCTCCAACTACTTCCGGATGCTCTTCATCCACCAGGACAGGTACTCGGAGATCACAAGGTCTCTCTCGCTTCTGGTGTTCTGGTAGATCTCTAACTTGTATTGATAAAAGTACTCATATGTGCTATCCGGGCCGCTGCATGTGCTCCTTCGGCTACCATGAACTATAAAGCACAATAGAATTGAATCTTGTTTTTTTGGTTTAGTTAGCCTCATGAGTGTGATGTTTGCCAGTTGTGGCTGTGTGTTTTGTTCACCCCTCTCTCAACCGCCTCCCTCTTCAGTGACTGTGTGCGGCTGAAACCTGCTGACATCCAGCCCGACATTTTCAGCTACCTCCTCAACCTGATGTACACGGGCAAGCTGGCCCCACAGCTTATCGACCCCCTACGACTGGAGCAGGGTGTCAAGTTCCTGCACGCCTACCCTCTGCTCCAAGAGGCCAGCATGGCCAGCCCGGCTGCACTGTCACACATGGAGCAGAGTGCCCTGCTGACCACATCGCTCTACGGCATCCAGATCTCGGACCAGCAGCCTGGCGGGTTTTCCTCCAGGACGCACCTCTCCCCCCCCTTAGAGGCAGATGTCTTCTTAGAGGCCAAGGGCTCCTCCGAGCCTCCTCCAGATCCCGTCCCGTCCTCCTCCGAGGACGTGGAGATGCTGGGCGAGAGCCCCCGGGCGAACGCCATCCTCCACGTCAAGCCCAGCATCATGAAGCGGAGCGCATCCTTCCGGAAGCATTACTCCTGCCACCTCTGCGGGAACCGCTTCAGCCAACGGGGTCTGCTCCGGGACCACCTGCTCCTCCACGCTCAGGTGACGTTCTCTTCGGAGGCTCTCCTCTCCGGGGCCTCGCCCCTTCCCGGCGCCTCCACCCCGGAGCAGTGTCCGCGGGACCCGGACGAGCCGCAGCGCATGGCCGCCGACGATGTGGGCGGTAGCGACGGCGAGCACCACCAGACGACCGACTCGCCCCACGCAGAGGGCCTCCAGCTGCAATCAGAGACCCCGCCTCCCTCAGACATCGCCGACATCGACAACCTGGAGGCCATCGACCTGGAGCGCGAAGTGAAGCGCCGCAAATACGAGTGCAGCACGTGCGGCCGCAAGTTCATCCAGAAGAGTCACTGGCGGGAGCACATGTACATCCACACCGGCAAGCCGTACAAGTGCAGCGCGTGCGGCAAGAGCTTCTGCCGCGCCAACCAGGCGTCTCGCCACGTCTGCCTCCACCAGAGCTCCGACTCCTACACCATGGTCAACCGCCGCAGCATGGAGCTGTGCCCCAACGAAGACAACAGCCAGGTGGAGGCGCTCTTCCTCTCCGCCAGCCGGCCTTACAAATGCAGCATCTGCGAGATGAGCCTGTCCAGTCCTGGTGAGGTCATGAAGCACACTTGCTTCGCGCTCAATGCTAAGGTCCCCTCGGATTCGGACAGCCAGTCAGCGCTGCAGGGTGATGAACTACCAAAAGATGATGGGTCGGACTCCTCGGACGCCAAACCATTCATCAATCCCGTTAAAAGCGAGGACATTTTAGTGGAATAGGACTATCTTTCTAGATGCGGGAATGTTTTTATTTAGCTAGCTTCAGTTGTACAAATCCCAGACGGGTTTTTTTTGTTTGTTTTTTATGAATATATGCCGTAAAAATATCTTCTTACGGTGTCCAGTGTTACAGTTCTGAAGATGAATAGAAATGTATTTTGTTTTATTGGAATAGTAAGTGATCAGTATATGCTTGCACAACAAAGAATTTAGAACTTCAGCTTTTGTTATACCTCGCTATTGTTTTGTGATGATTTTTATTAGACCTTTTTTATCGCTTAATTACAAAACACTGTGCCATTTGTTGAAGAAGCTGCATGAAGGTAATGATCGCAAACTTGGCTTTTCTTTAAATGACGTTCACGTGCCCAGCGCCTAGGTGTGGTTTCTCTTTTTTTTTTTCTTTTCTTACTTTCTTTGCTGCGATATGAAAGTATAAACGTTCATAGCCCCCTGGCGCACTTTTTGGGCAAAACTAGTGAATAAGGGCATTTAGCTTCAGGGACTCACGGTTTATTGCTACCGTTTCACTGGTTAAGAAAAGACACAGCATTTTTATGTTTTGCTGCGGAAAAGGTAGCCTGACTGCTGACTTGCTGATAACATGAATATACCTAAGTTCCGAATTCTGTAGATTTTTATGTCGTCACACCACTTAAATCTAGCTGATGAATTAGATATCTTTCCCGTGGCGATGAGGCTAGCTAGGGTTGCTCACGAACATTACAAAATTAGCAAGGTGATGATCATCAGTGATAGGAAAATATGTCCAAATACCATGGGAAGTCTTCGGGTATAACTAACATGTAGACATTCATAATTATGCATATAAAACGGGTTGTACACCATAATTTATACAAAGACGTGATTGGCTAATTGTAGTGACTTGACATTAAGCCCCTCCCATTTCGAGCGCAGAGGGGGGTAAAAATATAATGAAGTAATACATCAACAGTGAAAGGTTTTGCTTTCTTAAATGTGGAAAAGGGGTATATTTAAACATGAGTTATTAAGTCACCTGGTATTGAAATTAACATATACGATCAAAATCTTGGTTATGAAACAGCTAAAATTTTGCATTTAGATTTGTGGCAAAATATATGTGCTGCAATGATTAAATGTTAAATAAACAGGTTATGTAAATGGCGCATAACTTGTTCTTTTTGGTGTACATTAATTAATTTGATTATGCCCTGAATTGTTGAAGCAATAAGAGCAAGATACATTGTAATAACGTTTCCTATTGTTCAGTGTTGATGGGAAATGTAGTTCTTCAGTTCTTGGCGATCACACGCTGCGATATGCTGTTTGCTGTATAGGCTATGCCCAACTGGAGTCTATGTATGTAATATACTATGTTGAGACAAGGAATGAGTTTAAAATTTTTAATGTGAATAGATCAGTTTCTGCATAAAGTATTTTTGCCAGTTCAGTAATTTTACTTGAACCTCTTCATAGAACCCAAAATTTCAAGTTTTACAAATTTTTCTACCGAATACTGTGTTAAAAAAAAGTACAATATTTGTGTCTATCTAGTCTTACTGCTTTATGTAGAAACTAGCTATCAGGTATTAAAGTTTTTTACGCTTTTTTATATTTTGATTTTTTTTTTAAAACTGTGGTTGAGGAAATACTAATTTATATGTTAATCTTGTCATCATTTGTTACGTCCTGCTCGTAGCTCGTGTGGTTCCCTGCAGCGCGTGCATTCGCGGTGTTTGCTGCTTTGCAGGAATGTCATGTGGGATTGCGAAATCTGGAATGACACTATGGACTAAAAAGCAGCAACCAGTCCCATAATTATTATGGATTTTGTTTTGGAAGACTGTTGGGTTGGTTGGGTAGTGGTTGAGCTGTAGGGTTTATGGTGGGACTGCTATGTTTGACGACTTCCTGCATCAAAGCAGATGCATCATCACACACGGGGGGAAGTGGTGTATTGCAAAAGGCTAAATGTAGCAAAGCGGAGCATTGCATAGTGAAGACTACTGAAGAGAAAATTAATGACTCAACAGTAAATACTTGCGTATTAAACGGGCTTAAAATGAACAAATTGCGACTTACGGCATCAAACTATATTTTGGAGGACTTTAAAGAGCCGGGGGGGGGGGAGGATCGTATTTTGTCGTTTTTGGTTTTTCTCATTTATGTATTGGTCTTTATGTTACAAACAGGTCACGTTGGAAATGTCACACGCCTCTATGCACAAATGCCCGCGCGGAAGCAGGAGTTTTGCTGTGATCTGTGTGCTCAGGAATGTATGCTATCCCTTTCTCCCTTTTATTTTCATGTGAAGAGTCAAAAAATAAAATGTTTTTTTTTCCAGAAAAATATGACATTGTTCTTATCTGGATGTGTTTAATAGGAACTACATTTTGTACTCCGGGAGAAAAAGTGTTTCGGGCCCTGACCACTTTCGGGACCCTCATAGCTCAGTGAAAGATGTCGTCGTCTCCCCCCCCCAATTATTGTGGGGGGAGGGGTCTGTTGAGTGCCTGCCCTCTCTGCCCAAACGATTGTGAAATGTCTGAGAGCCGATTACCGATGACGTAGGAAACTCTAGGCTTTTCTTATGAGGGGTGAAGACGCGGAAACCAACCGGTTATTCATAGATATACAGATATATACATATTATTATTACACATTGATAGGACTAGGACGAGTAAAATTTTCAAATACTCTATCACTTTACAAATTGCATTTTCACCTGACCAGTAGGGGGTGCAATGAGCAATGATTTACCCTCGACTTTCCCCCGGTGAACAAAATTTAGGAAAAGTCTCTGCACGGAGGTGTCTGGATCGAATCCATGGTTGGCGGTGTGATCCTGCGGTTGGGTCCCTGGGAAAGGCCATTAATGACCTTATGGCTCTGAAGTATGGTAGGACGGTGCAGTCCCTCCAACTGACTGTTAGCTACGAGGTAGGTGTGCATTCAGCACACAAACATGTCTCAGTGTCTAAAAACTTGTGACTTCTACACAAGGGGAAAAACTAGTAAGCTGATCAGGAGTGTGCCGTGATCGGCGAGTGTGCCGTGCATCTCAGATCCTGCAGGGGGCGTGTTGTTGAATCTGCAAGTAGATTTGTAATATATATTTTGGTTTTTATTTAAGCAGCCACATTTTTACAAAACAATCACATCAACAGTTTTACAATGACTTCTTACTTCATGTCTCATTTTTTTTTTTTTACCGAACTCACCTTATTGGTTTTAAGATAATTATTACCACGGTCGATCAGTTTCAAATGGAAATGTTTATTTAAAACATTTTCAGCCTTTTAGTTACATCATTTCAAATATCACACCTCAATTGTGCTGCTAAATACTAACTTATCGTCAATGAAATCTTAAAGACTTCCTCCTTAAACCCACAAAATACCATTTATATGACACTTAATTTTTCCTCAAATAAAGAGACGGAAACGTTTCTCAGCTCGTTGCTGTCGATTAGTAAGTAATTGAATTTGGCTTTTATGGAAGTTTGTCTGATTCTCTGACATCGTAGCATCATAAAATAAAACGGGAGAGTTTAAGCGGTTGCCGAATTACGCCATAATCAACCCTTTGTTAAGCCCGAAGCCACGTGCAGCTTTGTGAGAGCGTTCAATAGCATGAGTAATTTATACACCAAAGCCATGTTCTGCAGATAAAATTGTTACACCGCCAATATCCACCTGACTTGTTTCTAGCCTAACATGCTGAACACTTTCTGTTGTGCACACAAAATAATAATTTTTAACAACGCAACAAAGTTGTTAATGCTATAGATTTAATTCCCATAGACCACCAGTAGAGGGCATATCTGCACAGAACAACCGAGGAAAACCTCCATTTATTAAGTAAATGGCTATCATCTGTACTGCATTGTTAAAAGAAATATTATTCGCATAAAATCATTGCATAGCACGTTCTGTTTTATGTCGCCCATTGTATAATTACATATAATTTCCTTCTTGCCGAAGAAGTATTTAAAAAAATTATGGTAAGAGGAGGAAGCCCGTCTGAGTCAGATCTTTAGATGAAATCTAACAGACACAGAGCAAATCTGAAGACCACAGTCGCTAATTAGTTGATCTGAATAAAACAGGAGCAGAGACGTGTGTGCATTAATTACATGCTGGTTAGTATTCAGCCACACTGGAACACACAAGGAACAAGAGGAATATCTGATACATCGCACACGCTGTCCCGACTGCTTCTAGTTCCGCTCCACCGAGCGATCGTCCAGCCAAACCTTATCATTGTCAGCTAATGCGGCTCAGAAGAATGAATCCCGAAAATGTGGTGCATTATGCAAAAAGTAACATGCATTATCTTTCATGCTATTTTTTTTTTCCAAAACAAAGACCTAAACCTCATTTCACTCATTTGAGGAATTTACATTTTTTTGACTGTGTAAAATATTTCAGTAGTCTTCAGAGCTGTTTAACAGTGACCCCTTTACATGCTGAAATATGCCCACTTGAAGCATATTTTACTATTAAAGTTTCTTTTCATTGTCTGACTGCACGAGCTTACACTATATGGGCAAATTACCATATGCCATTACACACACACACACACACACACAATTTTATGACACCTCATTCTAAATCCATAGGCATCAATATGGAGTTGGTCCTCCAGCTGCCACTCTTCTGGGAAGGCTTTCCACAGGATTTTGGAGTGTGTTTGTTGGATTTTCTTCCCACTCATCCATAAGAGCATTTGTGAGATCTGGCACTGATGACCAAATAAAAATTGATGCCTGAATGAATGGGATGTCATAAAAGTTCCTGGGGGTATGGTGGCCAGGTGTCCCAATACTTTTGCCAGTATAGTGTAGCTGTGGTGGACTTGGCTCCATTGCTTCTTCTGTAACAGGGGTAGGCAACCATGATCGTATACAGTGCTAGTATCCAGCAGGTGTTCTGTCCTACCTGATGAGTTACTATCTGCCTGAGATCAGGTGTGGTTCATCAGAGACCTGATATGATGGAAACCCTGCTAGATACCAGCACTCCAAGATCAGGGTTGCCTACCCCTGAGTTGTGGTCTGTTTCGCCAGTTGCCTTGGCCTTTTCATCTTCATGATCCAAAGTTTGACTCTTTTTCGTTGATTCATGCTGTGCACATGATCCTTGATTCAAGGCATGTGCAGGTTGGATTTTCTGAATGAGCATGACCTCTGATGACCCCTCCTTTACCGTATCACCTCCATTTGTGCTTCACTAATGTTCCATAGGTTCCCTAGACTCCATAGGTTTTTGAGGATCACCTGTTTTGGCAACTTAGCAAACCAAGAACCCATGGATATCACTCTCCTGCAGATCTGTTTGCCTAGTGCCGTGTGTTACGCTCTCAGATGATTTCTCAATTTCCACAGATTTACACTGGTCAACCTCAACATCTTGCATTTTCATTCCCAAAACTTCACTATGAAAAAGTGGTACTGCTTCTTAAATTTCTACTGCATCTGATATTTTTGCTTGACCACTTTCCGCTTTTGCAACCTAATTCTATTTGGGGGGTATTTGTAGTTCTCCACTCTCAGCTGTCTCTGTTACTGCTGCTGGTTCCCCGTCGTTAGGACCAATGATGTTCCACTGACATGAATTTTCCTCCTTTATTTCTGTCTCACTTATTGAAATCTCTACTGATTCTGTCTGGATAGAAATATCTGTAACAGGCACAGCTTGAAACGAAACTCCTGCTTCTGTTTCTACATTTTTGGTCTCACATGCCTCCAGTTCTTCTGATATTTCATTCACAGTCTTGTTTCTTGTTGTTAATGGGTCTTCATGGATCACCATGTCCATGTCTTTTCCAGGACTTTCGGATTCTTTTGCTGTTTCAGATCCTTTATCTATAACATCTTGGATTTTTTCTGGAGCGATAATTGTGCTCTGAGTTTCGGCTGGTGTAGCATTGGCCTCAACTGTACCCATGTCTCCTTCTTGCTCTACAATATGTGTTACAGTACAACCAACATTAGTTAAAGACACTTGAAAATCAGATTTGATGTCTATGATTGGTGCATCTAAATTAGTTGACTCCTTTATATCTTGATGTTCCTTACATTTTTCTTTTTGTATAATAGACACCTCAGTTGTCTGCATTGACTGACCAAATACTCGTTCTTCAATAGCCTCAGGCTTTGGTACCTCTTCTGCGTCAGGTGTTTCAATATGTCTGGCCATCTCATCTTCTTCAAGTGTTTCTTGAGCTGGTGCAATGTCATGTAGACCTTTTATCTCAATTTCAGGTAAACCAACCACAATTTCTGTTAATTCTGACTTCTCTTTGTTAGTTTTGGTTACTTCACTTTCAGCAGTTTTGAGTACTTCATCCACAAATTCAAAGTCCTTTGATTCTATGTCTCTACAAATGGCAGTACCGTCAGTTTTTTTATCTGCTAACAGAACTGTTTTATCTTCTTTTGTGCCTGGGTCCATAATCTGTGGCACAACAGGCAGAGTGGTCAATTCCTGTTGCTCATCTGCCATTGTTACTAATAAAGCATCAAGCATCAAATCGACATTTTCCATATCCTTCTGCAGAACCATTTCTGTGATCTCGTAACCAATGGGCACCACTTTAGAATTCCCAGAGGTTACATCATTCTCAGGAAGTTCTTCAGATAAGATAGTGACACCTTTTTCATTTATTTCTTTTTGTTCATCTGGTGGTGCATCAGAGTCTACCTTCAAGGAACCTTCAATTTCATGCTCACTTGCTAATTCCTGAGCACTTTTTTTGACCCTCTTTTTAGCTGATCTCAAACATAGCAACGTCTCCCAAGACAAAGAGGAATGAATCTTCTCTTTGGGTTTTTTCTTATCAAGTTCAATTTCCTGGTTCTCCTCACAGGGTTTTTGTTCCTCTTCTTCTTCAGCAAAAATGAGATTAGCCTCTTCATCGTCGATCTCAGACGATCTACTAACACGTTTGCTTGGTGTGATAAATTTTGTTAATGAAGTACAGGATAGTTTTCCATTATTCTTCCTTTCTTCAATAGCAAGAATATTAGCATCTTCATCAGACTGAACAGCATCTTCTATTTGAACACACTGTTCTGCTGAACCATCAGTTGATTCTTCAGGTGACTGAAGCTCTTCTGAGACAGATTCTCTGTCTCCTTTACTTGCCTGTTTTTTTGTTGGGAGCCTTTTCCTACAACTTCCTATGAAGAGGTAATGAAGTTTCTTTTCTAGGGAAGAGAGAAGTTCAGCTTCAAACGACATTACTGGAGATTCTTCTTCTGAACTTGAATCATCATCATCATCATCATCTACACGTTCTGTACTGGTAGTTTCTGCTGCCAGGGTGTCTTCTCTCTGTTCTAAAATAGTTTTAGGGCCATAAACCTCAGTTGCAATTTCTCCTTCATTGTCCGGCGATTCTGCAGTTTGTGGGATTACCTCTGAAATGGTACCTTCCTCTTTCTGAATCTCCTGCGCAGCCTCTACTGACGCTTCACTGTCTCCTGATAATTCTGCATTTTCCTCTGATCCTCTTAGCTCATCCTTGAGAGCAACTCTTTCAAGACACTTTTCCTTAATAGGCTGAGTAGAAATGACCTCCATTCCAAAACCAGAAAGTATCTCCTGCGTGAATATCTGCAAAGGGACCTGGACTTCCTTGGGACACATAATAGAAGATTCAGTTTCTGTATTTGTTTTTAGGAGGCCTTCTTCTGTCAGTGTTGTTTCTATAGCACCTGGTATGTCAGGAACTTCTCCACTGACTTCGACTAAAGGAAGATCTGCCCTAGGTTCCACTTCCATGCCACTCTCCTCCAGTTCCTTCTGTATTTTTACATCTCTAACTTCTTCTGTGTTGGCATCTTCTTCAGGAACCTTACAACTGTTTGCTTCAAGCTCCTCCTCCTTCACTGGCTCTGCCTTTTCACTCTGTTCTTTCCTCAGCGTGAACTTGAAGCCGACAAACCGGAGTATCTTCTTTAGACCTGCTTCAGTGGCCATTCTAGCTTTCTCCTCTCTTTCCGTCTTAGATAACGACTTTCTTACATCAGATGGCTTCTTCTCTTCTTTCTCAACTTTGGGGTGTTCGGCTTCCTCTTCTTGGCCCAGCTCAGCACAGTCTTCCCTCTGTGACACAGCTATGTCCTTCTCACAGTAACAAATAGAAAAAGGGCATTAGATAAGGGGCATGCCAGCATATTTACGTCCAACAAAATGTGTCCAGACACCAGCTGTTCTGTACTACACACACCCATAGTAACTCCCACAATTTGATAAGCAGATTAGTAGTACATCTAAAATATTAATAAGAGGTGTACTGAGATGACCAAAAGTATAAATTCAGCTATATAATCTGTATAATTTCACCATATCCTTATGTTTATTAAATTCACTTAGCAGAGCTCGCCACATGCTACTGGTTTGCTATATTATGGAAGTGATAAGCGCTGAAGTGGGGGTGAAAGGGACAGCTCAGCAGCCACGTCATACTTTAAAAGAGCAGATATTATAGATACAGAAAGAAGATGTTGGTGGTGTGGCGGTACTCTTTGCAGTTTAAAGTCTGACACCAGGGCTATAGCCAGCTATAAGGTCACCAAAGTCATTTTTAAAGAGCTAAAAATCTCTAAAATCTGAAGCTAAATATTCACTTAAATAGAAAAATCAGCTGTTGAAAATGTCTCCAGGCTAAGTGCATTCTTAATTCAGTTAAAATGTGTTATTAATAGTGTCTGCGGTGTGTGAGAGAGAGAGAACCAGAGCATTCAGTATCAGCATGATAAAGGATGCATGACTCGCCAACCGCACAAGCGCACTGCACTGAAAGTAATCCCGGTCCCCGACGTGCACGTGTGACCAGGCAGCATTGTATCATTCGGTAAGCGGGCATAGTGTCTATAGTAAATATAACTGCATGATACATGTTACATATAAGCGTAGGCTAGGCTACTCTGGCCATGTTAAAGGTTGGGTATCTAGAATATTACACCCAATGTTCTAATGTTTTACAGAATGTTATTAATAAATAAATAATAAACAGCTTATGAAGAGGACGGTATCAATGATAGTGCCTACAGAAACATTTCAAAGCCAAATTTGGATATCAGAACAGGTGTATTTGATGTTAGCTTGTAATGGTGTGTTAATATCAAGCATTTTTCTTTCATTTTTATGTTATGTTATATATGTTATATATCAGGGGTGCGCAATCTTATCCGCAAAGACCCAGTGTGTATGCAGGTTTTCGTTGCAACTCCCTAATTAGATCACTAATTAGAGGACTGATTGGCTGAAGAATTCTCACACCTGGGTTTGAACAACTGACCTTAGGGTTATCCCAAAAACCTGCACACACACCGGCCCTTTGCAGATAAGACTGCCCCCCCCGTTATATATGGTTACAAGTAACTTTAAATGATATGCTTCATACCATAATATTTTACTGCTCTTTAATGTTCCTATGACACAGACCTAATTCATTCAGTAAGGCCACTAGGGAGGGTCAGTGGGATGTTTCTGCTCTTTGCTCTGGCAAGGTCGCACTAAGTGAACTGTTTAAGTCTGAAATTCTCTTACGCTTGGCACATACATGATGTATGGTGTATTTTTAAGAAATTCTCTTTTTTTCCATAATTTCACCACCAATAAAACGGTGTTCCTTGCAAATAGAAAGAGGCCTCCTGTATGCAATGTGTGATTAATGAGACCCACCATTTTGCTGAGCACAAATACACCGGTATGCCCGTTATCCTAAGCTCTGTTCCAAGATTGAATATGTTCATGAAGACATAATCTCACGTAGCCTAGTCTCCGTGTCATGATAAATTACTGATACTAATGATTTTATACTTTCTTCAAGAAATGCAGTATTTAAAGAAGGAGTTTAAGTACCTCAGAGTCTCAATCACAAGTCACGACAAACAGGGAACAGACGATTGACAGGCTAAGGTGGTGTCAGTCCTGCAGGTCTGTGGTGGTGAAATGGGAGTCTCCAGACAAAGCTCATGGGTTACCAGTCAGTCTACGTCCATGGTCATGAGCTGTGAATATAGATTGAAAGAACAAGGTGGCAAGTGCAATAGGTGGAAATGAAGTATCTCTTTAGGGTTGTGAGAAGACCAGGCCAGCAATCAGATTTTATTTTATTTGTGTCATTAAACCCATTTATTTAAATACTATTTAGACCTTTAATGGTGTAATTGTCTTAAAATCAAAACAATCAATGCAGTTATGTCATGCTGTTTTTATATGTATATGTATTTTGAGAATGTACACATATGCTGATGCATCTCAGGGCCTTATGAGGTCACATAAATTCCAGAACTACATAATTTCAATAAATTTTTTTGTAATAGATAGCTGTAGCATACGTGCTAAATAATAATTTGTTTAATTATTTAATTAAAATTATTTATTCTATCTCAATAAAAATATTTTCAAAGTATTATTCAAGTAGCAACAGTGCAATAATCTATTTTCACAGGCTCAATATTTATCCTTAACAGAATAATGTAAAGAATTGAAATAACTGAAACTGAAATTCCTTCTTACCTGTAAAGAAATACAATTTTTTTCTTTTAAGAATTCTAAAAAACGTACATATTGCTGTATCTATTCAACTTGATATTTCACAAAAAAATAGTACTGGTCAGACTAGACTTTCTTGAAAGCACTCTATGATTTGAGGAGACGAGCATCAGTGGGTGGTCACCTATATCCCGTAGCCTCCCTCTCTCTTACTCGCCCTTCTCAGGCTACGTACTACAAATCTGTGGAATTACATCATATGTCACATGACAAATTAGGGAAAAGTCCCTTCCACTTACAATTCATGCATAGTCCAACTCCAATCAGACTGCAAACTTTGAGTATATCAGTTCTGTTCTACTTTTAACATATAAAGTAGGCTAGTCAGACAGAAGCTTGCCAACTTTCGTTTCAACCAATTATGATATTATTATCTGAAAATATAATAATTAACTTGTTGTTTAAATATAATACAATTACATACACACATGTCTGTTCATATACAATGAATCTCAGCAGTGAACCTATTCTTAACTAGGATTCACCTGGGTCAATTAGCAGTAAAAAGTACTTTACATTTTAAGCATATTACTAATATGGATCATATTACAGTATTACAGTAATAGGAAAGGATAATCCAGTTATATATATACATATATATATATATATATGTATATATACACATACTTCCCAGAGCTCCAGTGATCTGTTGAAGAAGTTAGAAGTTCTCTCCTGCTTCAGCATGTTCCACCATTATCTCAGTCTCCATGTTTGTATTTATACCATTATGGGGACTCTCCATTAATTTCTATGGGCATAACCCTAATCCCATCAATGACAACCTTAACCCCAACCCAGCCCTAACCTTAACCATAAGTAACCAAACCAAATACAAAACCTTTGGCATTTTTTTTCTAACCACAAGGTAAAATATGATCATGGTAAAAAATAATTTTGTGGGGATATCTGGTCCCCACAATGTAATAATTACAAAAACAGACACAAAAGACAAGCTGAATTCTGCACCAGACTCTTAGTCAGACTAAACAATCAGTGAATGAAGCACAAATTTACCACAAAGCTGTTATTCAGATGGGAACAGAGTGACATAAAGGCCTGTCCCAGGCTAGCACACCATGAGCCTGATATGCAGATGCTCCAACATCTGTCTAAAACAACAGTCCCTTACAGGCATACAGTCACAATGTCACTAAATGTAGTGATTTCATACATGTGAAAATCTATTTCCATAAATGGTATGTTACTTGAAACCAATCCATCTTCCAACTACTTTTTCTCTATACAGGGCACTGGGGTATTTTTAATTGATTGCATTAGTCCATATTTGAACATCGTTTTAAGAAGTTTCAGAAGTGTAAAGGAAAAAGTACCCATATGTACCTTTGGGGGTACATTCATTGGCACTGGGGCTGTACCCTCAAGGGTCTTCCAGTTGTACCCTAGCTGCAGGGGAATGTACCTTATAAGGTACATACATGGACCATTAGGGGTACATTAATGTTGTTTGTACCTTGGGGAACAAAACTGCTGTACCCTTTTTCTGATTGTGTAAGAGCTGGTAAACAGGAAGGCCTTTGCTGAAGAGTCTGATGTAGAAGACAGAGGCCTTCGTTATTAAAAAGAAACTGGGAATATGGCTAGATAAACATAAATAGTTATTTGAAAACCATCACAAAGTCCCTGTGTCCCTGCCAGACACATCCCAACTCTTGCAGACGAGCAGACAGCATTAGCTGTTGTTTGGCGAAGAATCGGAGGCAAAAAAAAAAACTTTAAAATCAACAATTGTCTTTCTTTAGACAGATGGCCAGCGTCAGCTGTTGTCCTGTTTTTGACAGAGCGCTGGCTGTCCCACTATCTGGCGTCATTTCATCCATCATCCTATAAATTTAATCATTCTGCCCGTTTCGACAAGATACTGCACTTGCTGTTTGTGGCCACAAAAATCAGAAACACAGTTTCAGGAGACACCAGTGGAAGACACGGCCTGAAAAAGACAAAAGTACATAAGAAAAACTAAAAGAGCAAAGCCCAATGTAATGTATTTATACTCAAACTGTCAAAGAGTTTTTCAGGAAATAAAATAGAGAAAAGAATGTAATCACTCGATACTGGATGCCTTTGGAACAAGGAAGGAATGAAGCGTACCTGAGCTGACCCAGGTTCAAACTCTCACTGAACTGGGACCAGACCCAATTCAGAAACCCGGAAACTGGAGTTGCACAGTGACTTATAAGAGTAAATGTTAAAAATAACAAACCAGCTAACTGAGCTGGCTACTAAACACTACTATTAGGATACAATTCAAAACATATTCAACAGATTTCCTTTAACTTCAGTTCTTATTCCCCCCCCCCCAAGTTTACCAGTTGAGACATTGCAAAAAGAGTAATATTACAGAAATATTTCCCAAAGTTTCCAAATCGTCCCAAGGTTATGTATACTACTTTAGAAATGAGAAATTCTTCATGTGATACAACGGGCGATGTAGGCCTAAGGGACAAACTTTCCTAGTGAGGAAACTCGGAGTTGCGCAATGAGTCAGCTGTTTTATACTGAGCTGAGAGAAACCGCAGCACAAAATGTACACAAACATTTTCCACTTAACGTGTGTTTTAGTTTCCTCAGTGTCTGTCAGTATAAACACATCAACTATAATATAAAGTTGTTGTTTTAAGTTTTTCTCCTCCTTGTTTTTATTGAATATCTCCACAATTCCATGCACAGAAAACGATTCTTCTATAGCCGTCTTCCGGTCCACACTGAGTAACTTTCCAGCTGTGAGTAATCGGACCACGCATCTACCGCCTCTTCTGTCCAGCCATGATGTAAGCTTAGTGGAAGGTCCCCTGCCCTGCCCCCCTTCCCCCGCAGAGTGGGGTGGGGGCTTTGGGCATCCGCCACCGAACTGCCCGCCTCGTGTTAATCACATCAGCCAGCCCATAGCTGATTGAAAAATCTACATTGACGACAGAACATATATCAATCAATCAATATATTATAAGGCACTGACAAGTTATTGACATTACATGCAGTATTATGTCAGGACTGCCGCCAGATACAATTATTAAAATAATAACTGCATTCATGAGCAAAATTCCCTTCTAGTAAAGAGAACATTCCCCACTAACAAGATATTTAGTGACCCGGTGACCTCAAACGCAGCCTGATCTTCTTACACATCGGCCTGGTAGATAAGATTTTGCTGCCTCACTGCAATACATTTATTTCATCATCAAAGTAGCACAGAGTCTGTGAACCAAACTTTACATTTATTTATCAGATGTTTTTGTCCTAAGCCACAGAGCGGCACACCTCCCACACTACCCTGTTAATGGGATAAGCATCATAACATTACATCAAGCTTAGGCTACAGACACACTTTGATCTTCAAACCCATGAAAGAAAATGTAGCACAACTGATCAGAGGGCATTACTCTGGGTCAGCATCTGGGTTATTTGATCAGTTTCTCAAAAAGGGCTGCTTTGAGGGAGACTCTGTGTAACGAATGTATTATTTGACTGTTTTTCTATTTCTTATTGGTGTTGTTATTATTCTATTATTACAAATTGGCCCATTCTTTTAAGATGGGTTAATTGATAAAATGGGAGTTGGACCTGGACAGAAACTACCCGGTTAAAGAGTTGTATTTAATTAAATGGGGGGGGGGGGGTCCCACAGAAGAGGGGCTGACAAGGGAGGCTCCCATCAGTGGCCTAAAATTTGCCACCTGCTCTGTAAATCTGTTGCTAATTTTATTTCATATGATGGATGAGAGAAAATCAACAGAGTGTCACTTAACGTCCAGCTGCTATGAGCAGTGTTTTATACCCAAATGGTGAGTATGTGAACTCTGTCATTACCCAGCCCTGGGTTTAAATAGTTTCCGCTGGTGACTAAGCACCGGGTTATAAATAAACTGAACTGCAGCCAGTGACAGTTAAATTGGTCAGAGAAGTGTTGCACCTGAGCAAAAATAAGGTGGGATCATGTCTGGAAAGTCAAAATAATGACACTCTTATATGGATCTCTCTGCCAGCTGCGGTACAGGGTCACGCAGTACCCGTAATCCTATCCCAGGCCGCAGAGGACAAAAGTTAAGGGACGCCGTGAAAGGAAAGTACGATTTACATCTTAACTTTCGAAATACGGAAGTTACAACACTGCAGGCAATGGGGGATTGCTGACAGAACACGATGGCACGAAATTTTAACGACCACATAGAGTGATAAAAATAAGTGATATACGCACGGTCACTGCCGTTCGAGGATCTGTCAGGGCATTTCTGCCGTATCGTGCTGTACGTGTTTAAGTATTGCACTGGTCGCTTGCTTTCAGTCTGGGCGGAAAATGAGCATCGGGGGAATATTTCTTAACTTCGAACAGGTTAGTCAGCGCGATGCAAAATCCCGGGCGGGTTTATCACTTAGCAGCACGAGAATATCTGTCACGTGATTAACACCCGGGGGGATGTTTCTGCAAAATAAAAACACATCTCAGCACACATATGCAGCACTGAGAAGCTGGCATCGTGTTAGGCTGCTTCCAGCTACAACACAAATCATAATCGGACAGCTTATGAGCTTATATATGTCCTGCGTGGTCTTTGTCCTGTACTGTCTGCATGTGATAGGTTGTTGTATTTACCCCACCACCAGAGGTGTCAATTTCAGGTCCAGAAAATAAAGATCCAGACCAGGATTTTGTTTCAACCAATCAGTTGAGCATAAAGAGTCACAGTCACAGAGTGCTCAACTAGTTGTTTGAAACAAAGTCATGGTCTGGATTTGTACTTTATGGACCTGAAATTGACACCTCTGCCCACCGAATGAATAGCCTTTGATTTGAATGTCCCCTAGTAAAAGTAATTAGCGCAATTTGCCCCCCATCCGGATGAGTAGTGTTTCAAATCAATAATCGCCCAAGTGATTTTTGCAAGACGCCTTTTAACGAGTTAATAATAATATATATATATTAATTATATTAATATATTGAACGATCTTAACAGAATATGAAAAAGTTTACCAAACCACGTCGTTGTCTCGGTCACTTTATATGTACTGCAACTCTACAAAGTTTAATCGGTAGCTCTGAACCATTAATTCCACGCTCTGTTAAAGTCGACTCTGTGCACATGAAGTGCTTTATACCAAATGTTTTTTTAAGTAGACGGCTTCAAAGAGACTTCCGAAAAAGTCCGCCATTTATTCAGCAATATCGGCAAACCAAGTCGCGACGAGCAACCAGGGACTCCACCCACCCGCACAATATAGCTCCGCAGTTCCTGTATGATAATGTTTAATATCATTTGGGCGATCAAAAGACTAGGCGGTGACACGGAAAAGATGCACAAAAGATGCATGTTTTTATACCTGGTCCACTGATCAGCACGGTATAAGGTAAACTAATGCGCTTTAAAGACCCAAACGTCGTAATTAAAGTAATCATGTGGAGCTGTCGAAGTTGTTGACGAATGTTTTAGATCAAGAACGAGCGCTGCGTGTATATGTAAGTATCCTACTTACACTAATATGACACTTCATCATTTTCGATCACTGGCATTCTTACCAGTTTACTTTGAAATATGGTCATCATATGGTGTTTTCATTAAAATGTGTTTTGCTACAAACGCCTTGCCATAGCTACCTGGAAGGGAAGCATTTAGTATCATTTCATCTAAATACTTTTTAAACATGTTAATAATACATTTGATTTATATAGCGCCTTTCGGGATCTCAAAGACGGCTATATATATAGTCTAAGGCAAGGAAAGGAAACTTAATTCTGTCGTAAAATTAAATTGTCTTTAAAAACCTTCCTTTGGGCTACGGCGAATTGTTCAGTAAATAAAGAGCGACTGTTAACGCGCATTTTTGAATCACCAGCGACGCACAACTTGAAAGTAAATCGGCTTTTGTTTTAATTTAGTTCATTCGGCAGCTTTTTAACAGATGTGGATGTCCACAAGCGAAATGACAGCAGCAATTATAAGTCCATAGTGAGATATGGCACTGTACAGTTCCGCCTTCCTGTAAAATCGCCGCGTATAGCGCTGATCAGCTAAGGTTAATATTGTCGTCAAGGGTGTCTGATATTCAGTTATAATAGTCATTACTATAACGGTTTTGAGATAGTTGTGCATGTTTATTTTCATTCCTTACTTTACATTCCTTACATTTCATTCCTTACTGAAAGATTAAGTGAAAGATTGTTTTGAAGGCTAATCATAACCATGGATAAGCCTATTTCATGAATAATTGTTAAAATACTACATAAAAAAATACAGTCGTACTACACAAAATGCTTTTAAAATTAGGCTGCTAACTATTTACTAACTGCTGACTTCTACTTAAGAGGTGTGAGAATTGCAGGATACATAGGATTTCGGTATGATTTCTTACATTGTATCGTCCATGTCAATATTAAAGTAGCCTAGAAGTTACATCATATCGTACTGAAATGTTTAAACTAAGTGTTAAATGATATATTCTGTCCGTCCTGCCTTTCTCTGCACCTGTAGAATGAGGTTGTAGTTACTTAGGCCTACATATGATGACGTTGTTACACTACCATTGGGTGCTTTATTATAATTAACCATTGTTAAACCGATTCGGAAGGTACAATAATGGCTTTAAAGGAAATGTGTGTAGATTATATTAAATTCTCAAAACCCACCAAAGTTCTGCCACTCACGCACCCAAACATATTCAACACCTTTAAAAACTGAGATGAATGCTGCCAGCCTGGCGTCTCTTTGGAAGTAACCATCGGTGAGGGATTGTCACCTTGACGCGCTACCATTTCTCAGAATTAAAAGCCGGTGCTGGCGCTGCAGACCACATGATCAAGAAGCTAAACACCCGATTCCTGATATTACTGTTCAGTAGGCCTGCCAGTCAAAACTACGCCTAAGTACGTGCTTACATCTACGTTCATTAATTTAGCAACCTGATGTACAACTGTTGCGCAGCAATAATACTCCTTGACTGAAAGAATAATTAAGATGTATGATTATTACCCCCAAATAAATCATGATAAAAGCGGAAAAAGCCCTGATGAAAACTAAGCATACGGGTTTTCGCCCTTCCTTTTAATTGGCATGCAGCCTGGATAAATTCTGATTAATTTAAACTGGGTGAGTGCTGGCTTATAAGAACAGCAGGGACAGTTTAGCTCTCCGCAGTTTAGTCGCTCACGCCCATTGGAGGGTGTATTGTTTGTGCCCTGTCACATTAGGTTTCCCGCCCACAGAGCACCTGTTAACCATTCACACAGAATATTTTTCAGATTTAGTCAAACAATACAGGTGTGTTGGGAAGGGCAGCAGTGTTATTTGTCTTGAAACTTAATGTTCAAAACTCTGCAGTGAAGTCTATGTGACACCAGTGACTAACTTACATTTCAGGAACTATGTGAAACAGATCTTGGGTGAACTGAACAGCACTCTGTTGTGTCTGTGTGTGTGTGTGTGTTTTTTTTAGACAGTCTTTTCCCAGTTTGGTCACTAAGCAGAGCTCCTCTATGTTGCAGGCAGGATGAAGGACAGGCTCCGTGATCTGCAAGTTGTCATCCAGAACTCCGGTGAGAAAGAGGAGCACCTCAGCGAAAATGATGCCTCCAGTCAACTCGAGCAGGAGGCTGTGGTCTTCGAGTCGGAGGACACTATGGAGGACGTCTTTGTGGAGGGACAGGCCATAAGGAAGGAGATCGCCACCCTCAAGATGGACGTCAAGCGGCTGGGCAAGCAAAACACCCGATTCCTAACCTCGGTTAGGCGCATCAGTAGCATCAAGAGGGACACCAACGCCATCGCACGTGACATCAAGTCGCGCGGGGAGGGAATCTACAAGAGACTGCAGAAACTGGGGGCCCTCAGCAAAGAACTGGAGGAACAGCACGGTACCAACGCCGCCGTGGTGCGGATGGTGCGCTCGCAGTACATCTCCCTGACCAACAGCTTCCACGGCGCCATGTCTGACTACAACGAGGCCGAGATGGCCCAAAGGGAGAACTGCAAGACCCGCATCCAGAGGCAGGTGGAGATCATGGGCAAGGAGGTCACCGGCGAGCAGATCGAGGAGATGATTGAGACGGGCAAGTGGAACGTCTTCTCCGAGAACCTGCTGACCGACGGCAAGACGGCGCGCTCGGCACTCAGCGAGATCGAGAACCGGCACCGGGAGCTCCTGGAGCTGGAGGGCCGTATCCGGGACATTCACGACCTCTTCTTCCAGATGGGTCTGCTGGTGGAGGAGCAGGGCAGCATGCTGGATAACATCGAGGCCAACGTCAAGAGCACAGAGGACTATGTGCAGAAGGCCACGTCCGAGGTTAAGCGAGCTGTCAAATACAAGAAACAAAATCCATGCAGGCAGATCTTCTGCTGCTGTTGTCCATGTTGCAAATAATGCAGCAAATGTTAAGAGGACAATTCATTCTTCTGTTTCCTTATGAGTTTGGAAATGAGGGATGTCTACTGTCAGAGACTTTAAGGTTCTTCAGTGTTTTCATTTCAAAATGGTGTAGCCTCTCCTTCTTTATGAAGGTAAATTGGGAGTTTTAAGCCAGCAAACCATTTCATAAGTACTTTTCCGTATTGGCAGGATCCTGCATATTAAACTGTGGACAGGAAAGAGACTTAAACATAACAGTAGTGCCAATGGCTGATGCTTCACCACAGGAACACACATGCAAATGTCATTTAAACGCTGCACAGTGTCAGCTTGTCCAGGAACCTCGATATATTGATATCAAGCTGTCATCTGACTTCGGAAAGGGTTTTGCATGGTGTACATATTAAAATACCTTCGTCCGGTCTCTCTATCAGTGTCAAGTTCCTCTTTGCGGTAGTCTTTGTCACAATATGATGAAACTTGAATATTAATTCATCACCGGGAGGAATATTTATGCTAATTAAATATGCAAGTTAGATGTTCTTGGAACAGTCAGTATGTATGTACTTATTGTATCGCTAAGGTTAAGCACTTAATTTCTTCAAAAACGCAATTGTACTTTCTGGGTGGGTGTTGTGAAAGAAAATTAAATGTTGCAATAATAAGTTGCACAAACATTGCGCCTAATGGGACAGTCTGCATTTGCACCAGACTTTTCACAAGCAATTAGACGCAACTGAAAGTGCATAATTAACTGCCGACTGCAGGGCTACCAGAGTAATGTTTAACGGGATTACTTTTCTCTTAGGCTACTCGCATTTACTCAGACTGCCATTTAACCTGCTGCTGGCACGAGCATGCTGTTACATGCTTTAATCGGTGTGTTGTCTGAGGCCAAACACTGCACAGACCGTGAGCATGCTGGCCTCTATCAGTGTTAATGTCTAAGTAAGCCATCGCCGCACCCCTGCTCACGACTCCCTTAATTGTCAGGTGAATCAGAGATTGCGTAGTTCTTGGACTTGCTTTTAACGAGACTACCGGCATGCAAACCCTGTCATAACAACATCAGCTCTAACTGGCTCGTCCTGATTTATTATGCGTTCGTTAACGCAACGCAAATGTACGTGTTTGTGCAAAATTGTGCAATTTTGTCACTTTATGTTTAAATAAAACTGCATATACGATTCGGCGATCCTGGCCGTATAAGTTGCTAAAACATGGATGGACTGATACATCATTACAGACTTAAATAATTTTTTGTTACATTTGGGGATGAGTACAAAACACGTACGGTACAAAACACAAGTTTAAATAAAAGGAACCAATAGCACTGAATGGGACGCTGGGTATGTTGGGTGTGGTAATTACATTATGCCCACTATATATCTGTCTGTCAATAACTGGGCTATTTTTGTACGGGAACCGGCTTCTTTATCAGTCCGCTGAATGCATGCAGTCGCTCCTTTATGTGGGGAAACCATTGTCCAGTCAAAGCATGAACGTGCGTCTGCATGTCGAAACAAAAATCTTCTACCTATAGTTTCTTTGTTTCAAATTCTCTTACTTTGAAACGACGTTATATGTGCACGTTGTTCCAGGAAGTGTATGGCAGAGCCAGTTGTAGTGCCTCAGCCACCGCACTTCATGGTCTAAATGCTTGTAGCCTTAATCAGCCAATGGTATACATATATATAAGCACAGGAAAGTTAAAGCACTGAATTTTAAATGGCAACAATGTTCTTTGCTCTGCGTGTGAACATAGACTAGCGCTAAATTATACTTAATTATACAAAACTATATGCTATTCAGACAACGTTGAGGGCGTTTTAACACAATTAATCGGCAGCTTTTCGTTCACCATCTACATAAATAGCAACACATGCACAACTCGCGACAAGAGCCGACAAAAAACAGTACTCTCAGCAGTTAAACCCACGCATCTCTCATGTTTGACCAGCGCATCAGAGGTGCTATTTCACTTTCTTTGATGGATATAGTTTCAGATGCATCTTACCCACTTTAAAAAAGTTGCTCACATATGGCTTAAGTTTCTGTATTGAACACTGCCCGAGTTGCAGCTTTTATATATATATATATATATATGTATATGTATATAATGGGTGTGTGTGTACTACTTTTAATGAAAATGAACATTTCATGGGCGTCTAAAGCTCCCCTAAATTGCGCTGCGTGCCAGCCGTATTTCACTGTGCCCTCGGTGCAACTACGGCGCCTAGATTAACGAATAACAATCACAAGGCCGAACAGTTGCAGGCGAATATCAACATTTACACAACGCTTAATTTTATATTCGTTTCAGCACGAGAAAGGGGAGACAGTGTAGCGTAAATAATTAACTTTAATAGCTGTGTTGGGGGGGTCGAGCGTATCCCAAGCAGCTATTTTAGAATTGCATACGTTCAAACAACAATACTATCGATTATAAAAAACAAGACTATCCATTTCAAAATAAATTTCTGTCATAGGATCATATGCGAACGTATTTTGATCATTGTTTGGGTGGGAAAGTTATTTTCCGAGCCTGGCCGGAACACAGCACGTGTCTTTTATGATTATATTTTACGATGGGATATACAAATTAGCGTAACTGAATCAGAATTGCGTGCAGACAATGAGAACAGATTCAGTAAGTGTTTTTCTTTCCTTTTAGCTTATTTATTGAATACATGTATTTTCTATAAGTGTGCACGTATGTCAGCCATGCGCCATTAATGGATAGTTCTTCGAAAAGACGACACTGAGTTCGGCTTAAAGGTGATGTTTATTTTAAAAAACTGTAAATTATACAAAATGGAAACAATAAATAATACTGTGAAAGACGCCGGAAAGAGAAACATTGCCCACCGTAACCAGGATGGCCGAGTGGTTAAGGCGTTGGACTTAAGATCCAATGGACATGTGTCCGCGTGGGTTCGAACCCCACTCCTGGTAATCGAGTCATTACTTTTGCTTGTACAAAAAAAGTCAGGACACATTATCAAATATGATTACACGATTATATAATACTCGCATGAAGAAAAAAAACGCATGGTAACCGTGTTTCAAGACTTTCACCAGACTGCAACAGTACACACTCTGTACAAAAACATACTGCGAAAACGCAGGGAAGGGCACACGAATGCCAAAGATAAAGCAGTTTGCAATTCATAAATTGCAACTCTTTGACACATTTTCAGCGATATCCCAACAGTAGCCCCCCTTTATGAAATTAAAAACGAGTGTTTATTTACCCTAGAAATAACAATATCCTAACACTAATAATCTCTCCTAGCGATAAAAATACAGACAGTGAACAACAAATAAGTTGCTAGACATGGCGTATTATTAATTAAGTACGTATACAAATACCAGTCCAAACCAGTAAGGTCTCAGTCCGACCCAGTAGGGGGAATTGGCGCCTTTCCCATGGATGTGCGCCAAGATAGCTGATGGTAGATCGTGGATTAATGCATGATATCATAAAAGTCTCTATTGCGTTGACCATAGATAGTTTCGTGTCGCATGTATTGTGTATCTGGTAATAAGGATAACCTTGCGCTTTTCCGCGAATCGATGTGAATAAATTATAGATAATAAAAAAATCTATTCTATTAAATTCGTTTTTAATATGAATAACAACTGCTGTACGTTTTAAGATACCTTAATTCCTGATGATCTCAGCCTTTCCCAGCAATGCAAGAACTACAACTAAAGATGTAAAGTTTACGCCGCGATACTTGCACACTTTCACTACAGACCTCGTCCATGTGTCCGCAGGATTTTCTTCGGCCACCTTGATTTGCTAGAACATTCCGGACTAACGATTGAGCCAATGAGGTGGCGGAAGGGGCGGGACCAGCCGTGGCGCCGTAGCGCGCGTGAGTGTAGATGACGCAATTATAAAGCGTCGGAAAGCCTGTCGCACAGCATTGTTCGATGAGCGTGCGTGGGACGGTCGGTGCGGAACTAATTCT
>JAODKM010000025.1:16777838-16795298 GCA_026780845.1 Petrocephalus sullivani
TTATAAAGCGTCGGAAAGCCTGTCGCACAGCATTGTTCGATGAGCGTGCGTGGGACGGTCGGTGCGGAACTAATTCTACTGAACTGTTTAACTAAATGAATCAAACATTCGATTCAAAGAACAGGTTGGGGTCGGGAGCCGTACATGCTGCCGTACTTAGTTCAGTTGCTTTTATTGAAACTGCATGTTGAATAAAATCTTACTTTTAATTAAAATGGTACTGATCTCCAAGTCTTGTGAATGTATGTGGCTCGCTTCAGGTCTAATTAAAATGAAAGAAAAAAAACGATGACGTACGCTTTAGCGTTTTCAATGCAGTATAAACGAACACGCAGCTGCCAAAAGCCTGGTAAAATCTCGAGTACCTAAACAACAGAGGTGTCAAATTCAGGTCCATAAAGTAAAAATCCAGACCAGAATTTTGTTTCAACCAATCAGTTGAGCATAAAGAGTCACAAACACAGAGTGCTCAACTAGCTGGTTGAAACAAAATCCTGAAACTTCTGTTTACCAAATTACAAATTTGTAGTCTAAAACGCTTTAATTAATCAATCAATTAATTAATTAATCACCTTCACAAAATTACGGATAAAAGCATTGCAAATGCTATTAGGAACACCTATAATACCTGTACAGTGCGTGGATTAACAAAAAGTTCGATTCTTTAATATTTGCAAACCGGTTCGACTGAAAACAATTGGTTCAAAAGAACGAATCGGATATCCCTAGTATGTAAAATTTCAGCAGACCATCGCAAACTGAATTCACTATCTTAATTTTAAAGAGCAAGTGTTTAATTAATAACAAAATAAATGTTAAACAATGGTCATGTCACTGTGAATTTTCTATTTATTTTTAATTATTACATTGCATAATGTATTATTTAATTTCTTGTACTACTGTATTTTTAATTTATAACTAGACATTTTGTACTTTAGGATAGTGCTATTTGCTGACCTTGGACTACGGGTTCTTTCTGTAATTATTTTTTATTACCACTAGGTGGCAAAATAACTATTCTAATAAAATTGGATTATAAATATGAGGGTTTAAAACATTAAAAGAATTCAAATTGATTTGAATTTAAAAAAATAATTATATATAATATATATACATGAATATGCTAACATACACAGCACATGATTCATCTTTGCTATAAAATGTCGTTATTTAGCATGAAAGGATGCAACATTTGACGTGTAATCTATAGAATGCATAATCAAACTGTCATTTTGTGTACCGTAGTAGATCTTGAGTGTCCAGCCCCGAGAAGTTGCAGCCTATAATGACTCCAGGGTCCAAACAAAGACATGTACCAAGCCATTTTCCTACATGAAACATCAAATTAATTCCTCAGCTGCTGCAAAATCTTCATACGATATCATTGTATGCTCTTGTGTTTTTGCACAATTTGTAATCATTTACTTGAAACATTAGCGGCAATTTAATACCTTTTTGGCATGAATTTTTGTTACATTTGGAGGCAAAAACAGACTCAACGACAGCTTTTGCAATAGGGCAATAGCCCCAATCAATGAAAACATTTGACTTGATTGTATGATGACTATATAGCTACCTCTCGGCACAGTATCCTAATTTTGTTGTACTATTGTACAAAGTATGACTGTGCAATGACAATAAAGAGATATCTTATCTTATCGTACCTTAACACTTAGATGTTCTCTGGAACTAGAAAAGAATATAGCGATTACGAAAAGTGAATTTTGCGAGACTTTTGTACAAAACCATCTGGATTGTCATTTTGCTGTTGGTTCTATTTTCTCATTTCCTCTGATCAGAGCTTAACCAACTCTTTCTATGGCAGCTGACCCTCATATTTACCCATGTTTGAATATTTTGTTAAAGATGTATGATAGTCTGTGAGATGAATTATGGGAAGAACCCAAGGTTAGCTTTACTTAATTCCTATTGGTCCATAAATTCATTCATTACACTTTAATTAATGTCCAGACTAATAGACACCGCTGATTAATGGGACATTTTTCATTAAAATGTAATGAAAAAATATCTCTTGGCTCTTATTTGGGTCATTGAATAAAAGCTGACAGTAAAGAAAAAATGGATTATTATAAACTAATACAGTTTTTCATTAGAAGATGATCATGATGTTTCGTAGTGTATTGACTGGTCCTTTTAATAAAGTACAGGACATAGTATGTTTTATTCTAAAGAGTATCTTAATGAATGCAATGCATTTTGTGAACTTAATGTGACTTTTTCAACTTGCTTTTGTGTTGGCAAGAAATAAATGAAGGTTTGGAAAAATGAGAATATTCGCTGGCAAGACATACTAAATATTTATTAAATGAACAATATTTAGACAAATCTTGGAACTAATCTGAATTCACATATTATTGCCTTCATGGAAAACGTTTTCTATATCCCACTGTGCCTTCGATAGAGGTCTACTGCATTTTCCTTGATGTTTCTTAAGTCCAGGGCTGAAAGGATTATTTGACGGTGAAATAAACATTTCTTTATGTATGTGACCTTTCTGTGCTCGCTGCTGCAATATGTAAGTGCAAACATGCTTCTAAAAGTAAATGTCAGTTGTTCAAATTTGCAAAGTATAGTGCATCCATCCAGACATACCTGGTGGCCGTGATGTTTGGTTTTACGCAAAGTGAATTTATTATCGAGCCTTTGTGGTTTTAAATCAAAGCCAGGGCATTAGGGCAACACGCTTGAGAACTCCATTTAAGGTGAAGGGGTTCTGTAATATCCATCAGTCGAACGGCAGTGAAATCTCTATGCAGGTAAAAACCCTTACCGTACCTGTGACAAATCTGTGACTGGACTAAAGTGTTTATGGGATGGAGTCATCCAACATTTATTGGCCTCCGATAAGTAAAAAGCCTTGAATATTCCAGACAACCTTGTTAAGAACTTTTATTTGACACACAGACATCGACTTGTAGCCTAGATGACACTGTGAGAAGACTCAGGGGGGTCTTATTCCTCTGCTTCCATTTAATATCATCTGTTGTCAAGATTCCAGTTGGCAGTTGTGAGGGAAACCTGCGTTACACTGCCTGTGGGTTTCCAGGAAGCTGTGCCCCTTGAAGGTGTATTCAGGTTCGAGGGCTTACATATCTGTGCGGGCCCTGAGCAAGGCCCTTAGCTCCACGAAATGGTCCAAGGGTGCTGGATAAGTGGCCTGACCCTGTACTTGCTTTCAGCTATATGTGTGTGTGTGTGTGTGTCTCCAAGCAGAGCAAGATGGGATGCACAAAGAGAAGCATTCCAATATGCCTCTACTTGTGCAAATGGGCAATGAAGGATCACTTCATTTCGTTAGTGAAGCCACCGTCAGGAAATCCTAGACTTCCAAGTGAAGAAGACATCAAAGAATAAAGACCAGATTGATCACCCATATATATATATATATATATATATATATATATATTATTCCCCCCCCTCTGTCAAATAGACTGATAAAATCAGCCCAATACTCAGCATTACTGCTTGCCATAAGGTTGTACCATAACACTAGAGGGCAACAGAGTCTCATAACAAATATATGAAGTTTACCAATATTCACAGGTGTCTCCTAGATAGGCAGCTAATTAATCATACAGCTTTCCATTTCCTCTGAAAGTACAGGACTGAGCCACTGCTCCTAGTACAATGTGACCTGAAAAAAATTAATAGGAGAGAGAACCTTGCTAGAATGATATTGATCAAGATTAAATATATGGTTTTCAGGACAGAATAAAATAATAATAATAATAATAATAACAATAATAAAACACAGCTCCTCAAAATGAGCTTTGGATGCGGGTTGACTTTTTTGGTGTCTGATGTCAGGTGTCTTACCCACAAAAAATGGGGCATCTAGGAGAAGAGGATCATTAATTAAGTCATAGAGATGTAGAAAACAGCATGTCAGAATCAGTATATTTTGGTTATCCTGGAGGAAATTGTGTGTATTTACAGACTGCATAGTACACGACACAAACAGACAAAAAGGCAATACACAGCATCACATACAAAAACTTCTATATTTAAGTAAATAACTTGATAAATAAAATAAATATAGATGTATGGTGGGTGAATATGACAATATTGTGTTGGCACATACAAACCTGAGGTGAAAAAGATGCAGATTTCCCTGGTAAGGTATTGCATGAAAAAATGTGAGTAAAAATAGATTGAGTAGGAGATTAATAAAGATAATAAGCAGTATTACACATTTTCCCATTTTCCGGGAGTGATTTACCGGCTGTACAGTCTCATGGCTGTCGGAAGGAATGATTCCTGGAGGTGTTTAGTAGAGTATTTCATGTCGAGGAATCTATGACTAAATTTGCCCTTCTGCTGAACTACAACACAACGCAGCGGGTGAACGGAATTGCCTGCGATCGAGTCTGAAAGGCGTCCTCCTCTCTGCCACTGTCAGTATGGCCCAGTTCAACCCTTCTAACCATGTCATGGTGATGAAAACAGACGGGAGTCCCAATGCCTGGATGTCCGCAAGGCGAAAAGGCGACCCACTGGGTGCCTCCTCCGTACACAGGAAATGCACTGTCCCTTAGTCCCACTGCCTACCATCCAGCTCATCGACATTCTGCACATGATGCCCCCCCCCGCCCCAGGTATTCACATCGCCTCTTCCACTCAGCTGTAGCTAACTCGCTCACGTGACCCTCCGGGTCATAACGATGTTAATAACCACTAGCTACGTGTATGCAATAAGAACCAGCTCCCCCCCCCCTGCACACACACCCACATACCCTTCTTTACATATTGGTATTTAGAAAATGTTTTCATTAGACTCGACCCAGGGTGGCACTTGAATAAAACTGAAATTAGCCTGACAATGGGAACCTGCTGGGGGCTCAGCAGTTATTCAGACGTTATTCGCGGAGGGGGGGTCATTTCAGCATGCATGGGTGCATGACAGATACTGGGTGGATGCACTGGGGCTCAAAACCCAAAGATTCAGAAGCAGAGGGATTACTGTTGCTTCAGAAAAGTCAGACAGGGTAGGGACACTAATAGTGCTTTGGGATGGTTTGTGTCAGTTTGCGGGTGTGTCTCAGATGCAGTTATGTCTGATATTTTGAGCGACATTTGGCTGCAACAGTGTATTTAAGATCCTACACCAGTACTGATATCTGGACTAGCCTTTGAGATCCTGGGTGGTCCAATAATCAGCTGACAGAGACAGGGTGGTGTTGGTAAAAGAGGAAGGGTAGCGGTAAATGACAAAATGAGCTCTAATTAAAAGTTATGACCAGCAGGGACTGGGTGCCTTGGACTGATAGCATCCATTAGGAGATTGGTGATGGAAAGGCAGTGCAGTCCATAGTGGTTGGCTGTAATGGCCCCAATTCTGTGCATTTTTGTGGACAGAGAAGCATGAGCTGAAACCACGACACCAAGTCGTGATGTGCAGGGCGGTGAGGCTGCGGGCCAATTATGGACAGTACTTCCTGTGTCAGGAGTGATTGCTCCCCTTAGAGACCTTGCCTGGTGCATAGTGCCAGTTGTGGTGATGTGCAATGAACATCTGCTTATCTCCGCATAAGTTCCTGTAATAACGCATCATGCAGTAACGCCGCATTAAGTAATATTTCAACAAAATGCAGCAAATTTTCTTTCACATAATGCAAAATTAGTAGATAATGCTATGTTGCAGACCGAGAACATTGTGAAACACTCATTAATCAACGAATGATCTTAAGTATGAGATAACTACTTAGAATCATGAAGCTTTTGGGTAACGCACCCCTGAACATTTACCTAAATTTATCTAATGCAAACATTCACGTGTGGCTGTATGTAATGTGTATGGCTCAGTGAGTCTGGATGTAAAGTGTATGACTTAGTGTATTTATATGTACAGTAATATGTACAGCTCAGTGTGGGTATATGTAATGTGCACGGCTCAGTGTGGGTGTATGTAATGTGTACGGCTCAGTGTGGCTGTATGTAATGTGCACGGCTCCATCCAAGACCACAAGAAAACGGCTCCCACCCCTAGTAGTTCTGCTCAAAACCCCAATCTGCTCAATTATTTCTTTTGGGTTTCCTAGTCTGCAAATTTTAAGATACTGGGGGACCCCCGGTCGAAAATATTCCCCTTGGAAAGTCTCTGCAGAGCCCTGCTTTTTATAAGAGCTGAAAATATGAACAATGGGCCCACGCTGTGGATTTGACGGCTTCCATGCGCTAAAACCTGAACATGCTCCTCTGTCTGACATTGCAGTCTTGATAAGCAGCCAACAATCATAAATAAACCTAACTGCCAGAAGCAAGCATCTGCTGTCTAATTAATAATTGTTTAGCATAAACAACATAAATTTGACAGAATTGTCACATGTGCGTCTAAAAGTTGACATTAATAATATTTTATATACCTTATATAGGTTGGGTCCTCTAAATGTTCTGGATCAGAACCAGGCCAGGGCCCTGAATGTGCATCTGTAGGAGTGAGTTTGTAAGTTAGTCCCATGTTCCGTAGCAGCAGCTCCTCAGGTGGTCCGGAGTAGAGCTGGAAATCACAAATTGTTTCAGTGAATAAATTATTTCCTGCATATTCAACTAAAACAGTAATTCTCAATCCAGTCCTTGGGAACACTTAGACAGTCCGTATTTTTGCTCTACCCCAGCTCCCAGTGCACCTGAACCAAACGATCAAGAACATCAAATACCTAGTGCAGGAGTGCAGGTGTGCTGGGCGCCGGGAGGGAGCAAAAATGTGGACTGAGGAGCTAAAATTATGGCTCACTGATTCATGTTCATAGTTTCCTTCCACTTTTTTATAAATAAGATTTATTTATAAATGTGTTGCTTGATTTTATATATGCTTAAAATGCTGTAGCGTTTTCTGCATATTTAATACGTATATTACACCCTAGGCGAGCATCACCGCCGGCGCCCCCCGTTCGAGGCAAAGTGAAATTGGCTGCCAAGTCGGCGCCTCCTATGGGACCGCCTATGGAACGACGGGCCCCAGGTATAGACCACTCAGTGAAATCGCCATACTTCGTCTTTCAGACGTCTGTAAACCATTGCGCCAGTAGGTGGCGAAAGAGATGGCATCTCTATCATGAAGGCATGATGTAGTTCGCTCTTAAAAGAACTGTACAATGTGAACAAAAGGGAACGAATCGGGGCAGCGCATGAGATCATTTCCTTTCCTTGAAATACTCGTTTTAGTGCAGACACATCTCTGCACTGAGTCAGCTCGACATGCCGTTGAGGGTTGGAAGGAGTTGCACCTGAACCACAAATACTGTCCTGATCCACTTCGGTTATTTAGCGGAGCCATAAAACTGCAACCTTCAGTAACTGAAATCCGTCATATTTCTCTTTCAGCTTTTTAAATACAGTTTCCATTAAATTTTAAACAATGCAATAATTTTACTGAGGCTTTGAGCTTAATAGACGGTTTATTATCCAACGTGACCTTGGGTGTAACTTGTGATAACAGCGACAGGGTTACGAAGAGGGGTTTTTAAAAAGATACCGATGCGAGCGGCAAACGATTCAGCACGATGGGCATCACTAATCCTGGCAACTCTACTGGGGTATCACGGTGCAACGTTCCTTCGTGAAATGCTCTTTCGTCTTGCAAACACACATTTCCGTTGTATAACCCACTTTACATCTGCTGTGACAATTTAGGTCTTCTTCTAAACTTAATATGAAAATGCATAGGCGCTGAATCTGAATGCATAAAACCTTTGATATTCAAATGGATAATCATCGGTATTCAAATTTCTAAGCCTCATAAAAGTATACCCCCTTTTATGAATGCAGATTGGTATCTGGGTAATGTTTGGAGAGTCTAACTCCCGTCCATCCTTTCATGTATATAAATTATTAAGTTTCGCCCCACACCGTATCAAACTCTCTCCTACACCACTGCATACCCACACACACTCACACACGTAATCAAACTCCACGAGTAATTTACACACGCCAATTAGGCTAACGGCGTGTCTTAGGACTGTGTAAGAAATCCAGGGAACCTTCAGCGCAGCATGTGGAAATCATGCAAAACTCACCCCAACCATTTTCCCGGGGCAGTGGCGGCCTAATGGTTATGGAAGCACCCGTGTGATCAAACAGTGACTGGTTTGATTCCCCAAAAAGCAATGCACAGCCACCAAGCACTGGTCCCTCTGCAGCGTGCTGAGCTGCCCACTACTATACCACCTTTGGATTAAATGCAGAGGACACATTTTGTGATTAATCCAGCTAACCATTTGCATCAGACTTGTAATTACGATTTCTCTGTTTCACTCTTTTGTAATGGTGCTTTTATTTGAGAATGTTGTATGCGGCCATAGGGGAAAAAGAAACAAAAATCAAACGGCAAATTATTCATTTAATAAAACATTCTCATTCAGCCTGAAAAATAAAGATACGGCGAATTGTCCTTGGAAAATATTTTTGTTTAATGAAAATACAACTGGCTCATATAGCATTAAATTTGTGCCTCCAAATGGGTTATTTCCACGGTTAGCTTTTGTTCAGAATCTTGCCAGAGAGATGAGGTCAGGGTGATTTTGTTGATTTCATCAATGAATGGCTTAACGCATTACGTTGGAAGAATAAATCAATTTAGAAGTTTACAGTATTTCTCCTCCTTGCAACTCGTATTTCAGATCAGATGCTGCTGGTAAAAGAAGAACAGAAAGACCTGGAATTACCACAAAACACCCCCCAGCTACATGAAACATGCACGTCGTTGCTGCTGAAAATATTCCGAATCCCTTTACCGGGTATAGCCAGCAGCACAAAAACAGCATCCTTACACTTTATGGACAGGTTTCCTGTGTGTCAGGTTTAGGCAAATTAAATCCTTCTTTTCATATTGCAGCAAACGTTAGATACCAAAGAAGCATTGCGCATGGACGACTTTCTAAACTTCTTCCATCTCCGTATAGCTGCGATTACATTTGTCTACATTGATAAATAGCGGTTTTATTTGTTTGAATGACTTAATTACTCAAAAAGTAGCTGAGGTGATGTACTGTAGCCTACCTTTTGCTGCTACCCTACACAGATGAAGATTAAACAAAACCTTTATATTTCTATAGGCTCCTATTACCACTTACTTACTGCAAACACGAATAGCCCGAAATAGAAGCGACTTTTATAGCAATCTGATAATCATAGATACGACCCTGACAAGAAGACTCCTCCTCACATCCTCAGAATATTAATCAGCGAAACTAAGATGACGCTAATCAGACCATTAGCCTACTTAAGGACCCAGACAGTGAAGCCTCAGTAAAGGCAATACAATTTGACAGCATCAGTAAAAGTGTCTCGCTGTGATCTATTGTATATTTACGTGTCTGTGCGTTCTACTCGTTATAAAAAAGAATGGCCTCATCAGAAATAAGTAATCTATGCAAATGATTAACTATTATTTTTTGAGTTTACACCAATCCGAAATAAAGAATGGAGCCTCCCCCCCCCCCTTTCAGTGACTCACTGTCTTTCTCGCATGCTCTCCCTCTCCTCTGGTGGACACTGTTCGTTTCACACCCCCCCCCCGTTGGTACCCAGACACGGAGAGTTCCCTGCTCGTATTAAGCTCTCAGCGCTCCGGCTGCAGAGATGCCACCCCGTGCTTAATTAAGCGGAGTGGCTGGCAAAGCCACCAGGCTGTTGGCGAAGGTCGTCGAACTCCTCGGGGACCTTCTCTCCGCGTCTTTAATACCGCCGGCGGTAGACCATCACCTAGTAGCGGGACAGCATCACCACTTGCGCACACGTGTCTTTTTTCCCTGGGTCTCGGTCACCGTATTCTGGGACGAGACCTCCTGCCTCACCCCCCCCCTGCCCAAGGCAACCCCTTGACCCTTCTGGCGTGTGCAGATAGACGCGATCGCACGGGAGCCTCGGCAATGTGAGAGCCAGTTCTCGGCTTGTGGAATCATGCAGTTCTTAAGGAGCTTTCCAAAGTCGGGGAAACTTAAAATGATGGCTGTGGTAAGGACCTCCCTCCAGAAAGTGGTGGTCTTCTTGCACAGACTGCAGAAGATGGCTATTTCCTCTCCGCGATACCAGAAACTGTGCAGGGTAAGCATCCACTTTCTTCATAACTATTTTTAAAGAGACTCGAATATATTAATGGTGAGCCGAAGTCGTTTCGCGGTCCACTTGGTGTATTTAGAGCTGGCAGAGAAAGTATTTAAAGTTACGCGTGGAAATCTCATATTAAGCAGCTGCTTGAAACTTAAACAGGTTGTATTTAGTTCTCTGATGGCGTCAATGTATACTGCTGTATTATACTGAAGGGTGGAAGATTTGCGAACACTTGGGTTGTTGTGTACTACCTGGTAATGAGTCCGGAAGGATGTCAACGTTCTGTGACATTAATGCTCAGTAAATGCGAAGCATCTCTGGTCTTAATCCACCATATATATGTATGAGATTTTAGTAATACTGGATGTGGCTGGTTGTTCGGTGAGGGTAATCCGCAGGGTTCCATAACGGGGCATATGAGTGTGATATGAGTGTCACTGGGTGTGGGCATTTTGAGGGGGTAAATCACAATGCACGTGTTTTCTGTGGGGTTAATCCCCAGGGAATTCGCGAGTTCTGCGGGAATAATCCCTGGTGCACTTGGGTGTTCTTTGCAGGTAATTCTCAGTATATGTGCCAGTGATCTCTGTGGGAGCATGTGAGTATCCTAGAGGGGCTATTGGGCAGTTAGTGGGGATATTCGCCAGTGTGTGCGCACGGCGTTGAAATAATCCCCAGTGTTTGGCTGATCTGAGCAGGTAATCTCCCGGGGTTCATTTGTGATCCACACTCCACAGGGTGGCCAATGGAACGGAACAGCACTCACCGATTCCGAGAAACGTCTCCCCCCTCGTTAAGCGTTCCGCTGCTGGAGCAGGCGGGGCAGCATGGCACCTGTCCGCGCGCGTTGTGGAGGACATCGGCGCACAGAGTGTGGGGCTGGGAGGGGGCACCTGCTCCTGCTTGGCCGAGAGCGCGCATGTGCCCCTGACGCCTTGGCGTCACTGTTGCTATGGTGCCGCCCTCTGATTGGTTGACAAGCTTGCACCTCAGACCCCTTGATTTGTCAGTGAAGTTGCAGCAGATATGTCCCTCATTTTCAGTCTAATGTCTCTCAGTAGTTGGGCTGTTGGAATAATAATACATAGCTGGGGACTCAGGTGTCCAATCAGCTCATCAAATGAAATATGATGGTGCCGGGTTGGTGTTTTACAGCTGGTGTCAGGGAGGGCTATACCTGCAGTTATATAAACTCCATATTTCTATGTTAAAGCAAATCAGACCAGTTTTCCATGATAAATATAACGTGATTAAATCATTTGATCTGAATAAGTTGAATCTGAATCATATTAATAATCCATAACCCATACAGTAGCACTGGTCTTTCATTTATATTTAAATACTAGAGTTTAATAGTTTAGTCAGTGTTTATATAGCGAATGAGAAGGCTAACCCTAAACAATGTCTGTTTATTTTACTGGTAAATAGCTTCAGGCATTATTCATGAGCTGGATCTTTCATCCAATTAACACAGCTAAGATCAGTCATGTGACCAGTAGCATTTGGGACGCGATAATGACACAACGTTAGCCAGGGGATTATGTTGCAGGCAGAATTCATTTCCAGATTTAGTTCCACAGTTGTAGTCCAAGGACTGGCACAGGGCTGGAAACCAGGCAGAAGTAAACAAATCTAAATCCACAGTCCAAACACAGGCATACGTTAGTACAGGAAATCTATGGCAGATAACCAAATCCAAAAGAAAAAAACCCAAGAAAGCATGCAGGACACGTTCACAAAGCTATGATGTTACACACTCCGTACTTAACAAGGAGTAAGTGACAAACTTGGTGATTTTAATCCATGCCAGTTGACCAGGCATGGCTAACATTCAGGAGGAGCACAGTGGGAATTGAAGCGTCGTGGCTGGATGGATGCTGCATTTGATGCGGGCAGTCACCCACATCCTTGGGTGGAAGCCTGAAGGAGGTAGACCGGGCTCTTGGTATCTCTTAATGTCAGTTAATAGTTTTATTAGTGACGCCGCCCTTTGCGTTTACTCGAGATGAGACTGCATGCTATTAGCCCATGAAACCATTGCGGTAAGTAAGCCTCCCAGGAGTTAGTTTCAATTATGATAAGTACTTGTGGGTGTTATTATGAGATTTTTTCATTCCATTGACCCTGTAACTACCACTAGTCATTAAATTTTCAGCCTGTCCTTTGCATAGACTTTGAAGGTGTGTTCAGGAATTCCGAAATGCTGCAGAATGGGAGCAGTTCACTTGCCCACACTGCCGAGCCAAAGATATATGAAATTCATCATGTTTTTTTCATAAAATTAAATATAAAAAAGAGGTTTTTTGCTGATGGATGTTAGTCAGTGCTATGCCGTTCAGTCGCGTGCCGTGATTGGTGTTCCATAAAACCGATTCACGGATTTATGCCCCGTGCACTGCAAGTTAACGTTTTATTTCAGGGCGATGCTCTGAAACTGAGATGAGAGGGTGCTCCTACCCAAGCTCCTATCATCAGCACTGTTGCTCATAATGTGTGTGAATGATGGGGGGGCGGCATTATGGTAATGGGTCCAAGCCAATCGCTGCTGTCTTTGAAAACCTCCAAAAAACATATGGGCTATTTATAGCAGAGCAGCTTTTTGGGGGATGGCATGGTGGACCGGATATTGGCCTGCACGTCTTGAAGGTTGGTGGTTCCAATCTTGCCCACAGCTCTATGGACATGTGCAGTGTATGCAGGGTGGGCTCTAGCCATAGGCAGTTTCCTAGGGACTCCGAATTATCTGCACTGAGGAGTAAGTGAAATCATCGTCAATTTCCTTAGTAGGGGGTCTCCCAAGAAAAACTCCTGAAAAGGTAGAGCCGATTCTGAGCGTGGATGCTCTCCCAGGTTTGTGCCGGTTTAAATCTACATCCTAAGAACATGCAATTGGGTGAATTCTAGCCCCCTTTCATTTTATAGCTGCTTATCTTACAGTTGCAGGGGAGCCTGGAGCCTATCCAAGTGGGGGCACACCCTAGATGGGATGCCAGTGGTTAGGCTAAGTGGCCTCTCTAAATTGAATGTGTGCCCCATAATGCACTAGCTCCCGATCTAAGGTATGCTTATGCCCTGAGCCCAGGTTCACTGCGACCCTGCACTGGATAAGTGGTTATGGATGATCCCTCACATGAAATGATACTTTATTTGTCATACATTGTCCATTGGAAGGCTCATTTCGCATATCCCATAATGCTATTCTTTTTGAGACTTGCAGGTGAGAGCAAAGAACAGGATCTGATCCACCTCCGCCCCGGGATTCAAACCGACAACCTCCCGACCGCGTGCAAATAGTCCTAGCTTACTCAGCCACTCACCACCCCGATACTCTGTTTACTGGTAGGAATGCATCGGCACACTGTCTCATCTCATAACTGTCCCCGACTGAATCCGCCCGAGTCACAGAGAAAGTCGGGACGGGAGGCTGCAAACAGGGGTGCCAGGTGTGTGGCGTCAGGGATGCGATGCTGCATGGCCGCGTTTCAGATTGGCTCCTGTGATTAATGACCCTCTGGCACTCATGGGAAGCAGTTCCTTTCCTGTAAGGTACCTCGTCTAGCTGATGCTCAGTACCTTAAACTGATTTAGGGGGCTATTTTCAGTACTGTTATTCTCTACCTCTATTTTGGGTCTGACTTTTTTTTTTAAGAACTTGAAGTACTTTATGCTTAAAAGGAGCGGGACGGTGATCTGTTTGCCCTCATAAAAAAGTGTGTGCCCTTAATCATTGAATGGACATCAAGTCCACGTCGATCCTGTTTGAAATGGGGGACGGGAATGTGTGCTTATGATTAAGGTGATGTTTGAGGTCACCTTCAAAGGCAGGCGAGAGATGGGTGGGTAGGGGGGGTTTGGGGCCACCAAGAGAGATGCAGGCCTGTCACGGGTGGCATCACAGCAACATTCTACGAAGTGCCATGTTACTCTGTAACCACTCAGCGTCCTTGTTTACATCCGGGTGCAATATGGACTTAGCTGATTGGTTGCATTTATTGGCCAATCAAATCTGTTGTGTCAGTGTCAAAAAGTAACAAATGTTTGTGTGTTCTGAGGCTGGTGAAATTTTGTCTTATTTTCATTATATTATATTTTTTTTGGGTGGGGGGGCACTAACTCAGATGACAAAATATAAAATGTTGAGCGGCTCAAATCATATTTCTGGAGCTTGTGTGACTCAGCCGCTTGAAGTGGGGCAGCGTTTAATGCATTTTTCAAAGCGGATGTGATATATTAGCATATTATTTGCTCGAACGCTCCCACCTAAAATCACTCCATTTGCCAGCGTGCCAGGCAAAAAAGGGGCAGGTGAATCCTGGGGTGTTGATGTGCCTAATTGAGGTGGGGCAGCAGAGGGGAACGTCTTCCATATTGCCCGTCAGACAGATATAAAGCCCCCGACCCTCAGGAACAGAGAAGTTGTCTCACATTTCAGCACAGTCTCTGAATCAGCGCAAATTCTTTCAAGGCTTGGGGCTGTGGAGAAAGTGTTTGTTGAGATTGCTGGGTTTTCGTTTTGGAGTGAGTCAACGGGGGATCCTAAAATATGCTCATTAGCACAAGGAAATTGCTCACCTCCAGGCATCCTGGGCTCCTCTCTCGGACCTGTTCCACATCACAGCTATTTATGACTCAGCCGTGGCCCCTACTGGCCCGCCATCTCTCCACAGCGCTGAGATGCGCCCCAAGCAGGAAAGGGCACCAGAGTTTGGATAGCCAGAGACACAAGCGGTTTAGTGCTAACGCCTAAGCTCTTAACTGTCTATACTGTCTGCATGGAAAGTAAAAACTGAGATGCAACTGGTTAAACAGCGGTTCTGTCACTTGTTAGTGCCTGCAGGTGTTTATCAAGCGGCAGGTCTCGAATCCACACGCTTATTCCGTGTCATTTGCTGCCCTTGCTACGAGTCACTGCCAGTCAATGAATATTCATGACCATCCCTCCACAACAAAACCCAGTCCAGTAAAAAGTTCCACCGAGGCAGAACTGCAGTGTCTTTGACCCCTTGATGGGACATTTTAAGAAACTTTTAAGAAACTTCACACTCTGTTTGCAAACACATATTGTGGCAAACTCATGGGTCATTTTAAACGGACGAATCTACAGCTTTTTTGGAACAGAAGTTCCACGACTATTGACGGCTTGCTCCCAGTGCAAATTAGCAGTGGGATCAGACAAGGGACCCGGTAATTTATGCGATGCTCATACTTGGGGTTAGACACTAACACAAATGCTCCATGGCAAAACACTGCAAATGTATAGCGCTTATTATCCGTAACAGACATGAATACATGAATCTATTTACAAGATCAGACACACCATGTGGAATAAAACAGCACAAGCCACCTAGTCCTCTGTTGTCCAGGCCTGTCTTGTTATATCGCTACATTTATATAATATATAAAGTAAGACTTGCATTCTTTCTCAGAATGTTCCCTTGTGTTAGGATCTTGAATAGTGAGGTTTAATTATGTAATTCTGCTTTGCAATTTCCGACGTTATAATGCCACTCAAGCAGCACATGGATGAAATGGTCAAAATCAACATTTATTATGCTGCTCTTATGATTCCATTAACATTTTTCAGATACATGGATGTGACAGGATTACGCTTCCCGCGTTGCTCCCCGGACATTTGGCCTCATGGGAAGAACCTTGCCACAGCTGCCCCTGCCGCCCCCCCAAATGTTGCCAAACCAGCTTTGGCAGCCAAAGAGAGTCCAGCTGCACCTGTGCATAGAGAGATATTGTGTAGCATATTGTGTAGCACATCTCTCACTGCCTCACTGTCAATGCCACTGTCATCTCTCACTGCCTCACTGTCAATGTCACTGTCATCTGTCACTGTCTTACTGTCAATGCCACTGTCATCTCTCACTGCCTCACTGTCAATGTCACTGTCATCTGTCACTGCCTTACTGTCAATGCCACGGTCATCTCTCACTGCCTCACTGTCAATGCCACTGTCATCTGTCACTGTCTTACTGTCAATGCCACTGTCATCTCTCACTGCCTCACTGTCAATGCCACTGTCATCTTTCACTGCCTCACTGTCAATGCCACTGTCATCTCTCACTGCCTCACTGTCACTGTCATCTCTGACACCCTCACTGTTGTAGGTGTGGAGGAATGACAGTTTCATACTGAAGTCCTTACCCACACTCTGCAGGATAGCCACTGTGCTGCCGGCAGCAACACCACCGCCATTGGCCAGCGCAGCCGTTGACATCATCGACGCAGCGTATGATCCCGCAGTCACGCCTGCGCTAGTAAAGCCGACTGCCCCCAACACAACAGGGGCAGCAGCCAAAGCAGCAACTATGGGAGAGAAAGTGTCTTCAAGTCTTAAAAAGACTAAAGTATTATCAAATCAAATGTATTTATACAGCACATTTAAAACAATTAAGGTCAATCAAGGTGCAATTCAGAATCAAACGAAACAAAGTAAGACAAACAGGAACAACAACAGAAAGGACAAAAGCTGAATAAACAGAATTAACAGAATAAACGGTAACACTTTACTTGACAGGGCAAGGTCCCAGGTTACTTTATTGTCATCAGAAGCTAAGTACATGTACATAGTGGGATGAGATAACGACTCTCCATGGCCACAGTGCAACATGTAGTAACGTTTCACAATATAAGGCAAATTTAACATTTAACTTGGTATAAAGTGCAGCAGTTTGACATCGTAACGGTAATGGAAATGTAAACCCTGGTGACTGATATTGCACGGGGCAGTTAGCAGCATTTTTAATAGCAGTAACTAAGTAATTTTAACAGTAGTAACTGTGACTCCTGAAGTACAAATTATGAACCAAAAGGGATAAAGGAAGCATTATAGTTAATTAATGAGGAAGAAACATTAAGGCATTAAATAATTAATGTCAATGACAATTATTTAAATAACATTAAATAATTGTAATCAAGATACAACCGCGAAAAACTGCGTCACCCTCTACTCCGCCGTGCACTGCATTTTGGTGTGCCTCCCGTACCTTTAGTAGTGCATGAAATTAAATGTACAGTTGACAATTCTACCAGAACTAAAAAATGGCCAACTCACTATACAGTAGGGGTTGCACAGAGTAGTCGACAGAGTAGGACTAATGGTCACAGTTCCTGTTGTGCTGGGGGAAAGCGACACACAAAATTGGTTATTGTTGCTCGTTTCAAAACGTTCCCCTCTCCTCTGGGTTTATTGATGACGTCATCAGCTATTCCTTGTCGACTCGACTTTAATAAAGTGACTGTTGACATTAGAAAATCGTAAGTTGTGCAACCCCTACTATATGGCGGAGTAGTGGTTAATTAATGCATAGCCAATACCATAATACTACATAATTTGTGCCCCCTCAAGTAAAGTGTTACCCAATATACAAACAAATGAAA
>JAODKM010000025.1:16803759-16844185 GCA_026780845.1 Petrocephalus sullivani
TGTATTTTCAGGTCAAACCTGCCCGCGTCGCGGCCCCCCGCCGCGCCGGGCGGCGGGGGGGGGGGGGGGGGGGGGTGTGGGGGGGGGGGGGGGGGGGGGGGGGGGGGGGGGGTCTCACCTGCTCTGCCCTTTTGCTATTTTATTTTCCTGACCTTGCCTCACTCCACCCTCCTCCTGTGCTGTTCACACTCCTGTGATCGTGTCCCCCCTGGTGGGGCCACTTCTCTCCGCCCCCTGGGACGCGTGACGATGGTGTATCACCTTCCCTCCTCCTCGTTAGTTCCAGCCGTCTCCCCTTTGCCCGTGAAGCTTTGGGCTTCTTGGGCCCATCACAGGTAACTGGCACTGAACCAGGTCTAACTGCCTCGTCACGTCCCCTCTGAAGGCGGCTTAGTCACTAAACCAACTAGCTAAAGTGGCTGAAGTCAAACATATTTTCCGCTATACAATATATATTATTCACGTACGTCTTTTTTCCATGCACTTTTGCAGAATGTGTTCAAATCGAAAAACAGAAAGTGAGCGTGAGGGAAACATTATTTCCTGACCTCTTTTCAAAGAAGTCAAACACATTCTCTTTAAATGTGCAAATCATGGACCATAAATAACACACAAAAATCGCTTGACAATGTCTGCCAGCAGTCATGGTCTGGTGATACGGAGGCGGAGCTCTGAGGGAGGAATGTCGCAGATTATTGGATTAGCTCGCTGAATAGTGCCAATGCAAGGACCTTTTTCCTGTCATTCCAAGCCCTAATCGGCCTATCACAGCTTCTGCATGCGGTTAGGACCATATTGTATCCTGTCAGATCTGTTCCTACTGGAGAAACGGCATCAGTATCCGACGATTCATGCTGTAATGCTAAGAGATAGAGTCAGCCAAAGTAAATTTAATTGTATATGGCACCTTTCCCGGTAGGGTTCCACAGAGTGCATAATTAGAAGAAGCACTGACATTAAAGTCAACTTGAAACAACTGAAGGTAGTAACTGCACTGGAGCCAAGGAGGCATTAACACCCAAGGAGGGTGCAGGGCGAAAAAGGAACTGGCTGTTTTGGGCCTGTGCGAGTCAGGCATCCCTGCATCTGCTCTCTGGGGCAGAGCAAGGACCAGTCTCCCTGTTAGTAAGGTGGTGAGTGGCCCTATCATTTTGGAGACTGGGATTTGATTCCCCAGTGGGTAGAGTAGTGTGTTAATTTGGAGTGGCCTGTGGCCATAATCTTTTGGGCCCATAAGCACGGCCCTTAACCCACAATCCAGGGTGTTAGAGATGTTGGGCCCCATGAAAACATATTATATTGAGCCCCCAACCCAGATCAATCCTTTTAAGTTTAAAATATTTAGAACCCCCATCACTCTGGGGCCCAAGGAATCACCCTGGCATTTCCAGAAAATGCACGCTTTGGCTTTAAATGTAATGTATGTTGTCATGTATGTCGCTCACCTGAAACTCAGGGAAGTTGCATGGAGGAATGATGAGTGTCTCATTAATCTTGCTGAGCTGCATAAACCTACATACATCCTGTGAACCCGCCCCCCAAAACAGAGGGGGCCAGAGAATGAACAATGCATAAAACCCCCCCCCCCGTTCTCAAATGCCCTCCTGCTTCTAAGGAAATAGCCCCCCCCCCCCCCCCCCGGCTTAGCCTTTCAGTCTCCTCTCTTTTTATTTTTATCTCCAGCTGCATGATTTTCATCCCAGTGCTTTTTTTTGCCTCCAGGTGTCTCTAACCTCTTTTACGTCTAGCCACGCATTTGGGAGTAAAAGACAAGAGAGTAACTCAGCTGATCTCCATATGGGTCTTCCTTAGTCCATCCATCTTCCATAGTTTCTCCAATGCAGGTCCACCAGAAATGAACTGGCTGCCCAGTGACCCGGAGGACACAGGCCTGGAGCCTATCCTTAGCAGCAGAGGGCATTCACCTGACACATTTATCCAAAGCAGCTTACAGTAAGGGGTAGTGTCTGCACTACCTGGGATTCAAACCCATAACCTTCTCTTAGGCCAACACTCCACTTGTTGAGCTGAAGCTCTGGAATGTTTGCCTTTGCGAGCTTACAACACAATAGAGAGGTCCGTTCTGCATTGTCAGTGAACATGAGTCATGAGCAGCCTAATAATATTCTGAAGCACTTAGGCTACAGGTTCGAATTACAGTAATTGTATCATTTTAGATGGAGACAAGGCAGCTGGAATAATATGTATAATAAATGCACGACTAGTGCAATATAGCTATTCATTATACTTCTGTAAGATCTAAAAAAATATATTTGTTTTATTCCAAGAGTTCTTCACCCAAACAACAGAGTATCAGGCAGCGGGTTCCCTGGAGGCCATTGCAGGTCACAGCCTCGCACAAACAATAACAAATTATGGGCTGTAGGAAGGAAACGGGGAACATGGAGGAAGTGATTCTAACTCCACCCACAGAGAGCTGGGGGTAGAGGCATGCGGCGAGTATGTGAGCCACTGTGGCCGTGATGTACGGTATCGTCTACAAAAGCGTAAATATATAGCGGGATTTCTTAAAGTGTAGCATGAAGGTTCAAGAGCGCAGGCAGACTGAAGGCCAGCTCCTTAAAAAATCAGCCACTGGGCTGACCTCGTTCTCCTTCGAAGGGACATTATTTTATAGAGCAGGGCAGGAATGGGACGGAGAGTTTTAAATATGAAACATAAAATAAGGAAAAGACAGAAACGATTCATAACTTCTTGAGTGTCACAACAATTCAAGGGATGTAAGGGAGTCTTGTACGTGCGGTCATCAGTCCGTATTACGTAGCTGCTTTTCCAATGCAGGAATCATCGGTCACACTCAGGAAGCGATGCTGCTCCATCACCGGAGCTGTGCGTGTGCACACACACACAGACAGACACACACACCTATTCATATCAACAAGGGGAGATGGAGTAAATAGCACACAGCCGGGGTGGGATTTGAAGCCCCATGTGACCACAGGGAGAGCCACTTGCGTGCACGTTCGCACACATCCGTGTATATTCCTAAATTTCCTTCTGGATAAATAAAGTATCTCTATCTATTTGCACAGATCCATGCACATCTGCACACACCCACAAAGGGCAAATTAAAGACACATCCCACTCAAACTGTAGGAAGCTGGACAGCGTGCAAGCATCTCACACGCAAGCACACAGTCACGGGGGGATCGCATCACCAGCCTTGGGGACACGGGGACCTCGGTGCTGCCCCCCCACACCCCCTGGATGCTTAGTCATAATGACGGAATCGTGCACGGACAGGAGCCTAATGTGAATTCGGAATAGCTGATGCTGTCGTGGGCGGCGCCCACTTTATTAGGTTTTGAAAGCAATTTGGCAAGCAGATGGTCAAGAAAGTGCACTTATCCCATGCCATATAAATCTGCAGTGTTCACGAAGGTGACCTGCATGTCTGGTGATCTTTTTACTTAATAAAGTGTTAATAATTATATCTAATACCAATGTTTCATACCTCACATAATGTACTTTCATTAATTCAGTTCAGTTTATTTTTATATAGCGCCTTTAACAACAGAGCTGCTCTAAAGTGCTTCAGACAGGTAATAAATATACAATATCATTTATACAGAATAATACACAATACAGAGAAAAGAGGAAGACAGAATGAAAGGAGGATGACAATGAAATTCCCAAGTAGGGATGAAACACCCCTCTGAACATCAACTCCCCCCCCCCCATACACTAATATTATAGAAAAAAGAAAGATTGCCCCTATTTGCTAAAGGCAAGGGGTACACAGTGGTCATGGTCAAAGCAAAGGTCCACCAAGGAGCCGTGCCGGCCTGTGTGACTCGGCAGAGGCTGTCCCCACGAAGTCACATCAAAGGCTTGCCCCTAAACCGTTTTTCCAAATCATTTTAAAAATCTTTAAAATTTGAAAACCATAACAGGCAGGATATTTAGGGCTTCTCCCCAAGTGTGGTAAGAAACCCCAGCAGTCACCCTGGAGTAACCCCACCGGGAAAAACTGGGGCCGCGCCAGCCCGACCTACTCGGACAGGACCCCTTTTCACTATAGTTCAGCCGTGGTGGTGTTTGTGCATAGATGCCGGTCGTCGGCGTGACCTTTTCTTCCCCGATTCATTATTTCATGGCAGAAAGCCGGAAAGGAGAGTAGCATTCATAGCCCTGCAAATCAATGTGCCGGCACGCCGCGCTCACAGAGAGATGCAATCACACCGAGCCGGAGCCCGGCTGGCTCATCTTCTGCAATCTTTGCGGATCTGGAGACGGAAATGACACGTGGCTCAGTGTGATCACAGCGCGGCACTTCCCTAGGGATGACGAGCGCTGTCCCAAACCTGGCATCTTAATTATTAAGCCAACTTATTAATCATACAGAAATCAGCTGCATTAGTGCATTCTATCTAACTGTCTGTCTGCCTAGATATCGATCTGTCTGCCTGAACATATGTCTGTCTGGCCATCTGTCTGTCTGTCTGTCTGTCTCTCTGTCCATCTGTCTGTCTGTCTGTCTCTCTGTCCATCTGGCCATCTGTCTGTCTGTCTGTCTGGCCATCTGTCTGTCTGTCTCTCTGTCCGTCTGGCCATCTGTCTGTCTGTCTCTCTGTCCGTCTGTCTGAATATCTATCTGTCTGTCTGGATAACTATATGTCTGTCTGTCTGTCTGTGCCTTACAGTGGTACCATGAAAGTACAATGGTAGGTTCCCAGGTGAGTTGCAATTCAGAGCATCACTATCCGCAGTCTCTGCACCCTGTTTGGCGCTTACACGCCCTTCCCTGCCCATTCCCCACATATCACTGGCAGCTTGCAGCAGTGGGTATCGATGCACCTCCCCGGCGCACGTTAACTCGTGTCATCCCAGCCTTTTGTGTAAGATGACAGCATGGGGCAGGGACTGCCTTCTAGCTGTCTGCCTGGTCTTCAGTTGCTCCAGCTACTTATAAGTAGCTCCTGCCGTTGTCACGGTGATTTATTTCAATAAATATTTTAATTTTTAAGATAAGGAATCAAACTTAATCTGTTGCTTATCAGTCGGAATTTAGAGCAGGATACCCCCCTTGTCGAAAAAGAATAAAAAAAAAGTCTGAAAGATAAGGAAGCATAAGGGATGGGGTCATAAAAAAGAGTCACTTGACTTATATTCTAATATGTTTCATGGTATAGTGCTTTTCCGGGAGCTTTTATGCATTGTGGCTGTCAGTTGCATTGGGGTTGTCAGTTGCCTGCGATGGTGTGAAATAGTGTCTCAGAGAAAAATAGAGACATATTTGTATCTGCCATGCAGTCATGGTGTAAAATATGTTGTTATACCCATGATATAGCGAATATTGTACTCAGACAGCGTCCAAATTCTCCCTTTTGCCACATTACCAATACCTTTAAAAACGAACCGATCTAGTGAGTATATCTGCAATATTTCCACTTAAATGGCTGGGTGAAGGTGATTTTCTCAATACCTCTCTGGTCCCATTTCAGTGCATATTACTCTGCTATGAAAGCTCTGCCGGTCTCCTTATTGGCAGTTAGTTAAAATTAAATTGTATTACTACTCATATCACTTTCGTGTCACTTTAATTTTGCTTCATAAATCTCCAATATTTTTTTATGTAAATGTGCAGTATTCCTGTAGAGATAACAATAATATGTACTGCATTAAGAGAAAGTGTTTTTCATTTTTGTTACTGCTCGGTGTATTGTGTAATAAGCAGCAATGAAAAGGTGAGATGATTTAATATTACAGTTTACTGAAGTAAAGGAGCTTACCACTGGAATACATCTTCAAGCAGTTGCTAGCTAGTAAAAAAAAAATAAATAAATAAAATTCCCACGGTGCAGAACTATCACCAAGCCTCGACAATAATGTGTTTGCTCCGCAGTGAGATACACCAGAGCTCCAGTGCAGCTTAAGTTGCTTGATGCGCATGTAGGAAATCAAGCCGAATCACTGAGCTGTACTGCATTAGGGTTTGGGTGTGTAACACTTTCCAGGCTGACTGCTTTGTTTAAACACCTGAGATCAGAGATGCATGTGCTGCTACTGGGACACTCTGAGCCTTTGACAGATGTTTGCTTTTTGCGAGGGGTAGATGGCAGCACAGTCTCTCCCGCACTGCGAGGGGGCAGCGTGGCAGATGCTCGCAATCATCCATCCGAAAGGATGCCAGGAGAGCCGGCACTTTGAAGTTCTGTATCCCAGTTTGTTTCCCTTTGCTTCTTTGAAGCTGGGATTTCAAGCTATTGTGCTCTACAAACACACGTCATTCACTCGCCACTGAGCTTATTACAAAGCACCATGCCTCTTTCATACTGCTGTGCTCGTCTTATTGAGAGCAGGTCCGGCACCCTCCTGGTTGTCAGAAAATTGGAATTGTTTATTTTTTTTCCCCCCAAAAGACAGCTTGCCATCCTGTCGGATTATAGGTGTTAATCTCTTCAGCTAGATGTCTCTTTAAGCCATTAATATTCGCCAGCTTCACTTTTCCCGAGGAATTTCAGAGTCGAAAGATGCCCACGGAAAGTCTTTCATGCTCTGCAGAGAATTATGGGTATATTTCCAGGCATTTTTTTTAAAGATGATTACCCCTCATCCTGGTGCCCTATGTCAAATCTCAACACTGTAGGCTATTATTGTAATTTCCGAGAAGGCTGAGGTGCAGCATGACTTTCACCTTTGGGTTTATTTCAGCCACACGGCAATGACCTGTCAGCACAGATCTGTCCAATATCTTTCTTCAAAATTACGGGCTGTGTGCAGACATTGTTTTTGCTTCGTAATGATACCTCCTCCTGGGGCCAAAAAAAAAACTAATCTCTGAACTCACGAGGAAATAAAACTACCTACCTCTGCCGGCCAATCTCTCCTCCCTCTTTCTGTTGTTGCAACGCTGGCCCCTAGGCAATTTAAACCCAGACCCAGGGGGGTTGGGGAAAATGGCGGTGCGGGGGGGATGGGGGGGGGGGCTGGTGTGTCACAGGGCAGACACACTCACACACTCATGCATCAAGGGCGATTTCGTGTCATTGATCAATTTAAACACGTACCTTTGGATTATTGAAGGGGGAGAACATGCAAACTTCACATGTTGGTACAGTTTTGTACCCCAAGGTACAGACAACATTAATGAACTCCAAAGATACAAAAATGTTCCTCAGAGACCATTTCTATACCTTAAAAGGTACAAGTGCCTACAGCTAGGGTACAAGTGGCAGACCCTTGAAGGTACAGCCCCAGTAATTGTACTGCCACTTTTTACCTGACTGTAGGATGGAAAAATTTATGAAGATTTTTGTGTGTAATAAAATAATAATAATAATAATGAATAAGAAAAGGAATTATATATATATATATGTTTGTGTGTGTGTGTGTGTGTGTGTGTTTGCACATACGCTTAAAAACTCACCGACAGCAATTGGGAGGAACACATCTGTCGCCACTGAGCTCCCCCATCTGCCGGGACACTGAAGCCGCCAGACTGTATCTCTCACATCCTTCTCAGGTGATAAAATCCGGGGAGGTTGGACGGCTGGCCTCGGCTTTCTCCGGCTACCAGTGTCGTTCCTGGCCACTCCAACAGTCCGCGGAAGGAAACCTTCATTTGTGCGGTTACAGTATCCATCACCTTAATTCAGATTTGCTATGTTTGGTGATTATCTGGTATTTTTCCACCTCGCATGACTTCATGCAGGGAAAGTATTTCCATCTCACTGGAAAGCTTCACAGCTACACGGTTAAGGTTTTAATTTCCACAGTGGACCTATGTGTGTTTCCTTATCCTCACAACATTTTTATGGGTTTCTTCTTGATACTCTAGCTTATTTGTGCTGTCCAGAAGACTTAAATTGGGTCTATATATACCCACTATTAACAACTGATTACCATAATTCTTTATGTCTTTCACTGCTGAAATATCACTTAATTGCTTTCAACTTCTGTTATGATTCCTCATGAAATATAACTTGAAGGTAATAAGTAAAGACAGAGACTCTTGGCTATGTTGCTAGTAACCTCCTCATCCTCAAAATTGTACCTCGCTCCAAACTAGTCTGAGCAAACTTTCATGTTCCCTAAACTGAAGGAAAAGAAGAAAATACTGTCAATACTGAGCAGTTAGCTTTGAATTTATCCATACGCAGTTAGGTGACGGGATTTATGAGCGATCTGTCTTTGGGGAATGTCTGATGAAGATGTACCGTCTTGCTGCCCTGACAGCCCTGCTTTGCTTCGGGAATATTTATTAGATTAAATTGATAACTGACTAAAACTTTTTTTCGCTGCTGGAATTCACTGCGGGCCCACGGGGTCTCCCATCACAAAGCAAAAAGCCTAAATGAAGTTGATAGTTCACGCTGAAGTAAAATTTTCCCGATTTCCATCAGCCGTGTTCTGGCGGCAGCCTTCGCTCGGGGGACCGTCTCCATTGCGAACTATTCACAGTCATTAACCGTGTCTGTCGAGAGACTGTCGCTGCAGTATTTTCTCCCACTGTAATTCTTCTTTTATAATGATATGTTATATAAAAAAGTGCCCTTCTTTTCAAAATAAAGAAACATTCACTATCAGTGCTGCTTTTAGACATCGACGCTTCAAAGTCTGGATCCAGTCTTGTATCAAGGGTTCTCTTGCGCTATTTTTTCCACTAAAACTTCCCTTACCCCCATTATAAGTTTATCTCATTCTTCAGATACACAAGTATTGGTAGCACTCTGCTTAATGCGGTTCTATTCAATCGGAGACATTGAATAAAACCGTATTAAGCAAAGTGCGACCGCTTCCTGTGATAATTGATTTATTCTCTTTTTTTTTGTGGTTCAGCACTCTGATAATGGCGTTATATTATTAGGAGCGAAGCCAGTTTCCCCGAATTTAATTGTTTCTCTCCAATCTCGCCCCGATCCTTGCCCCTGGAGGACATTCAGCTGGACTTTGACCCCCACGGCGACGTCTTCAGGAACGCTGACCCGGGCCGGTTTAAGGGGGGCAGTGCTGAAGACCCGGCACACCCCCCCAGCGAAATCGAGCTGAAGACCAGGACCGACAGTAGGTCCGTCCACCCACCGACGGGGACGGGGTGGTTCTTAATAATACGTACCATTCCAAAGAAGGACATCTGTAGTGAATGCTAAAAGACAGCTGCGTAATTAAGCGCATCCAGCCCCGACGCCGGCTTGGCACGCCTGGCCCTAATGGATTACCCCATCACGGCTGCCGCATCCCCAGGAGCGAATAACAGCACGCAATGCAACGGAATTACCCATTATGCATGCAGACGCATTGTAAATGCTTTAGATGGTGTTTAATCACATTGCTGAGCATCGCTCTCTTCAGCACGGCGAACTAATCAGCGTACATGTACATATAAGTGTGATTTTTGTAAGGGTTGCTGTGCCTGTATTAAATTTTTAGCCTTCCGATGTCTTGTCGCGATTGTTTTGCATAATTAAAATACACTGAGGCTGTCAGAACGAATATGCCGCAATATCAATCAACATGCACCAGCTTGAGAGATTTGTACAGATTTGGGGACTAACTCTGTTCCCTGGGACGTGAAAATGACTCATAATGGTTACCAGTGGCCTTTGCAGATGATGTGGCAGCCAGACCTGAGGAGGGGGGGTGGGCGACCACACGGGGAGCTGAGGTTGGTGATTTTCTCCTCAGGGTACCCCTGGAGGTCAGTGTGGAGAGGTGCGGCCAGCTCCTATCGCTCCTGGAGGAGCTGTGGATGTGGCTGATCCAGAGGGAGACAGAGCTGAGCGAGTGTGGGTCCATCGGAGGAGACGCCCTGACCTTACTGCAACAGCACAACCACTGTGCGGTCAGTGACCCCTTCTGGCACCTTCACATGTTATGCAGCAGGGGGCAGCGGTTAACCCAGCATTAAAGCCCATGGACGTGTGACTGAAGGACAGTCAGTTCGAGCCCAGCTATCACAGTGTAGAGATAGCTGGATATAAATATGTATGTTGCTCAGGATAAACCCAATTTCTGTTGCAATTGTAATGATAAGGAAACAACATGTAGCAAAAAATTGCTGGGTAACTCAAGGTTGGCTGTGAAGTGTTTTTCCCTGGGCAGTGGTCCTGGAAGAATTTTGGTTACTTACTGGTACATAATTTTACAAGATGGTGATTTTAAGCACTGCTTTAATTCAGGCTGTAGAATAAATAAGAACGGAATGGTTTGCTGAGCATTCCGATTCCTTCTGAGGTGTCACTTTTGGTAATAGTGTCCCCCCAGTGCTGGCCCATAAATTTCATGCCCCCTAGTGGCCATCTGACATAATGGTTTTGAACTACAATCTATGCTACCATTAAAAAAAGTCAAAACACTGCAACTGCATATTTTCTCAAATTTGAGTCATGACCAAAATCGAGTATCTTGTGATGGTGTATTTCAGCTCAGCTACGCTCATTTACCTGCCTACTAAACACACTCATGGAGGAGACTCAGAAAACATAGAAATGCTTTTGCTAAGTGTCAGTATAGCTGCTGTGTTCTGCCTTGTAGGACAATATTTGCACCTCTACAGATCTGTTGGGATGTACGTTTCTGTACCTTAAAAGGTACATTTTCCTACAGCTAGGGTACAGTTGGCACACCCTTGCGGGTACAACCCCAGTGACAATTGTACCCTCAAAGGTACATATTGCTACTTTCTTCTGACACTGTATGCTTTCAGGTTGCACACTTGATCACTGCCATTCCATCCTGGCATCCTCTCCCGTTGTGCCCTCACGGTGCCTCTAGGTCGGGTTTGACCCTGTACTAGATAAGTGGTTTGAAGATGGATGGATGGACTTGACGTTACACTTATAACACGAATTGCTTCAATAAATTGTTCAGCTATAAAAACGGGTACAGCTCAAGGCAGCTCTCTGTAAGACACTTTTTGAAAAAGCAGACTTGGGTTAAATTAACACATGTTGACTCACAATTATATATAAGGGATCGTTGTGATCTGTATGCCAACGTGTATTACTTTGAAAAAAGCGAGATTTCCATTCTATAGTTTATTTAACGGCTTGGCCAGAGTGTAAAAAAGGAAAGTGAAAGAATGTGTACTAGATTCGATCTTCTGACTGCGAATATCGGCTGTTCTCTAGGCCTCCACACTGTTTTGTAGCCCTTTGGAGAAGCTGACATCTACCTGAATATGTTATTGCGTACAGAAATATCTAGTTTGAGGCTGATCATCAATACATTACTTTGTAGTTACTTAAATGCAGTTTCACCAGAAGGAGAGATTTGAAGGCTGTTTTTTTTAATATGGCGTTTATGTACACAGGAAAGAAACCTCACAGGTAAAATATTTAAGGGCAGTATTTTGTGACAGGTTGTTGAGTTGGGCTGCATTGTGTCTTGTTGGGTAGTGTTGTTTCCTCATATTTCCAGGGTCGTGGGTTTCAATCCCACGTTTGGTCTTTGTGTGGACACTCTGCATGTTCTGACCATGTCACAGAAGTGTTGTCTAGTTTCTCTGATTTACATTTTGTAGTCCATAGACATGCAGTTAAGTTATCTGGCCTCTTAATTTGCCGTAGTGTTGTGCGTTTGCCGTGTGATGGGTGGGCGTTCCGTCCACCCTGCCTTGTGCTGCCTGTGATAGGCTCCTGCACTCCTATGACCCAGAGTAGGAAGATGGATGTTAAGTTTATTAGCTGATTAGCTAGCACTCTTCTGTCTAAGCTATCAAAAATGATTGCATTTGGTAAAAGAAGTGGCGAAAAATCAAATGTAGAACAAAACATTTGTCGTTAATTGTTATTGATTAGAACAAGGCTCAATATGATATCCCATTATAACTTTATGAGTGCTGTCCCTGTAAAATCACTGATTCGTAGATATAGAAGGTAATTCAGAATTATTATCTTTGGAAAAAATATTGCCACGTTTAATGGGATGCCTGTAACTATTTTGTTTTATGATGTATGTTTTATTCATCCAGTCAGCTTTTTCCTTTACACAGTGACTCTTCTAGGGCCCCTGCTGTACTTTGTGAAAACACTTAAAGGCAAATTGTGCCTGTTGTGGATCTTTTTTTGCACTCACGTGTTCCTCAGACCACATTTTATAACGGTACACTCATAAGTCTGGTCGACTGCATATTTCACTAATGCTTTGTTATTATCAAAATTCTTCTAGAAGGACACTTGCATTCTAAGGTCTACGTTTCTTTTTTTTTTGAGTTTGTTTTGAATCTGTGTCAGCTTCTCCCACAGTACATAATTAACGTTTGATTAATTAAGCCATCTACTTTCTCATAAGCTGCTTTAGAACCGGAATCATTAAACCCATCATTCAGCCTCGTAGAAAATAAAAACACAGAGAAAAAACATTCTGCCGAATGCGGCTTTCACTGAAACCATCTTATTCCGTAAAATGTGCTTTGTAGCATTAGGTAAAACTCTGAAATGCTATAAATTAATGTGCGCATTTTACACATTCACTGTTATTTTGTCGCGCTCCTCCATTCCGATCAATTAATGCTTCCAGTGTTTCTGGCTAAACATCCGTAGAGTACAGATCCCCCAACCGTATAAACAAAAGCCCACCGTATAAACTGAGGCAGGAGAGGTAAAGTGAGCTGTGTGTCCTCTAATTATATACTTGAATAGTGTTCATACTTAAAGAATTATTTGCCTTTACTTGACTTTTTACTGGTGAATATATTTTAAGTTAGAGGGCTGTAGCCTGCGTCTGGAAGATTCATACTGGGATCATGAAGGGTCTGTTGCAATATGATAGCTATATAAACCTTTTGGTCATTGCATTGTAAATTTTCCCAAGTAAGATTAAGACAACTTGAGTGTTACCTTGTACTATAGCTACGACACTGGTGCAGGGATCTTCACATCTCGTTGTTTTTTGAGCATATCCAAAACATATCAAATAAACAGTTTATCAAAAGAGACTATAAAGTTGTGGACATAATTTGCAGGAGATGAGAAAGACACTGTCTTTATGGTTCCTCTGGTTGAGTAGCTCACCCCTTTGCAGTAAATCACCAGATTTAATATGGTATTTAGTTGTTTCCCTTATTTTGTAATTAAAAGGATCCATAAACTTTTCACATATGCCGTCTTTGTGCGAATATAGAATAGACTTGAATGAACTAATCTTTTTCTAAAAGACTAGCTAGAGAGGAGCCGCTATCTTCGTAGAGAAAGTCGCTGTAAGTGCTGGATTTCCTCCGGGGAATGGACGCTCACTAGGACGCAGAGGCTCTCAGAGCTCTTCTCACTCTGCACTCAGGCTCGAGGCTCATTAATGGGCCCAAAATATGTCACCGGAAATGACCATTCCAGCTAATCTGCCTGCTGCCTTTGCCACATCAGGGCTGAGAGGGAAGCCTGGCACATGTCAGCCATAAAGTTGATTAATTTATTTAAGACGGCTGATTACAAATTTCAGAGTATGGGTTCAAGGTCTGGCGCTCGGGATGGTGTCTCCGGGCCTCTTCTGCCAGACAGCCCAAGGCCAACCATCCATCCAGATTCGAAACAGCTTACCTAGCTCATGGGCACCTTCAGTGGCAACAAATGTAATCAGTTTGGCAGAAATAAATATGAATCCCATGAATGTAACAATGAGTCACACTGGCTTGCTGGTTTTTGTTTTTTCTATTTAAACCCGTGTTTAGTTTTTTTTCTTTCTTGTAAACACTTCAGAATTTTTGCCGGGATGCGACTTGTGTCATTTCTGCAAGCTGCAGATAAGTTGATATAACAAAGAGAAATTAATTATTAGTTATTGAAAGTATCTCACATAAGCAGAGGTTATGCAGTAATTGGCTATTTGGAGAGAGAAAATGAGACTTTTCATGTGAGGGGGAAGTCAAGTGAAGTTCAAGGGTAATAATAATAATAATAATAATAATAATAATGTTAACAATATTAGTGCTTTAGAACACATAGTAAAAAAGTTTTATTATTTAAACGTTACTGTATTATTATTGGTATCGTGCAATTATAATTACTGAATTTCTGACTGTATTTGTTCTTTCGGTATTCTCCAGGCCAGGTCTGATCAGGGCAGTTTGTCCACGAGACTTCCAGCTTTCAACATGTTGCTAACAATGATTCTACCGATAATTAAATGTATCGCCCTTTTAGCTTAAGGGAGTATTATTGTGCTTAACCTTCCTGTACGCTGAGCTGGGGGGGCCTTGCTTTACTTTGCGAAAACCTTTACAGGTAGGGCTGGGCGATATGGCAAAAATCCAATATCGCGATTATTTTGGGCCGGATCACTATTTTAGTCTGATTCTTTTTCATGTCTGCTTTTCAGACTCTTTTGCAAATTACTGCGTGATTTTGGCAGCTGATGCGCTCACGTGGGTTCCCCTCGCTGTCTGACTGTCGTCAGACTCTTTCCGGTGTTTTCTTTTGAGGTGGTGAAAAAGGTTTGTCGCGCTGCCATCCGACGTGCGAAACCTTTCTTTGCTAGTTTTGCAAATCCCTGTCATTTACGTTGTCTCGGCTTTGGAAAATCCGAACGACTTCCATATTACGGATGCGGAGACCTTTTTAGGGCCCGGCTCCTCCATGCCATCCATGCTGCTATGTTACTACTTTATGTGTGTGTCGAAACGGATTTGGCCGACAAAGAGCCTTAGAACTACGACTGACGGAAAGTGCACTGTAGAACGCTACTAACGATCTCTCATGGAGACATTCGCAATCTAATATCGTCAAACCGCACACTTTTACGTACAGGCCCTGAGGACCAAGCTAATGGACTATAAGCATGTGCTGGTCAGTTTGCTGGACCAGGCCTGCACACTTCTGGCCGACGAAGCTGTGGAGGAAGCCAATAAGCCATGGGAAAGCTCCACACCCAGATGTGGTAAGAACTTGGCTTTCGATGCTGTGAAACCTTGACCTTGGGTTACACTGCTTTTGAATTAATGTATTTTTATACAGTTAATACGAATTGTAAAGTTATGCAAATGTGACACTAATGCTGTGTATATCCTTCAAAGCAGTCTATCGGGCAAGCTGGAAGGTTCTTGCTGTTAATTTCCCTTCTTAAGGTTACAGCAGTGGGGGTTTCTTAATTTAGCCAGTCAAAGTTCTCACTCCTAATGCAGGCAGGCTGTGCTGTCAAGTGGGAAGGGAGCTGGGTTTTCAGGGGCGTGACTCAGGGCATGTTGATAGCACGCTTCAGCGACTCCAGGAAGCACAGCTTCACTGGCTTTGGTGCAACGTGCTGTCAGGCCTGCACTAGCAGGGATGAAGCTTCTTCCTGGGACGTAGATCTCAGCCTGTGATGTCAGCCTGCGAGCTGAAGGCTAGATTGGCAGATGAAAGACACAAGACCATCAAGAACACTCAAGGATATCATGTGACACATCCAATTGCAGATTCTTTTTGCTGTTTCATCCTGAATTGTGTTTTTTCCTTTGGACTAAGGCTCGAATATTCTAGAGTATTATGGTATAGAATAGTACTGAAAGCTTAAATTCTAGTAGGGAAGGGTTATTTTATCTATTATGTCCCTGGGGTGAAAATAAATGAGTTGGAAGGCTGAAGTATACGGAACATCGCAATTTTTATTTCCCTCACTACTTGCTCAGTACAGAGCTACGCTCTCGACTGAAGGCAGCCCGGCATAGCGGCGGAGGTGTGCACAAGTACCCAGATTCAGACCACTACACTCATGGGATATGTAGTCATATCACTGTCCATCTCCATTCACATTAATACACAACATTATTCATTTTTAAGTGGAGTCTCAGGAACCACAAACCTGCCCCTGGGTTTAACGTAAGGCGAAGGTGAGCAGAAGTATGTCTTACATCAGAGGTGGCCTGAAGGAAGAGCAGACCGTAATTTTGCAAGATGAGCCATCTACCAGCTCCCTGCCTGCTCCCTTAAGAGGCTGATGGGGAAGAGCTGGTGCGGCTCACGGCCGAGGTCATCCGCAATCGGGTGGAGGTGGTGCAGGAGTGCTGGAAGAAGCTCAGTGACCGTGTGGACAGCTGGCAGGGGAACCTAGAGGAGGCCCTGGGGAAGCTGCAGGAGAGCGAGGGGACGGCCGCTCGACAGTCACATGACCCACTGGAAGCCTGGAAGCCCGTGGAAGACATGCAGTCCCTACTGGACCAAATTCAAGGGACTGTTGTAAGTGCTGAGGTTTTTTTTATATTAATGTGCACTATCCTGTCCGAGGTACGAAGCATTTCCGTCACCCGGGCTAATGGCAGACTTTGGCTCACTCAGGCCCGTTTGTCCGTTTCTCCCAGGGCTTCACGCAGGATATGGCTCCTCTGAAATCTGACGCAACACTTTCGAAGATCAGCTCCAGCCGTCTCCCAGCCCTCAGAGCTCCGCTTTCCCGAAACACATCCCGACTCGGTAACCTCGGCATGCACTGGAAACTCATACAGGTGTGGGAAATTCTCGTTTTTTTTGTCCTCTACATCTCGACAGGTGTAGCGTGGTACGGTGGAGAAAGTCACTGTCAGAATGCACAGGTTTGGGCCTCCCATGGGTCCTCGGTATCCTAAAGAGAGTTACCAGTTCTGAATTTTTTGTATTTCCTCCCCCCCACGCCCCCCCCACCCCACCCTCTGTTCTGCCCGGGCCTTGATGTTAACGGGAAGAAATTATCTGTTTTAAATTCCCTCTAAATTGCCGGCACAGATGGCTTTGCCTGGCATCCCTAATGAAAGACTTAGAGCTGTCTCCACTGAGTGCCCTTGCATTCTGTTCTGACAAGGTTTGACTCTCGACTCTCCTCTGGGGTTCCAGCGTGCAGGGTTATTGAGTGCCTCCATCGATTAGTGCTTCTGGAGGACACTAGTAATTAAGCAGCTTCCTTAAAAAGCGACGCCACGTGGCCAGTTTGCGGCACACACCTCCGGTAGCCACATCCCCAACCACTTCATGCCCGAGACCAGAACTCGGATAGCGGCCGTCGAAGCAGAAATGCCTGGGGGTCGGGCTCCCTTTACCTTCTGGAACCTACTATCAAAGCGCCAAGGACACTTGTTGCTAGGGCCATTTTTTTGTCATATATCGTCAGCTACCAGGAAATATACGTAACGAAAGCTAACTTTGCGTCAAAGGAGCAATTAGAGGAGGCTCGCCAAAATGTTGCTGACACAAAAGTCCTGCAAGGCTGAGTTTACACGCCCCTCGCCGACACCGTAAATTTAGTGGCCTTTATCTGCGTAAAGGACTTTTAGACTTTACGTGTCCTCATGAATGTACTGTCCTCACGTAGCTATTTCCAGTCCAGATTCACGTTTACATGTTAGATATATATCGATATTTTTATGCGCTTCCACATGGTGTCACTTGCCTGGAACTGGCTAAAAATTCAGATGATAAACTTAATTTAAAATTATGACTTGGATTTTCAGTGCTTTACTGGAATATGCAAATGTTGTCAGATGGTGCACTTGTCAAAGGCAGTCTGACTTACGGTCAACAGGTGGCCGCGGAGGATCGATTTGGCTTATTTCAAGATACGGGACCCGAATCTCACCACTCCCTGTCCAGTAAGGAACTCTTCTGTTGGAACATCCTATTTGCACTAATACTTCTTCTGCATTATTAATTGGCTTGATTTTTAAATGTGTTTTCTTTTTATTCTGCTGAGCACACAAATTAAACCCGAGCAAAGTGAGATATTCTCCTTTGTTAATAATTCAGCACCCGATACTTCAGAGGGTGATGAAATGATCATTAAGTTGCGGTTGACGAATCGCTTCTTATTTCTCCCCGACTCTGTTATCATTCTGCTCCTTATAATGTTTTTTGACCCTTATCAGACTCGGACTTGCAGCATTCCGGCTAATCTTATTCACCCGGGATATAATTACCACGATCTCGACATAGCAAGATTAGAGAATAGGAAACTGAATGCTGTTTCAGCGCTAAACCCCGCACTTGTTAGCATCTTAGCGGCCACAGTGACTGACACGGGTTGCTGCCTTTTAATGGGTTTTGTATTAAATCCTGGCTGATCTTCGTGCTCTTATTCTGGGAATTACGCTTTAGTTCATTTAGATTACACCCCCCTGTCATTAGCTAAAGCTGGGCTGCACATTCCCATCATGTACTGCAGGCTTCAAATTATTCACGTCACCGTCATAGTGTCTCACGTTCTAAAATGTTGCATTTTTAAAGACTGATACGCATGGGATAATCCGTCCCAGTCATCCTTTCCTGAATAATCATTCGCTGTTCTGTGTAGCTTGCATTAATTTGATGTTTATTCCCCTCAGCTACTGTTCACCTTCCATGGCAAAGAGCCGTCTCCCAAAACAAGGTCCCTTACTACATAAAGTGAGTCATTTTGTCATTTTCTACTCTTCCCCTGGGCTTGAAACATGGGGGGGTGGGATTGAGGGGGACAATAACAGGATGGAGACAGGAGGCAGGGAACCCAGTGGTTCTGCAGAGAAATGTGAGCCCCAGGCTAACGTCAGCACCGCTGGGTAAACTTCTTGAACTCTGACATGCCATGAGTTGGACCTGCAAGATCTAGACAAACATAAGGCTAAGATGGGGCTCGAAACAGCCAAGCTTGGCCTTGTTTGTCGATTAGCTTTGCAGGCCAAAAGCTGTTATGCTGGGAATTGTGTCGTGTTCCACAGCGAAAACCTCCTAAGGCAGTAGCGCGCCTGTTTAATTTAAGACGTACTATAAAAAGAATTAGGGCATATTTGGAGATAGGCCGAGCGCACTTTCCCTTTTGTTTACGTGTTATTTATTTACTTATTAGTTTGGGAGGGTGCCGGGAGCATGGTTGTGCATAAAAAGGAAGCATAAAGAAGCAGATATAGCCGTCTTTCTGCAATGTCCATAAATGACGATTTACAATGACTTCTGGGGCGGCACGGTGGCACTGTGGTCACCACCATCACCTCACACCCCTGGCAGCAGGGGTCATGTCTCCACGAAGGGGCTCTATGTGTGTGAAGTCAGCATGTCGTCCCCGTGTTTTGGTGCAGTGGTTAGCACTGCCAGGGTTCAATGCTCTTCCAGGGTTCCAAGTTGGTGGAGTTTCTCCCCATGTCATTTCGGGGTTTCCTACTCCTAAAAGTTTCAGAAAACAGAGGGCTGATGATTCCAGCTTCCCTTCAGTAGGCTTTCAGTTGCACGTCTTACTCCGCTGGCTAGAGGCGAGGCAGCAGATCATATTTATTCACGGATTTATCTCTTGTGTAATTTTCACCGGATTACAAGGTTGACATGAAAGTAAAATGTCAGAGTCTCACACCGTTTGATCTGAGAACATTGCAGCCAACTGCTGGAGTCCTAAAAAGCACCAAGCTATTACCACCAAAAGCTTCGATCTACCTCCTGTGTCACATCTCAGATATATATCAGAGACAGAAACTACAATCCAAATGTACCTCGAATTTTAAGTGTCCATTTATTTAACTTGATTAGACTTTTGGCGTGCTTATACAGCAGAAGTGGCCCAGAGAAAATGCCTTTCTCATTAGGATCTCTTGGTTTTATAACCATGCTGGACAATTCTTTTGCTGGAAAATACCTGAGGCTTTTAGAATCTGTCAGTTACCACTCCATTTAAACATAGCATGTCAGCTGATGCAACTTACCGTCCAAATTGTGATCTTCAAGGGAGCCGTTAAGTGCCGATTCCGAAAACTACCGAACGCCATGGCTCCTGACGGCTGGAATGGACCCTGCTTCTCACCGCCAAAATGACAAATGATTTAAAAAATTATAGATGATTGCAAAAATAACATTATTAAATTGTTTAGCATCTACTAATACTGTATCGAGGCTTGGTGCAGTCTAATGTGATTCTTATGTTTGCTACTTTACTTGTTTATAATGATCTCTGAAATTTTAAAATGTAAAAACAGGTTCCAGAAATATAAGATCTCATTGAGATACTCTTATAAAATACACAGGTAGACATACCAAATATTAAAGTTAAAAGTGGATAAAAACAGTAGGTCTCACTTCATCTGATATTTGTTGTGCGCAACCATCTGCATATTTCATGGACATTATGAAATGAAATCATGCTGTGGAGGCAAAAAAGTCAACATTTTCAGATCGGTCAGGTGTTCTAATTTTGCCCACCACCGTATTAAGACAAAATTTATATAATAAAATAAGTTATTTTTAGAAACTGACGAAAGACAAATCTTTAAATATCTTATCATTTCTGTTATAAAAGCTAATCCGGATTGCGTTATACTCTAAATACTGAGCTGTTTCACACTGCATGCTATTTTACTGATTACCATTGACCTACAAAGATGATGCATGATTCAGGAAGACTAAACATATTTGAGAAGTGTAACCGGCAGATTGTAACATACTAATCCTGAAAGTGCAAATGCTATTGTACCCATAAATAAGGTCCTTAACCATTTCCACCTCTGTAAACTGGGATCATTTTAAGGTGTATAGCTGCAAAGAATATAAATGTTTTTTTTTCTTTCTGATCTGAAGATGTTTACGGCAGATACTTAAAAGGTCAGATGTGGCACAAAAGAGAAATGATTTTAAATCATTTCCTGTGAGTGAAAATGGCATCAACAGTGTGTCAGTTAATGGCATAATTAGCAAGTTAGGGTTCAGGTTGCTTTTGTGCTATTGCATCTACTACTACCAATAATAATATTTATTATTATTAATAATGATGATGGTGATGATACTACTACTACTACTAATAATAATAATCATATTAATGATCATTATTTTTATTATTATTATTACTACTACTTTTATTATTTTTATTATATCCTGTGGTGTAGCGGTTAGAGAAACTGACTTAGAACTTCAGTTTTCCAGAATTTTCCCCTCGGATCGATAAAGTTAATCTTAGTCTTATCGTAACCATCTGGCATGAGCCTGGTGATTCCTGTGATAGGCTTCAGGCTCACTGTGACCCAGTCCTGGAGAGATGGCTATGGAAGATGGACTGAAAAATAATAATAATAATAAATCATAATAACAACAACAATAATAATAATAATAATCATGATAACAACAACAATAATAATAATAACACTAATAATAAGAAGAAGAATGCATATGGTGGCTGGGTGGCTTAGCACACAGACACAGACTTTGTGCCTTAGTCAGCGGAGTGCGGTCTGGCCGCTTGCCAGCTGCTGTTGCTCTGTATAATAGTGCTTTAAGGCTGCTATGCATTATTTACCTTTTAAGCAGCTTTGCACCGGTCAGCCGTCTCTTACGCTTTATTATTCGCCTGAATGGTATGACGCACAGGTGAACTACATCCAGTCGATTTTAGAGAATACTAAACAGCTAACTGGCTCAGTTTTATCAAATAAATTGTGTATCTCCATACTGAGCGTCTTAAATGCATTTGGGAAGTTGTCGGCTGTTTTCAGTAAAAAGCCCAAACCGAGCGGGAGGCCGATAAATATTGATGAACACCTGTGTAGGTCCTCCGAGGCCTTCATTTAGCCACTCGCCATCGTCATGGTTATCTGTCACTCTGCCGCTGTTGCCGGGTGATTTGGAGTGTAGGTTGCTTGTTTTTGTTGTGGCCCATTTTAATGTCGGTCATAATGTTTTAAAAATAGCATTGATAAGTATCCTATAGAGTCTATGGATTTTGTAATTGAGTTGTCTGTTTTGGCTGGGGGGGCGGCGCGGCGGTGAGGTGGTTAGCTGTCTGTTTTGGCTGGGGGGGTGGCGCGGCGGTGAGGTGGTTAGCACTGCTTCCTCACATCTCTGGGACCAGGGTTCGGGTCTCCTCACAGGTTCCACGTGTGTGGGGTCTGCATGTTCTCCCTGTGTCGTCATCAGGTTTCCTCCAGGTACTCTGCATTCCCCCCCCCCACAGTCCAAAAACATGCTGAGGCTAATTGGAGTTACCTAAGGTGCATGTGTGAGTGTGCACTGTGGTGGCATCCTGGGTTGTTCCCCACCTCATGCCCATAGCTTCAGGGATCGGCTCCAGGGCCCCCATGGCCAAGAAGGATAAGCATTTTATGAAAATGAATGGATGGGTGGATTTTGTCATGAGTTGTGTTTATAATATTTAATCTGTTACTATAAGAGAGAAAAATACTACCCCATTCCCAACCACAACCTTAAAACTTAACTGTAAACATTAATGAAATGCAAGAAAGAATGTCTTATATCTAATAATAATAATAATAATGAGTATTCTTAAATGGGCAGTAATGTTAAGTTCGTCAGAACAGGAGTTCTGTTAGTGAGCTGCCCTTGGGAATTGGGTGATGGCTGGTTATTTGGGTCCGGGCTCTTTGAGCAGAAAATGGCGGTTCTGTCGCCATGGTTATCTTCCTGTAGAGAAGAAGAGGACTGATTTTACTCTGACAAGACAGTAAAATGTGCAAAACAAATGTAACGAGAAAGAATCTAGGCATCACAAAGCATTAAGATAATATCTGTTGCATTTTAGGCAATTCTGCAATTGCTTAAATTCATATTTGTAGATCAGAAGTTTGTTTTATCATGTTTTCCCCATAATTAAATATATAATGGCATTTAAAAAAAATAATAATTATATTTCAATCACCGAAAAAGGCTTGCTTTCATGTGTTTACCTGTTTGTTTATTTTCCAGCCATGAGACTCAAACAACCTGCTGGGATCATCCAAAAATGACAGAGCTGTATTGTTCACTGGGTAATTTCTTCCTTTCTTCTCTCTTAAAAGCACTGTTAGGCATCCTGCACTTTCCGGAAAAAAAACAGCACTGTCGGGTCCACAAAGCACCGCAGTAACCGAAAAATAGAAGCAAGACTGTGTCATATGAAGTCATATGAAGTAAAATTTTGGTATATAACCGTGCTTTATAAGAAGTCTCCCAGATATTCTCATTTGAACTGTCGACGGTTTTTAGGAATATTTAGTTTATACACACTAGGGAGCGATGAGTTTAGCGTTTATTATTTATGTTAAGATTTTCCTTTTGTATTGTGTATAATTATTGGACGCTTTGCTCTGCTAACCAGCCGACCTGAACAGTGTGAGGTTCTCGGCGTACCGGACTGCCATGAAGGGCCGCCGGGTGCAGAAGGCCTTGTGCCGTAAGTGGCCTTCGCTGTCACAGACAATTTTTGACATTATCCTGGCCCCCCGAGGCACGAGCTACTGCATCTGCCCCCCAACCCCCTCCCCCCCATCCTTGACAGTGGTGAGCGTTCTTCAAAGTTTAGCTCGTTCAAAGTTTAGCTTGACCGCGCAACTACAGGAGGCAGGACCAAGACATCTGATTGGTTGGTCTGACATCTGGCGCAAGATCTGATTGGTAATGTCTCTGAACCAATCATTTTTGTTCTGCCCTCAGAACTTGTTCGTGTAAGTAAAACTCCCATGAGTTTACTTGTCCTTATTAAAGTTTTTTTCATGAAGATAATTTAATACACTTTCAGCCATTCACTTTACAGTAGCTGACAGTGCCCGGTAACAAGCATAAGCATAGCGCTGACCTTGCGGCAGCTGTCATAAGGTTCACAGCAGTAGCTTAAAAATGTTTAAATATGCGGCTCAAATAAACCATTGCAAATTATTCCTCTAATTACCATTAAAACAACAAAAAAGTTGGAATGACATTAGGCTTTTCATGCATGGTTAGTACACGTATTCTTATTCACAGGGGACCTAATAGCTGTTATGTGAAATATTTGTTTTGCAAAGGGTTTAACCTGAATAAAGTTATGGGGAAAAGTACTGCTGGGTCCCCTGCTGGTCAGGGCAAAAGTCCTTTCTTCGGGTCATTGCCATTCGTGTTTGTTCGGCTGCTGAATATTGTATAAGTCATCCATTTGAAGAAGGATGCCGGCTTTATCTTCTGAGCTCAGTGGTGCCACTGCTCATGAACGCACACTTCGGTATTAATGTGCTACGTATCGCGCCTGGAGAATGCTGCTTTATGGCGTCTGTTATATATGGACTCTTCATTCCAGTGTTATTTAGCTCACTGCCCAGTGCTTTTGATGCTAGTTTCTGTGTAGCTATTATTTATTGAGCCCAAATTTTATTATCGTTTATTATATTTACAGGATCCACAGCCTTGAATTCTGGTCCACTTTTCCACCTTAGATATTAGGAAAACAAGCTTTAATTAAATAAAAAATGCAAATTGTGTTAATTATAGAACTGAAGCATTACAATTATAGTTATAATGTTAAAATGTAATAGTTATAGGCCTCTGTCGGCAGAAGGTGTGGCGATTTTACTGCAAGTGAATTTTTAATTAATTAGGTTTGATTGCAATTATATGCCTTATAAAATTCCATGCATATGTCTGTTCATTTATTGCATAGGGTTTACTTTGGTTAGAAAATGCCTTTAAAGACCGGGAAGTGTTAAAGAAGCCAGAGTAACTTAGTGATTCATTTAATCTGTCTTTTAGTTACGTAATTGCGTGAGGACTAATGACCCTTAATCATTAATTATTTCGAATAAAAAGAGAAAACATTCTATTCGTCATTTAAAGTAGCTCGTCCAGAAGAATATCCTTAAATGTTTGTAATTTGAATTTTATATATATATATATATTAGGGCTGTCAAAATTAACGCGTTAACGCGGATTAATCCATCATCGTGATTAATCTGATTAAAAATATTAACGCAATTACCCCATCTGCAGCACAGATTGACTCAAAATCCCTGAAAGGCAGCGTTGCCAACTATTTCTTACCTGAACTTACCTCAACGCTGCATTTGAGTCATTCTGCGCTGCAGCTGGGGTAATTGCGTTAATATTTTTAATCATATTAATCACGATGATGGATTAATCCGCGTTAACGCGTTAATTTTGACAGCCCTAATATATATATATATATATATATATATATATGTATATGTGTGTATGTGTGTATATAAAACAACATACAGTATCAGTGATTCAGAAAAGGTTTGTAAGTGGCTACTTCCATTATAAGTTGTACTTCACTGTATCAGTCAAAATTACAATATGTATGCTCATCTAGGGTTCATTTTGTCCACCATCTACAATATTGATGGTCGTGTATCGTTTTATTCAGTTATCTAAAGGGATTGTTTTTGGCAGGGTTGGTCCATTTAGCATGGAAGCAGTTAAAATATTTAAGTAAATTGACTTAATTGTATTATAAATCACGCGGTGATAGGTGTGAGTTGGTGTGAAAGTCGCCCGCTTCCTATGTGTCAGTAAGGCTTTCTCAGAAGGATGCTTAAGGTAAAGATGCAAGGAGTTACTGTTGGAAAGCAGAACTCCCTCAGCTTGTTTCTTAGCAGCTGATTGCTGGTGTTAGTGGCACTGTTGCCTGAAAGTGCTGGGGCTGGGGGCTTTAATCCATTCTTTGGCTGGCACAGGGGGTGGTGTTGTACCCTCGCACCTCAGATCTGCGTGCGTGGCTTTCCTGCTGCCGTCCATAGAGACTTAACGCCATCTAACTGGGGTCTCCAGAATCCCTTTGGTGCATAGCTAGGATAGACTCCAGGTCTATTGGAACCATGCATGAAAAGCCTTTGAATTAGAAAAACCATTCACACAACTACTAATTAGCTTTCTTTTGCTGAACTCAGGCTTGATTAAGGTATTTGTTCTATGCTATGTGGTTTTAATTTACTCTTCTCTTCCTAGTAACATTTCTGGTCTCGTTTCCTCCTTGGCATTGCTACAAATCCATGTCGGGGTCCCAAACACAGACTTGCATTGTTACAGATGAACCAATTACCATCCCAATTAGCAGCCAATCTTACCTCTTTTAGTATAGATTAAAAATGTAATATGCTGCGTGATTGAACAGACTCAGTCAAGCCCCATATTGCATCTTGCAAATTGCAGGATACAAAATGCAGTTTAGGCACCCATGAGGGGTAGGGTGAGGGCCAGTATAACTCTCCATCCTTCACAGGATTTTTAGATTAATTTCGGTAGTATGAATGTTTGGACCACATTAGCATATATTTGATTCTGATATTCATCGACTCACCCAAAGATCTTTCTTGTTGGTAAAAACAAAAGTATTCTTATTGTATTCTGTTCCACATGTGCATCCGAGCTTTCATTTAATCTTATGTAGCAGCAGACTAAAGTCTCCTATTGTAGACCCAAAGAGAGTATCGGAGAAGTGGCCCCCAGTGCCAGCAGACCATGTTTATGCACGGCTACACTGGCTTGCGTTGTGGAGACCCTCGCTCAGAAATGACTTACAGTTCTTACAATGATGCATTCATCATCGCTCTCAGGCAAAGGGACGAGATTTATGGGTGAAGGTTGCCACTGAACCAACAGAGTCGATTATCCTTCTGCTTTCGACGCACTGTTTTGAATTTAGAGTACAGGGCAACAATTCCGTGACGTAAAGGGCAGGTAGCTGTAGACGTTCTGTATGGCTCTGAGTCATTCCCACTGCTTTGTTTTCCATTAATGTCAATGCTTCAAAACAGGAAGGCCTGCTCAATATTACCTTTGAATGCACTCATTTAGCATGATGCCGTCCATTTGGAAATGTTTGTTGATCAATAGTTTCGAGGAAACTACAGATTTGCAGTTAACTCACAATGGTTGACGGTGAGGTTCTTTTTTTTAATGAAATAAATACATTTTGTAGGTCGTGCATTCAGATTCATCCCGCAAGTTTTATCTGTGTATAAGTAAACAATATTATTTTCCGCTGCCTTTCAGTTGATTTATTGGACCTGAGCACAGCCCAGAAGATTTTCGAGCAGCATAAGCTCACGAACGGCAAGCTGCTTGATGTGTCTGACATCATCAGCTGCCTGAGCGGCATGTACCAGCTGCTGGAGAAGACACACGCCGACCTGGTCGACATCCCTCTCTGCGTGGATTTGTGTCTCAACTGGCTCCTCAATGTTTATGACATGTGCGTCAGTGCTGGCTTGCTATTCAGAACACAAACAACTACAAATTACTCCAATAAAGTTCAAGTGCCAACATTTTTATTAAAAACAAGCACTATGAGGAACCATCACTAGCTTAGCATCACCTAATATTGTGGTGCAGTACTGTGAATATTTTGTATAAAATTAAACTGGTGTGTCCTTAGAGAGATTATGACAATACCATCCTGCCAAATGCTGTTAACTGCAGGAGATGAATCCAGAAGCTTGGATAACCGACCAGGCTTTGCTAATTAGTAAGCTGATGTTTTCACTCTGTTTTCTGTAGAGGTCGGAGTGGGACGATCCAAGCACTGTCAATGAAAATTGGATTGCTCTCTCTCTCCCAGGGGCATCTGGAAGAGAAATATGAATGCAAGTATACACAAAGCTCTGGTCTGATGCCCGTCCTCTCTAATGTCTTAGATTATAATATTGTCTCCTGAATATGTAAACATTTTTATAATGCAGAAATGCGTCTTTTTTCTAGCTTTTTGCATCTAGCTAGTCTAGTGTGTATCAATAACAAGTAATCTGCCATATTTGTTTAACTTTTAACAATTATGTAATCACACGTCAGTTAAAAATATATTGGTGGTATTATAAAAATGTAAAGCTGTTTACCAATATCAAATGTTAGTCATACCAAAAAAACGGTAAGATGTAGCATAGAATACCTAGGATAAAACCCACAGACAGTCTGTCCAGGTATGATAGTCATGGCTACTTTATATGTAACTTCCGAGTAATTCCAGCTGGGAGAATGTCCAATGCAACAGAAGAATTATCCCTCTGAGTGCTGTTTTTGGTTGACGCGTCAGGACCAATGGGAGAAATCACACATAACACTGTGTAACAAGACCTGACAGCTTTAGGGGCCTCCTATGAAGAACAGGGCTATATTCAGTTCAGCTCCTGTGTGGCTGCACCTTCCCTCATGGCTCTTACGCTGCCCATCAGACCGCTGCAAATGACACCCACTGCAGAGGAATCAATACACGTCACTGTCTATGAGCTAACCACCTTTAGCATGTCCGTTACCTCTAGTCTAAGATAATGCTGATGTACATTACTTCCCTTGCGCTATATTTGCAGCACTGTAACCATAACATATTTTTGATGCAAATCACCTTCTATGATAAAACACTGTATTTTGCCAGAGGATATAGAAATAGCATGTCCGGTTTTATTATATGTGGAGGTTAAAGTTATTTTTAGAGTGGTGCATTGTTCTCCACTGCCCAACGCCCTTAAAAGACCTCAGAAGACCTTAACGTTGACATTTCTGTACTCGCATGATCCTATAAATAAATATACTAATAAACAGTGAAAGCTCAGTAACAGGAAATGGTAGACCATAGTCTTTGGTGTGTCGAACCACCTTTAAATCAATATCAGTCGACGTTGACATCTTCTGAAAATGCTTGACTTCACTCATTCCTGTTCGGCTTGCTGACTCTGACTCCTCACTTTGTTTTTATATCTCTTGGGCACCGACATGTAATTCTGCACCGACGGCGTGTCCCAGACCTGTTCCGGCAAGCGGCTTCCCCGACGGGATCCAGTGACCGGAGGCAGCTGGGAATGCTGTTGCGGGACGTCATCCAGATCCCGCGGCAGCTGGGGGAGGTGGCGGCTTTTGGGGGGAGCGACGTCACGCCCAGCGTCCGCAGCTGCTTCCAGCACGTACGATTGAGAAGCCCCCCCACGTGATGTAGCATAAATGTTCGTAATTAGAATTTAGCACAAAGGGCAATAATTCCATGTAGCAAAGCAATGGATTAAAGGGCGCTTTTGAAAATCTCATAGTCACAAAATATAAACTCACGTTTTCTGGCCATTATCATATTTGATGCTCAGAATTAAATAGGCAATACATTTTGTCCTTGTGTCCAAATTCTCTTTGATCTTCATATATTTGGATCCTTGATGGCTGAAGAGAACATTTATAAACCAGGCAGACCCTCCATCTAGTCCTTGACCACAGCTGGCACTCGCTTGCTCTGTTTCAGTGCATCGTAAGGGAGTACGTATCGTTTAATGTACCATGTAATGAATAGAGCGTGCCTTTGGCCCAATGATTTATTATCCCGGTGTAATTGATTCATTACTGTGTAATTGTACGAGTGTCAGCTTGCTACGTAAGCAGCTGGGCTTGAAGTCAAAAGGTCTCCACGTTGTCCTACTGTATGGAAGTTATTCTACATGCAAGATGTCTAACAGAGATGTCCTTGCCTAACACACTTGAGGTATCCTACCCTGTTCTCAAATAGCTAATGCCTCCAAATTAATGGCCGGGGGCAGATGTGGGAGTGTTTTATTCTGTGATGCAAAGAGGCGTGCTTTGGCTGTGTTCTTTGCATGACAGATCTAGGAGGATGTTAGTAGAGTGCACTAGAATTGGCAATGGTGGTCCTCTATTGAAATCGGTAGGCTCGCCATGCATAATTGTTGGGTCTGGAACAAAATTACTTCAACCAGGATCCCATGACACACAACCCCTCCCACCCGGGCCCTCTACTGTCCCCCTACCCTGAGCACTTGCTGTCCACGTGACCAACAGGGCATGATCGAGTGTGTGTTTACCACCCTTGCAGGTGAAAGGAGAGATGGGCATCGAACCCGCTCAGTTTGTGGAATGGATGCGCCTAGAACCGCAGTCCATGGTCTGGTTACCGGTCCTCCATCGCGTGGCAGCCGCCGAGACGGCCAAACACCAGGCCAAATGCAACATCTGTAAGGAGTTTCCCATTGTGGGCTTCAGGTACACATCTGGGATGGGCAACGCCCCCTAGGGGTCAGCCCAATGAAAAGTGCCGTGTCTTCTGTCCATCAATGTGTGGTGGCTGATGGGAAAACTGTGTGGTGGCTGATGGGAAGGGGGTGATGACTTGTGGGAAGAATAGGTACTCAGATTCCTCGAGTACTCTAATTTAATTATACCATTTTAAATATTCAACATGAATATTTTTTGGCCTTTTTTTGGCATAAGAACTGTGTAAAATTTACTCAGAAGCCACAAAATGATTGGTCGAACTAAAATACTTTTGTTAATGGTCTTCTGTTAAATAATTAAATAGAAACACGACAATGATCATGACCGTTGTCTGCTAAGCTCTTTTAAGGTCCCTCTCCTACAGAGGAGAGTATAGGCCAGGATAGAAATTCAGGTTCTTTTATAACTTTTCTGTGGGCAGAGTTTCCATTTTCCTGCGTAAAGCACCAGAGTAACTCAGCTGTGTGGCCCCTCTGCACAGGTACCGCAGCCTCAAGCACTTCAACTACGACGTGTGTCAGAGCTGTTTTTTCTCGGGCCGGACGGCAAAAGGCCACAAGCTGAACTACCCCATGGTGGAGTACTGCACCCCAGTGAGTCCCCCACGGGGGCGGCTTCTCCCCCCATTGTCTGTGTGGTTCCCAATTTAACGGCCTGTTTGCCCCACCACTTATGTGGTGAGGCGACTGGGTTATTCAGGGTAAACCCCTTACGGGCAGGATGCTGAATTCAGGATTGTTATTGGCCATGGGCATCAGTTGTGTTGGAATGCGTAGCTGTTCAGACGGTGAAAAACAATACAAGAGACTGTAAAAGAATACCGGCATTGCAAAACAATACGAGACACTAAAAAAACAAGACAGTGAAAAACAATACAAGATACTTCAAAACAATACAGACGCTACAAAACAATACAAACAGTGTAAAAAAATACAGACAGTGCAAAACAGTACAAAACTGGACTATATGTAGTCAGTGGCTAACAAAGCACGGGAATAAATCTAAAAAGCACTACAATAGAACCCTGCTTGAGATTTATTTTTTTTTAACTTTTTTTACTTTTTTAAACCCATTTCACATTTTCAGTATCATGGCAAAACGGACCCCTAGACTGAATCAGGCATGCTTTTTTTTTTACAGAAAGAAGTGTGTTTCTCTCTGTACGATGACACATTGCGTAAGACGGTGTAAACACAGAAAGGTATCGCTGGAGATATGAAGATTGATTTGCTTACGCAATGCAGTTTTTGTATTTTGCAGTATGAGGTGATGGCTTCACAGGTGATAAAGCAATTTCGGGCAAAGTTGAATGGCAAATATCAATATTTGTGTTGCTGGCCAGGTACTATATTATTAATATTTAATTTTCTGTGGCAGGGCAATGCAGAATGTAACAGAAGCAGAGTGACGCAAAGCAAGGAAAAAAATACATTTATTAAAAATAAAGGAAAAAAGAAGAGACAATATTAAACTAGTAGCACAATGGCAGCTTGGTGTGTGCGTTTTGCTGCTTGGGATCTGTCCTTGTTTTTAATTAACGGAAGGAGACTTTTAGAAAATGGCTTGTTTACCTTTCAGACGACCTCTGGGGAGGACGTGCGCGATTTCACCACCGTGCTGAAAAATAAGTTTCGATCGAAGAAGTACTTCGCCAAACATCCCCGCCTGGGGTACCTACCGGTGCAGACGGTCCTGGAGGAGGAGACCATGGAGACGTGAGTAAAGTAAACATCTGGACGCCATTTGCTTTGTCTCCTTTTGACTTTTCATGATTTGTTTGCTGATCATCGACTTTGTAAAACCTCAGTGGTATTTAATGATTTTTTTTCCAGCTAAATGTCCTTGTAAAAAATCCCTTGGGCCTGATGACTAGACAGGCAGGAAACAGAGTGACGTGGTACAGGCAGTGGGAAAGACATTTATTAGGGAAAGGGCTGCCCCTTTGCAGAGTTTAAGTGGCCTGGGCAGGGATGGGATCCACAATGAATTAGATAAAAACAGGAAAAACTCAGAATCATTTAGCTTGCCCATCTTCCTCCAACATACACCATCAAGCTGCTCTTGGCAACTCAACTAATATCAATTAGTCCTAATTAATATTGTTTGTACAGTATTCGCAGGGAGCCTTTGGAGCAGGTCCACTGCAAGTTACCTAGCCATGCCAAAGTAAGTGTGACTAGGTCACCTGAATCTGGAGTCCACAATTTTGCTCCCTCCTTGCTCGCAGCACACCTACATTATGTGATTGTTTATTTCCGGTGTGCTGGGAGCTGGGGGGAAGCAGAAATGTGGACTGGCTGTGGCCTCCCGAAGACTGCATTGAGAAACACTGCTTTAGGGCAAGGGAGGAATGTTAAGTAATGACAGGAAATGCATGCTCACGGGGAGGATGTGAGGAGTTCGGGCTGTAAAGGGTCCTCTGCTCTCAGGTTCCAGGCCCCTTTATCTTGTCCAGTATGCCCTAATAGTTTAATAAGTCAGTTGAATAAAAATAAATTTGCATCATGGGTGAGTCCTTAGTGGCCAAGTGGGACAAATGTAATATGCAACTAAAGAGAGACCAGGGAGAAACGGCTCATCTGGGCTTTTCCTTTGGCTCCCAGCCATACGTCTCCATCTCTGATCCTCATGTCTGCCTCATTAAAGTGGTTTGCTACAAGGTATCAGTGTCGTCGGTGCCGCTAATAAATAGCTTTTATGTGCAAATGTTACAATGGCGCAATTTCCTATTTAACGTTTTTTTTTTTGTTTGTATTTTGTCGTTTATTTTTAAAATGGCAACAACATTGTGTTTTATATTTCAGCAGGGACTTTGAAGCTGGGGATCCATAGAACAGTTAAAGGCAGTCCACAGAAATGTATTTTAAACAGACAGTTTACACAATACGAGAAATGTTCAGGCTTCCCCATTGGCCTAGCTCCTTACACCATGCACTCGTGGTAGCTCTATGTAGCTTTGGTCGATTTTCATTTGGGCTTCCCCGATTTAAGAAAGCTTAAAAAACCTTCAGTTGCAGGGAGACTTAAAAAATGTTTTGCTTAACTGAAAAACTAAAAGACCTGAAATAGGGACTGATTGATCATAACCCCCTCTTCCCCCATCAGAGAAACAAGCTATCTGTCTTGCTGTTGACCCGCTATACTTACGAGATTTATTGCATCCATTAATAAAAGCAGCCATTGGTGTAATGAGGTTGAAGATGGATTAGTCGATGCCTCAAACCTGTCGGTGTTTCTGACACTTCTTGTCAGCACTCCTCACAACCTGTCAGAGCTAAAAACCTTTAATTGCTCTAACTGCTGTGTGCGTTAGCTTTATGTATATATTTAATGAACTGAACTAATTGTTTTCTACAAGTTATCAGACCCTTTTATCAACCATCTGTTCAATAGATGATAAATAAAAGTAGTTTTTTTAAATCAACCTTCAGTCACGGTAATAAATTTGCAGTTCAGGGGTTTAAATGATTTTATTGAATGACTTGTTTTTGCGGTTCCGTACAATCACAGCTTCCTTCTAATTGCATGCCTGGTTTCTGGCTTTTACCAATATTTTATAGGCTATGGTGCTAGGAATAAAGTGTTAGGTCAAACAAACTGTACAAATTTTAAATGCAGGTGCAGGTTATGCCACAATTCTGCAACAAATTAATAAAATCTACCAGCATTTATGAAAACGTAGTGCCTTACAGCACTCTACTGAACCAAACAATCCTCGGATATTAAGGTTGTTAATTGTTGCAGAAAAGCTACTTTGTGACCCCGAGGGAGCAGGATTTGAACTGAGATGTAATTAATTTAATGGTTCACAGAGGATTTCAGGCAACAAGTGTCACATCCAACGGGAAACGGCGAAGAGTCAGGAGCTGTTTGTTGATGCCATTTCGGGGGGGGGCACTTGCTATTGCCTCCCTAAACTCCTGTGATAGGAGCTAAACATCACTGGGTTAATTATTAATCACAAGGCTCCGGCCGCAGCGCTGGCCGAGACCATATCGCTTTACGTTTTACTGGAGCCAGGGCAGTTTGTCCCCCGGTGGGTATGTGTAGCGATGCCCGTCGCTCACCATGCAGACTGGTGATTCTCTCTCCATTCTCCATACGGAGGGTCCTGAATGCCATCTGGCAGCTCGACAGGACGCCACAGTTTGGCGCCATGTTACGGCCGGGATTGAATTAAATATGGAGGCCCGTATGGACCTCTCCATACGGTGCTGGGAAACAGACAGTGTGGCCCAGCAGAACCCACTACATCAGCAAGGAGCAGACTTTGAAGGTCTCTCGGGTGGTCTTCTATTGTCTCCCCTTAATTTTAGCCCAAACGTTTTTGCTATGCTGATTACTTGATCAGGCTAGTATAGGTAGTAACTTCCAACATACAACCCAGCCACAGGGGGCAGTGTTCATTACATTCAGGGGTTATTACATTCAGTGCACCATTATGAAGGTACAGTTAATGTAAAGCTTTTATTTTAGCGTATACATTTTTCTGATGCAATTCATCGTGAAATGTAACTCAGCAGCACGGTAAAATCTGCGTGAGAGTTACAGATACTGAGCACTAGGCTATTAACTATTATTTTGCTTTATTAATTGGTTTATACATAAATGTTTTTGCTTTTAATAAATTCACGGTGAGAAGGCAAGGAAGTGATAGCGATGTTAGCGTAACTGCTCCTATGTGAGTCGATAGTGGAAAACGAGCTGAAATAAGCATGACCAGGTCTGGCTGCAATTGATCAAAGGACCAATTAAAAAGCACTCAGTGACTTTTGAATTGGTGTTTATTACTGCTGATTGCCTTGCTTAAGAGGTACCCACAGCTCAGTGCTGACCTTCTGCCCTCTGCTTGGACACCGATCCTCTGTGTTCTTATTTGATATCTCTGTGGCTTTTTCACTGCCATCAAGAACCAAGCCATACAGCAAACTGCCGAACCCGCACTGACTATGCGTTACCAAACCGATCGAGCTGGTTGCTTCACCACCATATGATTGGTTAAAATGCAGATTGATAGCAATGTTCTGCATCAACATGCATGGATTATGTGAAGGAAAAGAGGGCATGTTCTATGTGATTCATTTTTGGCAGTATCGCTCATCCCGATGTATTGATGCATTCCCCGTAACTCGGAACCTTAAAATGTCCAACCTCACACTTAAAAAACTAGTATAGAACACCTGAACGGAATGGATTCGTCATGCAAATTTACGCAAGGGAATGCCAATTCCCAGGGATGCAAACAGCTCTCTTTTTCGGTGACTCTAGCTTTTTTCACTTAATTTTGGATGACTTGTGTGAATCGTGCAGATCCGTAGAGTTTGTTTTCTAAGGGGGGGGGGGTCACGATCGATGCGCTTGGATAATAAAATGATAGGCCTAAGTAACTCTGTTGCGCTCAAAGACATCTGTGAAGAGCATTTGTTTCTCCCTGCTGGATAGCCTGTCTGCCACTGTGATTGGCGAAGAATGATCCCCCATGAACACTGCTCTTTTTGCGTTTACAATTTCATATTTACCCGTATGCCTGTTAGGCTTGGACAAAATGTTAATATTTTGATGGCGATGTTGGCAGCCGTAACTAACGATATCAACTTTCGCTTCGAAATGATAACCGTCAAACACGTGCTGCACCCACACTGAAGAAAACAAAGACGGCTGACCTCCCCATGAAGGAAAATACTAGGTGAATAAATACTCGCTTATTCTCAATCCTTGCTGCTTCTAGTTAAAGCCATGTTCATACATGAACTCCCGCCATTTTCCGGAGTTGCCCTTCCACACATGTAGCGCACAACCGAAGATATTTTGGTTCAGCGGAGTTTACAACAACTAGGTCGGTACGCGGGTGGTGTTCGGGCAAAGCATTCAGAAAGCAGGACATGACACATATATCATTCCGCAATGATGACTGTTTTTGCATTGATATCAATTATACATCTATTTGGACGTACCTGCAATATCAGCGTAATAATGGAAAGCCGTATACCGGCACAAAGCAGCCACATATTATCCTGTTTTTGCACCAGCAACATGACAGAAACGTTATTAACGCGCCCACTCGCTTGCGCTAAATTCTCCGGAAATGTCCCACTCAATTATTATGGAAATGATCATTTCCCAGTATGCTCGAGGGCGGTGTGTACATAGCCCCTTGTTCTGTTGTTGTTGTAGTTGTTGTAAAACGATGTATTTCCCGATTGTGCTATGTTACTTGTGTCATATGTCAACCCTGTCTGACCCTCGTGTGTCCCTAGCTTTGTATAAATCCCCCTACTGTGTGTGTACCTGACAGTCGGGTGTCTGACTTCCTTGAATTTCCGCTGCTTCAAAAGGTTTGGGCCTTGTTTAGTTCCTGAATAGATTTTATTAAGGACTTATTAAAATAACTTCGTTTTTCCCTGCCTCTCTGACTCCTCATTGTTCACTAGGTCGGTCTGCCCATAGATGTAGTGTTGTACATGATAATATCGTGTATCGCGACTTTGAAAACTAAAAATAGCCCAACTCTAATGCCTGTTTCTATGGTGCCTTTTGTTATGTTTAATCTGATATCAGAATGAGTTTCACCTGGAAATGGCGTGTTGGATCGTTTTAGATGGCTCTGCATTGAAAAGGTTAAAATAATTGCATTATTATTAAGCCCTGCATTGAATATTCTTGACCAGTTGGCTATTATCTATTAGCCTAATTTTAAATAGTAAAATCGACATTGGTGTTAATGTCAGGGCCTGTGCACGTTCGAGATTAGTTCAGATGGTTCAACTTGCAAAATTGACTGGAAGAGCGACCTGACAAATAATTCTGTCTGTAGTCTCAGGTTTTTCGCCAGTCCAGTCGTACAAGGCTAGTGAGTCAGCACTCGCTGCACCCACACTACCATTAGGTCTACATTACACCAAGCATTGCTCCTCATGCTAATCAGGCACAATTTACAAAATAACGGATTACTCACTGGCATTACAGCTCAGATTTTTTAAGGATGTCTTGCTGAACAGTTCTGTCTAAAGCAACATACTTTTTTCACATTAGTCAACGTGGGAGGGTGGGGGTCCGACTTCCTCTCCTTTCTGGCCATACATGCGTTTGCATCCCTGAATTCTCCTAGCGTTTGATGCCAACATAAAACAACGATTCTCGCACACTTCCTAAAAGAAATTAGCATATGATAAAAATAATAAATTAAAAGAATTGCACATAGTAAATTACGACGTACAGCGTGTAAACAGTAAATAAGCGTCTCTGCGGTTTACGTCATTGACGATCTCCGAACCCAGAAGTGGGAACCCGAAGCGAGGCGCAGCAGTGCTTTAGCTAGTCTCCTTTTGTGGTACGGCTCGTGTGCAGCTCAGTTCATTTATGGCAGTGGAAAAGCACCAGAAGGTTCTTAACTTCTCTGTAAAGATGATATCATCTTTTTCTCTAACCCCCCCCCTCCCCCACCCCAAACTATTTCCCTTGCAGCCCGGTCACCCTCCTGAGCATGTGCCCCGAACACTACGAGTAAGTATCTGAGCGCCATGCAATCCCACCTTTAATGCTGCCCCCCCCCATCAACCTAAAAAGCCCTGTCTCTCACCTCTATCAGCACCCCCATCCCAGGGATCCCTTGTCATTTCTGCAGACACAGCTTCAAAATCCATTAACACAAAGGAAGCGACTTCACTTTTAAAAGCCAATGCTCATTAATATCAGAGCAGTATTCATTAATCAGTCTTCATTACAATTATAAGTATTAAGAGCTGCAGTAATGAAGAATCACTGAAGGGTGAAAATACGATACAATAAAAAAATGATGAAATTGTCGGTTAGTTTCCTGTTTTAATCATGAGGACTGATATTCAGGGCATAGTTCGTTATTATTTGGAGGAATATACTGTTATGTCCTGTTCTTCAAAATATTACAAGAATATCTAGGATCATCCAGTTAATTAAGAAAGACATTTCTACTTGTATCAAGAATACACAGCTATAAGAAAGGTCAATTGTTTTTTTTTTCCAATCAGCCAGTCAATCAGTTGATGATCTGTTTGCTCGATCGTTTAAATGGGTAACATAAAATGACAATAAATGTGTACTGCTTTTAATTACCGCCACAGTCAACATATGAGCAAGATTTGAAGTGTAAGTATGCAGCTGGCTGAGAAAATTTTGCCTGAAAAAACAAACTTTACAAATTATAACTTAATATGCTGCTAAATACACTGTCTAGGAAATTGGCTGCTTCTCTCTGCTACTTTTTGCCGTACTTTTAGACATAATGGGGTCGCAGAGGGGTTATATTAAAAAAAAAAAACATCCAGACAAGCTGAATGTTTCACGTTCGGCTGCATTTTTCCTTGCGGGAGAGAAAGGCGCTCAGTTCCATTTCACAAGATGACCTCTTCATTATCCGGCAGGAACTTATTCGACTGTGCAATGCTGCTGAAATTAAGGGATGTGGTCTCTCCCCGACAGCTGTCTGGGGCCTTGTTATATGGCCTCAGGCTGACTTGCAGCATTATGTGTTTTAGAGCCTTTTAAGTTGGCCTTCTTACATCAGTGAAGCGATTACCGCCGTATTGCCCATCTCAGGTTGTCACGCGTGGAGATGGCAGACGCACCCTGGGCCGCAGACAACAACTCGACGGCAGAGAGCACGTGAGTTGTATCTCCAGCGGCCACTGGGAAAATGAGCTGAAGGAGCCTTGATTTCTTTCCCCTCTCAACTCTCCTAGAGAGGCGTGCCACCTAAGTAGGGTGTAAATGCTGCGATATATGGACTTATAGCACAATCACTGCACTTTTTAGGAAACTTGGTGAGGCGAGAGTTATAGCAGATGATGGAGGAGGTGAAAGGGGAGGGGAGAAATAAAACCCAAAAAGTGGGAAACTACTGTAATTAAGTGAAGCTTTAGTGGCCATTTGTACGAGGATGAGAACATTGTAAGTAAATTGGAATGTCTTTCACATATCCTATAATGCTCTGTTTTTTATTACCATGTATAGAGAGGTGAGGGCACAGGGTCAGTTGTCCATTCAGTGTCCAGGGAGCATTTTCCGGGGGGGGAGGATTGCTCAGGGGTCCCAATATGGCTGTTCTTTCTGATCACAGGCATATAGTAGCCTAGCCCTTTGAGACACACAGCACTATAAGGGCATTTGACAGTGACCTTCTGGAATCGACCAGATTACTTATTTTCATACTTCCTGTGCTTCTGCAGCAATTTGTCTGCTCAGGATAGGACTGTTTCTTTAATGCTCAGTGATACATTTATTCCTGCCATATAATTGTAATACTGAGGCCATTTTCCAAACAATTTTGATGCATAAAAAACGAAATAATGCGTTGTTTTCTTTTTTTATTAGGCTTGTATATAATTGTATTTTATATAGTTTATTGTATTGTATAGTTTATGTCAGCCACTAAGTGTATGCAAGCCCTATCACTTTTAGACACTGCGACAGGTTATACGATATATCACATAGGCTGGCAGAAGAAGAATGACGTTACTTTTCATTACCGCGGATTAGCTTCCCCGAGACGGACATAGAGAATTAGCTACTGAAATACAAATAAAATATCACAAGACTACATTGCTTGTATTGGGCAGGGACAGTGCCATTTACTTGGTCAATTCATTATGAAGCGATCATTATATTCCGTAGAGCAATGCAGGCATGATTTTGGCGAATTCCCATCAGAGAGGGAACAACGTGGCGCCGCAAGAAGATCTTTCAAACTGCCAAACTGGAGCCATAAATCCCGGCTGGGCCGCGGCGTTAGCCTTCGACAAATCAAATTTCCATTTCCTGCAATGGGGCTGATTTAACGGCAGGTCCTGAGTAATACATTGTGCGCGTTGACATTGTTTGAAACGAGTCCCGTCGTTCTCACCCCTCCCCATCTCCCAATTAACGAGATAATTTTATACCTTTAAGTACATCCTGCGCGTTTAAGAAAGCAGATGTTAAAAAAAAAAGAAAATCAGGTGTTCATGCCTATACTCATGTCTAAGCTCTTCACTTAAATTTAAAACTGTCAAGGGTACAGTATAAACTCCTCAGCCTTAGATATCCTACAATGGGGAACAGGAACTCTAGAGTCCTAAGGAAGAATTCTGGCCTTTATCTGAGGGGCCCTTAATTATGCAGGCAATGCCACACTGTGTTCGAAGGCATTGTTTATGCAGCCTTATCTTCAACATAAGCAGCCTGCTATTACTGATCCCACTTTTAATTACTACAGCTGTTCTGATGCTCCTCAGTCATATGGCAACACAGACGGAATTTCCGTAAATGAGAATCTTGAAGTGAGGAACCCATTCACGTGTTCTGTACAGCTATGGGAGTATCGAGAACCACTAGGGCATGGGCTATTCCTGCAGGGGATGTTCTCCCAAGGGTCAGCTGTCTACACAGCTGACCCTTTTTAACCACAATAGGGAGTTCAACAATACACGTCAGCTTTGTTTCATTGGCTGGGCTATTAGAAGGTTGGTCATCATTGGCCATGGCGTCTTCTGATGATATAAGAGGATGTCCTCTATAAAACAACCACTGTTTCACTAAATCGACGTTCTTCCAACTTGAATTATTAAGTAATGCCAAATTAGTCCCATGGAATCAACATTTAGAAATGATTTAATTGGCCTTCAGCTCTTATGGTTTTCTGCACCCACCACAAGCCAGAGCTTCCAAAGCTTCTACAAACCCATAGCATCAGATGTAGGGAGCATTGGGAATGGTCATGGGTTTTAAATCAAGTATGACGGAGACTGAGGGGGGACATGATTCAGGTCTATAAGATTCTGACAGGCTTGGATGCTGTTCAACCAAATAGTTATTTC
>JAODKM010000025.1:16848485-16883883 GCA_026780845.1 Petrocephalus sullivani
GTAGTGCAAGCTAAATCCTTAGGTTCCTTTAAATCAGAGCTAGAAAAGATTTTAACAACTCTGAGCTATTAGTTAAGTTCTCCCCAAGCGAGCTTGATGGGCCGAATCAATCATATATATGTCTGTGGGCATATATATGTCATATGTTTATGCCCATGCATATGTGTTTATAGATATCATTTTAATTTTAGCTGTGTCTGTTTAAATGCAGCTTGTCTTTATTTGCGATTCAGTTTTTCGCAGGAAAGGTAACGCGTCAGACAGTTTGTCACAGTGCTAGGGTAGAAGGCCCGGTCATGCTTGTGATGAATTACACCAAGCAGCTAACCACTCTATCTGGCGTTCGGCTGTTCGCCGGGACACCCCAGTCCGCAGTGCTTGATTTATTGGCCAGGAAGGGATCACACACGTGGACGCCGTGCAGAAGCCGGGACTAATGAACACTTCCATAGATATATCATCCCCATCATTAGAGGGTTTCCAGCCAAGCCAAGTCCTCGAGGATCGCCGTTTGACGGCCTTGTTTACGGGCCGCTTCGGAAATAAAGGAGATGGGCCTCCCGAGTGATTTAGCTCGAGTGGCACGGGTCATACTGGATGTCTGATTCAATTTGTTACATCCCCTGCAGCTGCGCGACCAGGAAGGTGCATTCTTATATATTGTAAAATGATTAATGCTGAGCATTTATCGCTTTCATAGTACCAAGTTGTACGTTGATGCTGCAGGTCAGACACCGGAATCGTTAATTAATCGGGATAATCTATTTTAGCATGTAGCTGAATGCAAAGGCATTTTGTTTTAGAATTTCTCTTAATTATAATCGACGGTGAACGAATCAGGTCCGTAGTGCTGACATAAGCGTTTAGAACAGTACGGCTCATCGTACGAAGCTTGTTCACTGAGACGGAAAGTCAAATCGACTACAGAAAATGAAAGCGGTCTCACGACAAAACCGGAGAAACGCAACGTACAGCCCGTAAGCGTTTTTGGCCACACGTCAGCAAACGTCGGCATCATAAAAGCACTCGTAAGTGGATCTTCCATGTCTGGCCACGGTTTTCCGAAACAACCTCGTCCTTTCGTCCTTCCCAAACAGGAGATTCCGTTAGATCCGGGCCATTACTTTCACTGCTTTCTGAGGTCTTTTTATGTCTCTTTGAACACCTGCATAAAAGTGGTCTTAAAGCTGCAAGTAAATGGTGCACAAGCCACCCCCCCCACCAAGGTGTGAGTAAGGCAGCCGCAGGAGGACCTTAGATGTTTTCCAAGGAGCCATGGGCAAGTTGTGTCCTGTACCTGCTGCTCACATACTGTATCGTCACCAGTCGATATGTGACGCCTCAGTTAGCGAGGTGAAGACCCCTCCCTGGCTTCTCCATCACCACGTTGAAAGACGTTCTGGAGCTGAGGCATGAATGTTTTGCAGCCTACACCCTGGCTAGTCACCTAGCCTGTCATTGAATAATTATGTTAAAATTTATTGTGTCCACCAACATTTCGGTACCCAAATGTGATCTATGCAAACCAACCCACGCACACACCTTACACACTACTTTCAAAAGATCTGAAAGTTGAAAATCTATTATAAAGAACACTTTATTTTTATATCTGTTTTGTTCATTAGAGTCACTCACCATGGGAGGACCAGCCCTGCTAGAGGGTACATCTTCGAGCGAATAAGGACCAGGACCGCATCATTTCGGGAAGCAGTTTCTGCCTATGCAACTGTGAGACGTATAATAGGCCCACGACCACCGGCTGCACCAAGGCTGCTGATGTGTGATAGGCCCACGACCGCCAGCTACACCGAGGCTGCTGATGTGTGATAGGCCCACGACCGCCGGCTGCACCGAGGCTGCTGATGTGTGATAGGCCCATGACCACCGGCTGCTGATGTGTGATAGGCCCACGACCGCCGGCTGCTGATGTGTGATAGGCCCATGACCACCGGCTGCTGATGTGTGATAGGCCCACGACCGCCGGCTGCACCGAGGCTGCTGATGTGTGATAGGCCCACGACCACCGGCTGCACCGAGGCTGCTGATGTGTGATAGGCCCACGACCGCCGGCTGCACCGAGGCTGCTGATGTGTGATAGGCCCACAGACAGATGGGTGTCCAACTTTGGTCTGCCACAGAGTTCCATATAATGCCATTACTGGTAAAATGAGGCTTGAAGTAACACCCATTAGCCCCGAAAGATGGTAATAGCCTAGGTTTGCTTATCGGATAAGTCAGATCGAACCCCCTCTCCTTTTTAATCCCGCCATGAAAAACAATCTTCTCGCACAGTTCTTGAAACACTCTCAAACCTTCTTTTTGTGCCTGATGATTTCTAATCAAAACCGCTAATTTGCGTCGTGATGTACATCAGTCAGTTTCCGAAGCCAGTTGCGTTTTCTAATTATGCTTTCTAATTATGTTTTGAATCTGAGGGGAAGAAAAGTAAAGATTAGTGCTGCTTAATCTTAGCCGGAAGTGTTTATTAGTACACCATTTAAATCTGGAGATTGTAATCGGGGGTTTTGATAAGGTGTAATAATAAATATTTTGGGAGAAATATAAATTCCACAGGAGCTATCTTCGAAGTTTTCTAATATGTATACAAGGTGTGTGTGTGTGTGTGTGTGTGTGTGTGTGTGTATATATATATATATATATATATATATATATAGTAACCCACTGCTGGGACAAAAACGGGTGTGTGGTGTACGGTACACGTGAGTCAGGATCCAGATCCATCACAGCAAACGCACATACCTTCAGGCAAACTGTTTAGTCACCTGTTCAGCAGAACAGTACGATTTTGGGAGAGGAATGCCCAGGGGGTTCAAACAAAACACTTTAGCATAAATTGTATTATGTTTGTTTTGATTTATTCTACTTTCTTTTGGGGAAAAAGCTGTAGAAACAAGCATCATCACAAAGCTCCTTTGATTTTGGGAATATGGCACAATTACTTTATGATTTAAAGCAGTAGCTTTTTAACAAAAGCTTATTATTTTGTTCTGCTACATAATGAAATTTGAACGAGAGAACCTCCAGAGAAAATAAGTAATGTGTCTGTCCCAAATGACAAGCTTATCCAGGAACGAATGTACTGTAAACATCCATCCATCTTCTGAAACCACTTATCTTGTTCAGGGTTGCCGGGGGTCTGGAGTCTATGGACACAAGGTGGGGAACAGCCCAGGATGGAGGGCCAGCCCATCGCAGGTCACACTCACACACACATGCACACCTACAGGCAATTTGGTAACTCCAGTTAGCCTCAGCATCTTTTTGGACTGTGGGGGGGAAAACTGGACAACCCAAAAGAAACCCCACGGGGAAAACATGCAAACTCCACACACGGAACCCAGGCAGAGACTTGAACACTGGTCCCAAGAGGTGTGAGGCAACAGTGCCAACCTCCAAACTGCTCCTCACTGTAAACATCTGAATTATACGTTTTTGCAGGTGTGACTCTGTGCGGTCTGGGACATCTGCTATTAATGCCATCGTGTATGACTGTCTCTATCTAAAGATATGAGACAATCTGAGGCTTCTTCTTGTGATTATTCAGAATGATTTAGTGGGGTTTACAGTTTGTGTCGGTGTTTACATTATGGTACGGACACATCGTAGCTCGGATTGATTTCGTACTACCGAGAACTTGAATGTCTCGATCTGTGATCTTGCTGTGAAATGTCAAAGTATATTTTCTCTGAGGAATATTGTGTTTGTTACATTCATATATCTTGGAGTGTAGAGAGTCAGTAGTACTGACATCTACAATGAGGTCAGACTGATTTCAGTACGTTTTGTTCCAAATAAATATTTTATGATTTTTCCGCATCGTTGCATTTCTTCTACGCTCAAAGTTTGGATTATTCATCAATGGAACAGAGATGAATGTGTCCGTAAGAACATTGCTGCCAGTAAGCACAGTGATATTTGTTACCTCAGTGCTCAGTCAAAATGTGTTTTACGGAGCTAGAATATTATTAGGCCTATTTTTGCTATTTTCATAAAATAACTTCCAGGCATCATAATCTAGTTATTGGCAGCAAGAGGGACCCTGTTGCTTTGACTCCTGTAACCAGCGCTGAAGGGTATGATTAGCAGTATCCTGTGCCCAGCACAGAGCCCCCGTCCCACCCCCAGACCCCCAGAAATGTCAATATATGGTTACGTCCTGATTCTTTCTGACCTAATTCGCCACTACCTCTCCCGCAGGCGATCCTTAACCTGACTTTTATGGGTTCATGTTTCAGAGCATCCTTCTCTTATAGAGAATCCTGCTCCAGGTGTCCTTCAGCACACCAGTACATAATTTCTTTGGATATTTTTAGCTCCATATTAAAGCAGCCACTTTTAAGACGGGCTTCAAGGCAGCTGAAACAGGCCACGACTCACAAGGAAGAAACATTGTAACGTAGAGACATGAGCTGTAATAGGGTGACGGACATTTAGAGTACAACTACTCCTCCAGCGAGCTGAGACCTCTGTGCTGTCAGGTATATTTATGTAAGTACATTTGTGTAAGTTTCCTATATACATACATTATATATACCTATAGCCTCTGAATATATATTCATTTACAGGACTTTTAAAAATGATAATCCATGTGACCTCATGTTACTTCTGCAACTCGTGATATTAATTCATAATCATTCATAATTCATAATAGTAATAATAGAATGATGAAACCCGAAAACGCCGAAAAAGGTTTATGTTCGATAAATATTTCATATGGCCATAAAGCTGCTCATAAACATTTTTCCTTGCAAACACAGCAACTCTGTGACAGAGTTAAAAGTTTCAGTGATTTTTAATTTTATCTTGTGGGACTTTAAAGCACTTTTTAAAAAATATATACAGTTACTGAAGGAAGCTTTTTAAATGCAGGAGGCCATTTTTGTTATATATTATAGCTACAGAATCTCAGAGTTTATATGCGTCCTGCACAGAGTCAGCTATTTTAGTGGGACTTAATGAGGACAGGCCAAGATATGGATGTGTTTGGACATATTTTATCTCTCTGTAATGGTCCCATTAGCATTTTGACTAATACCGCAAAGTGAGTCTGCTGGAAATGTTCCATGTTTACCAACCTCACTAGAAACATGGAGGACCCTGCTTCTCACAGCTCAGCGGCCACAGAGCCACTTAATAGTGAATCTCAACTTGATGAGTCCGCCCTATTCTGCCTGTTGCAAATTCCATGCCCCCGCTGAGCCCTGGAAGCTCCGCTCCCTGAAGCCAGCCCACGGGGATCCTTCTTCTCTAGAGCCCTAACTGAGGCATCATTAAACAGCAGCCAGATTCCGGTACTTTCCCACACCCTTCATTCTATTACTATCAACTATTTATACTGAGAATGTATTCTTTATTCAATGCTTGCATTGCCTACCTGTTTGCACACTTCACCGTCTGAGAATTTAAACACAAATGGACAATAAATCCGGTCCCTAAACACTTCAATACTGCCTTCCAGCACGACTCCCAAGGCAACTTCCGTGGCTCGTGGCCAGGGGCCATGTGCTGCCTTCGAGACTGCATGACACTGAGCAGCAGAGTGCAGGCTCCTTTTCTGTTTCTGTCTTTTCGATGCGGAATGAGATTTTATTTTAAAAACACTTTTCAAAAACACTTGTCTTTTAAAGTTGTTGGGAAACCATTATTTTGCCATGTACAAACAACTGCCTCAGACAAATAAGTATGTGACAGACAGCGATCTAAAGGCCCAACTTCCTGTACTAGGCACTTCCTGTACCAGGCACTTCCTGCCCAAGTTGTTACCATCAGGAAACACAAGTTTAACAGGTGAGATACCATATGGGTTTAAAACCACAAATAGGACAGCTTACTAGGCAAGGGAACGACTTGGCTGAACTAAGGGTGTACAGCCTTACCTCTGGATTATTTTGAATAAACATAAACAATGAACATTGAGCACGTAAATCTTACCATGCCAGCAGACTTGTGTGCATTCAAAAACAAGATCAATGGGCAACTCTCTTAAGGGTGTAGAGCAGCACTCAGTAATAAAAAGGAAGAAAAATGTAGTGTTGTTTATGGCTTCCTAATTGGGATCCAAATCCTGCCCACCATCACCAGTGGGTCCCTGAGCAAGACCCTTAACCCCAAGTTGCTCCAGGGAGATTGTAATTCCCTGTAATTGGGCAATGTAAGTCACTCTGGATAAGGGTGTCAGCTAAAAGCCATAAATATACATATATATATACACACACACACACACACACACACACACACACACACACAGTCAAGCCTGGAATTATTCATACCCCTGGCAAATTTTGACTTAAAAGTTACTTTTATTCAACCAGCAAGTTTCTTCTTGATTGAAAATGACACAGGAATCTCCCAGAAGATAATACGGTGTTCAAGAGGCATCATTGTGGAAAGAAATATCTCAGCTTTTATTTACATTTGAACAAAAAGTGGCATGTCCAAAATTATTCATACCTTTTGCAAACTAACACAGTCTATAGGAAAATCCAAAGTTCTATACCATTCCAAATAGTACAAGCTGTTCTAAAACATCTTAATTTCCCTGATCTCTGAGAACCTGCGGCTGCGTATTGTGGCTGCTCACAAGTCAGGAAAGGGCTATAAGGCCATATCTAGATGTTTTCAAGTTCCAGTGGCTACAGTGCAAAGTATTATTAAAAAATACAAGATGTTCTGCACTATGGAAAATCCCAGAGGCCAAAAGTGACACCTGTGCTGGGCAGGGGAATAGTGAGAGAGGTGAAAAAGAATCCAAGGATCACCACCAAGGCCATCCTGATGAATCCGGGCTCTGCTGGTGGCGACGTCTCAAGGCAGACAGTCCGACTGACACTGCACAATGCTGGGTTCCACGGTCGCAGACCAAGGAGGACGACACTTCTGCAGATAAGGCACACAAAAGCCCGCTTGGCCTTTGCAAATGCTCATCTGGACAAAGAAGAAGACTTCTGGTCTTCTGTGTTATGGTCAGATGAAACAAAAATTGAATTGGTTGGCCACAATGATGTACCCTTCATCAAAAAAGGATACTCCTTCAACCCCAAGAACACCATCCCCCACTGTCAAACATGGTGGTGTTTTTCAGCCAATGGACCAGGGAACCTAATCACAGCAAACAGCACCATGAAGAAAGAGCAATACATCAAGATTCTCAACAACAACATCAGCAGTCTGCAGAGAAACTTGGCCTTGGGCACCACTGGACATTTCTGCATGACAATGGCCCAAAACGCACTGCAAAAGTGGTGAAGAAATGGTTAGCGGACAAAAATATAAACGTTTTGCAGTGGCCCAGCCAGAGTCCTGACTTGAATCCCAATAAGAATTTGTGGAGGGAGCTAAAGATCAGGGTGATGGCAAGGAGACCCTCCAACTGAAAGAGTTGAATGGGCAAAAATACCAGTGGAGACATGCAAAAAGCTGGTCAGCAGTTATAGGAAGTGTTTGATTGCTGTAATAGCCAATAAAGGCATTTCTATTGATTATTGAATGATGAATAATATTGGACATGCCAATTTTTGTTCAAATGTAAATAAAAGCTGAGATATTTCTTTCCACAATGATGCCTCTTGTACATCGTCTTATCATCTGGGAGACGCCTGTGTCATTTCCAATCAAGAAGAAACTTGCTGGTTGAATAAAAGTAACTTCAAGTCAAAATTTGCCAGGGGTATGAATAATTCCGGGCTATACACGCACACCTTGAAGAGTAAGTAATCCAAGAAGTGGTGCCCTCTAGTGGACAGGTATACTTATAACAAAACACTGTTCACCGAATAAATTATTTTTACATAGCAATGACAAATGATTTTTTTTCACAAAGGTGAAGCAACTGATTGGTTTGGCAGTGTCCCCATTTTCAAGTATAATATTGAGTCGTTACGGCTGAATCCTATTTTCTTCACTTCATCTCTAATTCACTTTAAAGGACGGATTTTGATTGCTCAGCCCCTGCATGCCTTTGGCAGTGAGGAAGCATAATTAGCTAGAAGCTGCAAAAATCTGTGTTGCATTGGCTAGTTTTAAGGAAAGGCTATAAACTTACCCTTCTTGCTGAAAGGTAAAAGCCCCCAGGTACTGCTTCTGTGTGGCTTTAGCGTAATAACTATATGTGTGTGTATACGAGCGAGTGTGCACGGATATTAACTAAACTAGTCACCTGACACTGAGGTTACAAGACATACTTGACAATATAATACAAGGTGACTACTGAGTTTGTTTAAAGCCTTCATACCGCATTCAGTGAAGGGCAATGACTTGTAGGCGTACGAGTAGTTTTAAAGGTTTCCTGGCAGTCTTTCCTCGTTCATTTCCAAGTCACAGCTCAGATGGCATAGCCCGGTCCATTCTTCCATTTCCATCCGCGTCTCCACGAAACACGCTTTCTCCCAGCTAGACTGACAGTTACCCTCTGCAGCAAACAGGACGGAGCTTCTCATCTCGATTGTAAAACCTTGTAATACCGTTTTATGACAATATAATCAACACTTATGACAAGATGGCTTCAGGCTCAGACTGTGATTCTGCCCTGGATAAGTAGTTATGTTTCAGTGATTATTAAGACAAATGACTTCACAAAGGTTTTGCAATAAATGCTCCCTATTGAAATGTTTTGATTATGAATGAACGGATCAGTGGGGTTGGGGGCAGACAGGAGGACCTCACCTGGGGCACCATAAGCCCCAGGTCTGGCTAGGGCCTAAAACTGTATAATACACCGTCTTCTGTTATGTCTAAGCATGTTGTTAGGTTTCTATGATATGCCAGTGTATCATATAAAAGCTTGTTGCAGACTTCAGCCAGAGGAGGGACTCTTGCAGTCTTGGACACATTGGATAATAAAAGGCGCATTTTCAAAAAATATTGGACACTCTGCGCGTATGACGTGCTAAATAGCCACATCAACCGCGTTTTAAATGTTTAATAACATGTATTAAACTCGATGGACAGCGATTAAACCGAGGAACCAGTTCTTAAAAAGGCTGTATTCGAAAAAGTAATGCATTCAACTGATTGCGGTTTTACGTTAAGATCCACATAATCATAATGAACACTTACGATTTATGAAAGAATTTACACCAAACCTATTTCATAAAGATTCTGGTAAATGTTCACTTGAGATTTTAACTTATATTAAATGCATACAGGAGATTGTACGCATTAGCAGGGCTGCCAGCTCTCACGCATCTGTCGTGACACTTACGCTCACGCAAGAAATCTTACGGAAAATCTATATTACTCCATTATAAACCTAAAATTAGCCACAGCAAAAGAGATGTGGTAGTTTGTGGTAGGTACTGTTTATGCATTGCTATATCGCCATCTTATGGTGACTTTCATTTACATTAATTGCAGAAAGGCGACTTACACGCGCGCGTGCGACATGTCCGTGCGCATATATAATTGCGCTTAAATGCACATTCATACGAGCATTTTACGGCCGGGACATGTATATTAACACCCGCGACCGAGCAAATGGAGACTCATAATAAAATATGAGTTGTTCATGCTGTTGCATGAAGAAGTCTTTTGGATCCTAGCCGTCAGTTTAAAGGGGGTAAAGCGAACGTATTTAACTACTGCTCAGCTCTAAGTCTTAATGGGAATACTGGGAGAGATTAACCCAAGGGAGCGCCTTTGTAAATGCTACTATTATACTAACGGGCCAATTAAGGCGTTAATTGGGACAACCGGAGAATACGCCGAATAACGAAGAGCAAATGGCAAGGTTATAACGGCGAAAGCAGACACGTCTAGTACAGGACGATGCTTGATAAATTATAAAATGAGTATAGTTAGGTCAAAACGGCGCACACCACATTTACTTTCGCCAGACTCAAGTAATACGCCGGGGGTAACACTTTACATGGGGTTACACAAATAATGCATTATACTTACGCAATGCATTGATTAACCATTAATCAAGTGTTAGTTCATCATTAGTCAATTATGACGGCTCACATATTCCACGCAGGTATTATATTAGTAAATTAATATAGTTCCTGCATGGAATACACGAGCCGACATTTTTTATTAATGTGGACAATTAATGCATTAAATATGCGTGTACCACTATATTATTTGCGGCCCCCGAGTAAAGTGTGACCCCCCTTAGGCTTTTCAGTACAATGGATAAAACTTGCTGTCTGGTTTGATGACAGACATTTTAAAAGAAGCACTGCAGCATATTCCAGAGGTTGGGAAGAAGATTTTATTTATAATCAAAGATGTTATGCACTGTATGGCACATCATAAGACCATGTTAGTCATAAAATTAGGGATTCCTGGAGTTAAAATACTGCATGGATCCACTCAATGTGCAAGTGTTCAAATAGTTGCCAGAGAGTCAAACAGAATGTAAGTTATAAAATGGTATCCTTCGGATGCTGCAGGCCGACCTTACGGGATACCAGCTTTCAGAGAACCAGTCATCTACAGCAACAACCATTTATGATAATAAAAACTATAATAAGCAAACAAAAATTATTAGTGTTAATAGTGGAAAAAATACAAAGATCAAGTTTAGCTGTGTCGGAAAGGGCAGAGATAAAACATCCTACGAATACAATGAGAAACATTCTGCTGACACCGTAATACTGATTTTCAACACTCTGAGGTTGGTGAGCAACATTTTTAGTTTCTTGATAACTACATGTGATGTAAGCTCTCTGCATAGTTCTGTACCAACATAGTATCTTCTCGCCATAAAATACAACCTTTCCATCACTGGGAAACTTGGTTTCCGCAGCCAAAACATTACATGAGTAATTGTAATTAGGCTTGGAAAACAGCTTGAATGACAGTGAGATCACAGACTATACAGAATCAAATCTGACATGCACTTTCTGCCTTGTAAACTAAAGCAAAATCACACGCACAAATGGTTATGGGAAGACAACACACACCAAGAAGATTTGGTTATAAATTAAAACATTAATATGCACTCATATCTTGCAAACTAAAAATATAATAAACTTTGCACACACAAAACACTAAATAATACTTGGTATGCATGTGCCATCAGTTCTTGCAAACGTACCGTGCTGTATCTCTAAAATTCCTTGTCAAAATCGAAAGCCAGCATACATGTAAACATCCTGCACAACATATGGTTTGGATACAGAAAGAAAACATGAAATTGTGAATGAAGGACAGATAGGAAGGGAGAAAATGTGATATATTTAATGGAGGCACTGATCGGTATGATCAATCCAATTTCCACTCCGCAATTCTAGAGAGCATGCAACAGCAAACTAAAGATATCGAACCGTGAGAAGAGAGAACAGGAAACCAGGGAAAAATGCACTTTTAACATTCATTTAATTACAATGAAACTACAATGATTGATTCAAGTTACACCCACTGCTCCCGTCTCTTTTCTATTGACCCGTATCACAATCAGCCAGCATCTCTTTGCCAGAAGGTCTGTTAGGCTGTGAGAGGTAAATAACTCCAAAATAAAGCCACCTCCCAGTTCTGGATACTAGTATATTATTCACATGCACTTAATCCTCACTCTCTCATTCAGGAAGTTAAAATCTAAAAAAAAAAAAAAAAAATCTAGTAAAAAAGATTTAATCTGTATAAAAACATTTTACAGGGTAAAGTTATTCTGTTAATGTTGCCAGTACTGCCAACATTTAGTAATAAAAAAAACAGTCTGCAAATCCTGTAAACAATCTTTGCTACTCAGAATTAATCAAACAAAATGGGTTTTGGGGTTAAGTGAAATACTGGGGAAAAAAGCTGATTGAAAATAAACACTGTAAAGTGCAATGTGACGTTAGATTTTATTTTTTTTGCTTTTTAATTACACAGAAACCGATGTAGTGTCTGCATCTAAGAATGTATTAATCTACTTAAACTGTATAAAAAGGTTCTATCCTAATAAAGTGTAATTCTTACTGTCATTACACAGAAGAAACGTTTTTCATTAAAAATGTCTTTTCACAATTATTCAGTTAACTTACACCCTAAAACCCATTGTCAGCATTTGAATCAACCGCCATAAGAGGTACTGAAAGTAAATTGATTATATGCATAGTTTCCATTTATGAGAAAACGAGAAATAGATTACTTAGTGTAAGTTTGGTCAGGAAATACTTAGATCCTTGAGTATCCTCCGAAAAAGTACACAGTTTCTCAAGTTTTAATTGCCATAAAAGGGCACCCGTTATGAGTCAAACCGTGCAAAGTTTTATATAAATAAACCAATAACCTTGCAGTACATCCAACCAATAAAAACTCAGTACACAATTCGACCAACAGAAATTTATGTCCAGCAAGTTAAGTGTTACTTCGTTAAGGCTCTGCTTTTCAATTCTCGCATCACAGTAATTGCATTTACAAAACAAAAACATTGACATAGAAAATGTGTATTTACATGGTGATAAGTTCTTAAAGTAAAAGCAACCTGCAGTAAACTGGTAGAGTATTGCGCTACAGTTTTACGATTTACGGAGATCCATTTTATAGCAGAGGCCTGAGGACAGAGCGCAGAGAGCGCCCTTCTCTGGTGAGCTCCCTGGTGTAGCACATGCACGGTAGGGGCACAGCCTCCTCGCGCCGCTCCACAGTGTTGAACTTGCACTCCTTCAGGTGGTCAGCCATGCTGGCGATGTTGGTGAACTTCCACTCGTCCACGGTGCCGAAGGCGGTGCTAAACTGCCACACCTGGGCATGGGGGCGGGGTAACAAAAGACATCATTGATTGGTCAGAGCTCTAGATAACTGCACTTGCAGCTCAGTCCAAAATTCCTAATTCCCTACAATTCCTTTACAACTCATAACAATAGCTACAGTATATAAATAACATAGTATATTAATTCTATTCTCAGATTACTCTTCTTAAATGTGACATGAACTGTCAAAGTAGCATAATTTCACAAAAGCAGATAGTTATTAACAATTTCCAAGGACATTGATTACACACTATAAGCCAGAAGGTGGCAAACCTTGTCCTTTATCTGCCATGATGAAGACCCATTAGGTTGGAGTGTCTTCTCCCACAGTTGTACGACCATCCCACGCACCAGCAGGAGACTGGCACAGACGTCCCTCATTTGGTGCGACACCCTGGAGAACTGGCACAGGCTAAAGCCGTCCAGGAAGGAAGCGATGTGCTGCAGGACCTCAAAGGGAAGGGTACTGAGACGGTCACACTGTGACACGAATGCACGCATCCTGTCTGAGTGCGGTCTGGCTGCTGGTGCAGGAACGTTGGGCTGAACCCCAAAGGACCTCAGGTGCCGGTCGTGGATGATCCGGAAACCCGGCACGGATGGACAGAACCTCCTTTGCGAATAGGTGCAGCCGTAGCAGGCTAGTGGACAACGGTGCTCCATCCAGCCATTGAGGCCGGCATGAATGTCCCCATGGACGTTTTTGAAATGGGAGGAGAACTCGTCTCGGCGGAAGAGCTGGCCGCACACAAAGGTAAACATGGAACGTTGTTTGGTCTGATAGCGAGCCACACACTCGAGGACCAGGTCCAGCCGGAGAGTGTGGAAGGGGCTTGGGTTGGAGAGCTGCGGGTTGGCGTGGTCGCAGGCGGGAGCCGACGCTATGTCGCCCACCATGGTCTTGGTCGCCAATATGGCGGAAGGGAAAGAGAAGGTCTGAGTGCCCAAGTCGATGCGGCAGCCGTCAACAAAGCGGCTGTCTGAGATTCCCCGGCCTCCTGGGGAGTCTCCCAGGCAGAAGAGCAAGGCTGCGGTAATGACATCGATTCCATGGAGGCCCATTGGGTCGTCGGTCACTTCCAGATCGGAGGTATCCACTGATTTGTCTTCTTTCTTTACACGGAAGGGGCATGCTTCAGTGAAGAAGGCCCGACGGCCGCTTAGCGTGCACATGCTCATGCCCCTGAGCACCTGCAGGTTATGCATCTTGCGCTCCAACCATCTATCCTCAAAGACAACAGGTAGGTGCTGCAGGGCGTCTCCATGCACCAGGTCAGGAAACTCAATTGGAAGTGGTAGTGCCAGCGGCAGTGCCAGGGCTGGAGGCTGGGAACCAGGCAGCTCCTGGGCTTCGAAAGATATGGAATGGTAAGGCACCTCCAAGTCATTTTCTGGCTGACCAATTTTGAAAGCGTCCATCTCATGCTGTCTGAACTCAGCCACATCCAAATCCATCTCCTCCCAAGCCGGCTCGACCGGTTCACCCCATACAGGGTGGAAACCGTCGCGCGGGTGTCTCCTGTCAAATCCCATCATTCCGTCCTCCTCCAGCCTATCCTCTAAAACTTCTACAAACCCATTCTGCTCCATCCACTTGTTCCCATCACTCAACACAACTGCTGGAAATTCGCAATCAGTTCCCCCTACTGCTCCAAGCTCACAATCAGACTCTGTGCCACACTCCTTCCTATCTGCGTACTGCAGATCCAAATCTTCCACACTGCTCCCTTCGCTGTGTACCTCAGTTCTCTCTGACTTGTTCTCGGTTATGTTTCCACGGACCAGGTCCATTTCCTCGGTTGTGTTACTGAAGATGTCTAAAGCTGCCACTAAACTTCTACTAGTCTCTACAGTAGCTTGATAGAGCTCACTGTAAGACTCCTCGTCTATACCAATGATTCCATTAGTTATTTTTGCATCTGGAACTGTCGACACTACAGCTACTTCCTCGCCTAAGCTAGCGTCTTTGACAACATTTTTCGACACCATGGATGCTACTTTGAGCGATTCCAACAGCATCCGCTGATCCTGCAAGGCCAAAGCCATGTCAAGCTGCTCCACCACATCGATATCCTTGCTCAGGTTTTCGTAGGATTTGCGGTCGGCATAGCTGACGGGCCAGCGGTTCCACTCCATGGTGCAGCACACCACGCTCGCGGGGCACACCTTGAGGTGGGGGGTGATTCTGTTCCGGGGGACCGTGAAGGGACACCCGAAGGCACTGTTCAGACATGGCACTCTTTCACGTGGACAGAGCTGCCGGTGCTCACTGGCTTTACATGAGTGGAAGACTGCTCCACACACCAGGGAGCAACCGACCAGATCACAGGACACTCCAGGTTCTGGCCTGACCATGCACCTCCGGTTAACACAGTTCATACAGTGCCTGTGCTCTTCCTCCATTTTAGACGTAACTAGTTCTGCGAGAAAATCAAGAGGAGAAATCTGAGTGAAAAGTCTGGCAGAAAGACCCAGTTGTTTTATTCACTGTACATAATACTAACAAATATATAAAAGCACACAAAAAACCATAAAAAGTCACAAAATAGGCCTAATGATGGTGTTTGCAGTTTCTCTACCGCGTCACATCCATTAGAGCATTAATGTATTTGAAGTATTTGGGAAACATAGCTTGGCTTCCTGTCTTTCACACGTGTGATATGCTGACAAATTTTTAAGCATCATCGCCAGAGATACTTCAGAGTGCAGAGACGAACACGAGGTGCAGAATTCATGAACTGACTCCAAGTGAACTTATAATTGAGAAACATGCCCACTTCTTAAATATGTTATCTTTTTTTAGGCATAGGATGTTTTGCAACCTGGGGCTTGTGAACACTGCGGGAAGATTAAGTATCCCCATAACAGCCGCTATCAAGTGTTACCCAATATGACAAGTTTACTGGGTCTTCCATTTATAAAATCTACACCCCGTGATATTATGCAACACTGTTTTGCACCAACACAAATGTGTTTCTCACTTGGATATGGCAAATTCTATGCCATGTAAACTTGCTCATTTCATGCAGTTAAAATCTGCTTTAATATTGGCTCTGTATGGTCACTGAAAAAGAAGATTTCACTTATCAAAATGGTTAAACATGATAAAAATACATAACATAAAACCCTAGGTTAAAGAGGCATCTCATCTGGTCTTACTAGTTGTATTACAACATATGATGGTAGTTTGCCAGTCATGCTTTATAAACAATTTAGCAAGTCAATTAAAATGTACAAAGTAAATAACACCTTTCCATCTTTCTCTGGATTGGAAGACAAAGCTCAATTTTTGCCTAAATTCTAATACTAGGTCAATTTCAAACCACCTGAATGTTTTGTCAAACAGCGTGACAGTGGACATCAAATCACTCTGGCAAGAGAAAAACAGGCTTAATGGAGTCTCCACCACAATGTATATCAATAATGTCCCGTGTTTCTTGTACAGCGGATGATTGATGCCTTTAACAAATCTCATCTTACGATGCAATATGATACATTCATGTGTGCTGTCAGTTTAGGAAACAACAAAAGGTACAAATGGGCCTCTCCAAACTCACCATGTCACTTGTGAAATCTTATTGCATGCAGTCACTAAGAATATACACAACTGAGCTGAAACCTAAATTAGAATAACAGAGTCACTTGACTTTTTCCACATTTAAAGTAGAGAAGAACAAACAACACTTATACTGGAATGTGGGCAGATATTTACCGGTCGCCCTTAGTGCGATGATTATAAACACATTTCAGAGTTTACATTCTGATCCAGGATCCTGATAGGGTACTATAAAAAAGGCACCTGACACATACGGTACCGTTCAAAAGTTTGGGGTCACTTAGTAATTTCCCACGGAATAGTCTTCACTTCGCAGAACAGGAATAAACGGATGAGTCTGAGAAGATAGTAAATATTACATTAACAAACTGCTGTTTCCACCTGCAGTAGTAATTTACAACATTAACATTTCTGTCTTACTGAATCACTTTTGTTTTGGAAATAAGGACATTTGTGAGTGACCACCAAACTTTTGAATGGTAGTGTATACTTTCAAAATAGTTCCTCTATGGCCTACAAGATGAGGCCAGTATACAATATGTCAGTTGTAGCTAGTGTATACCGGCCAGTGGGATGTTTGAATAACACGATATTATGCTTATTTTATGGAAGTATATCATAGCCTGTGTGTTTCAGGCAGCCTAGTCTTTAAAGACATGAACCACAACAGACAGTAGTTTAAGTCCCAGGGGATATCTCCATGCAATATAGTTCAACAGTCCAAAGTACTTTATAATCAACCAAGAGCAATGTGATAAAATAATAAAAAAGCCAAGGTCTCTATCTGGTAGGGTCTCTACCTGGTAGGACCTTTTGCACATCGGGAACAATGCACACAGTCTGAGGTAGGCTAAAGTTCGAGATGGTACAGTGCAACGCTACGGATGACTGACGTAAGATCACTGACCAAATGTAAGGGATGAAAAAACAGTACACAGGACGGGCATTATACTGCCCTCTTGTAAGGCTGAGTATCCGCTCAATATCTGAACTATTGCTCTGGCTTAACTGGCCCTATTATTAGTTATTTACCTTAAGTATTTATAGCTTTGTGTCCACACTACCACCTCGTAACGCATCTGAGAAAAACACCATTTTCACAATACCTACCATATACAGTACTGGCTGAATACGAACAACGAAACAATGACTCAATAAAGGCAATTATTTACTACACGTCTATAGCTACAGAAAAAGAAACACGTCCAACATTACTAAATGTATGACTTGCAAAAGAAGACGATCCCCACAAACAACGCAAAGGCTTTCATCGAGACATCCTTGGTAGTTATTTGTTTTGAAACAAATCCAGTGGAGGCCTATTTTTAGCGTGGTGGGGGCCGCTCAGAAACCTCTTGTCATTCTCTCCGAGGTCACCCACAGGTTTGGAGCCCTAGCTCTGAGCTGCACCGGCTGACACCAGCCAACCCTTCCAGCCACAGGACAGTCATAAACACAGCTTAAAGGCACAGTATACAGATTCCCTCTCCTGTTTAAAGGTTAAAAAATCCAGAAAAAGCAAATAATCTAATATAATGCTATTAACATTGTGTAAATTACAGATAGGTCATCAAAATAAGCAACCTGATTCAATACTGCTGAAATTCACATGGCAGTGGCTATAGTAGTAATTTCAACTTTATAATGAAATATGCTCTGTGATGGTCAGGTCATTAAAATAAATGTCTGGATATGTGAAGGGAAAGAGCTCATCCCGGCATGAAAGTAGCTTAGCCCCGTGTTGGCTTGTGCCAGCAGAGTTGCTTTTACTTGGCCAGTTGGTTTCTTAAAACTACAAAACAGGCAAATTCTAATTCGGCCAAATCCCTCCCGTAGGTCGTTCCTTGCTTTGTGCTTCCTTCCTTTCCATGCCCCTGTTGGCCAATGTTTATCCGTAGCAACTTAATTAAGTACGCAGTTACTGGATAACACTTCATGTAAACACCCTGAATTGCGTGTAAAATGCATATCTGGGTTTGTTGTAGTGTTTCTGTATAAACAGACTCGTATTTTTCTTAAATGAAGGAGATAAAAGTGTTTTTTTTTTTTTTAGGTTTTTTAGCTTTTACTTTAGTTTGGGAGCAACGCGTAAGTTTATGCATGTGTGTGTCTTGATCACTGTCTTAGAAACAAACCAAAAAACCCGCAGGATGCGTTGACAGATTTCAGACATATGCGTTACATTATGGGGAGACAAGTTCTCTCTGTGGAAACTAACGTTGTGCACAGCTTGTCGATGTCACATAATGAGTTTGTGGCGATTCGGAAATCAGACCTGCTCCTGGCTCTAATTGACAGGGACAGAGATAGCAGGGGAAAGCCCGTCCTGATGCAACTATTGCATGCTGTGCAGACACCGCCCTGGCTGCGGGTGACCAGCTTCTCTCACACACACACACACACACACACATACATACACACAACATCGATTTAATGTTTTACAAACAAAAGGTACGACGACCGGCACTAAAACCTACGTTTTCTTGCGTTTTAGGGGATCTAGCAGACGTGACAAAGGGACTGGTGCCAGGCTGGACTGCTGGTGAACTGGCAACCTTAGGGTATGGTTAAAGCCGGACAGTGCCCAGCACACAGCCGGTATATTTTATGTCTAAATGCTAAGTGTGCGGTGCGATCGTAACTTCCACGTCCACTGAATACTTAGCGATTAACAAAGTATCCGAGAGATCTCCGCGGACCGGCCATTCCCCGGCCGGCCGGTCGGCAGCACAAGCCCCGGCCTTCCACGACGAGGCAGCCCGGAACGCCGATCGCACGGCCGCTATTCCCCAGAAATGCTCAAACTTAATCAATACACAGAACCGGTGCTCAAAGTCCACCGGTTAGGCAGCTACACCCATTTCTTAGGCTGTCAGTGAAGTGAGCACCCTTCATAACCCGGCGCAGTATGGAAAGTAACAAACTAACCCCCGAGCCCCCCGGACACGCGAGCGAAATCAAACTCCGAAACTCACTCACCGACTCGGTACGATAGAGCAGATCTTTGCCGTAACTCCGCTGTTATTTGCTGCTGTTATTACTACATGCACTTAGCAGTTATACGCTACTTTACTTTGTCTGAGAGCTAGCACTTGCGCCGATCTATACTTGGTGCGTGTTGTTCACCGTCTGGGACGCCAGTGTGTGCCGTCATTACGCACAGGGTTACCAGACTGATCTCCAGATTGAGAAACAAAGTTGCAATTATTAATTTTCATTCTTTGTATAAAAAATACATCTACAATTACATTAAATACCTATAGGATAAGCACGGCATATTATTATTATAATGATCATCATTATTATTATTATTATTATTATTATAGCAGTGACAATTTTAATATGTTCATTTCTATACCTTGATAAATGTGAGGTATTCAGCACCTCAGACACTGCTGAACACTAACTTTTAAAGTATCTTTGAAAGTTTTGTCCTTGGACACATCACATTTTAATTTTCCACAAGATTAATAAATGCAGACGAGCGGCTGGGTACATCTCAGGGGGACATTTCCTACATTAGGGAACATTATGTTCTGATTCGTCATTATATTAAGCACTTAAGGTGCTTCTGTATTTTCCTTTTTTTTGTTCGCGTGATACTAACAGTATTTCCCGATGATTGTAACAATGCATTTGTGAGATGTATACAGTACATTGCCTCAAAAAAGGTCAGTTTTTGTAACTTTTAAATTAAACAAAACGTCCGTAGTCTGAATTATGGACTCAAGCATAAATCTGGGTGACAGAAACAGTTTTATTAGCTAATTACATTCTTGACACACAAAATCTAATAAAAACCTAATGAAATATCCTTGAGTTTTTATTGCTTTATTTTTCCAAGAAAAATGGAAGTTTCCCCCCGCTTATCTCTAGTTTCGTATACTTATTACTTTTCATTTTCACTTTCTGTTCCATTTTTTTTGTGAGATCTAAAATAAAATAAAACATACTTTGTCCGGTAACATCTCAGCTGTAAAATATATTTTGATTTCATAAAAAAATTGAGAGAAAAAAAAACAAACATTTATACACTATGGATCACAGAAACTGCAGTTTTAACCCTAAGCATCATCCCAGCCTTCTTTATGATGTTAATTAGTCTGATTAATACAATTCACTGCACTGAAACAGACAAGAGCAGCACAGTTCATAATTTGGAAATTCTGTTTGGCGTAGAGACGAGGTGTGATTCTATGGAAGCTCGTGTGGACCAGGTGAAACATCAGGAGGCCACTTCGGAAAGGTGATGGATGTTAGAGAGGGTCAGCTGTGCTTCCCGTGTGGGGTAGGACCACCTGGTACGGAGCCAGAGTTTCCCAAAGACCCCGGTGATAAGGAGCAGGATAAAGAGCAGACCCCCTAGGACAAAGGTCTCCACAGGGGGCAGGCCACCAGCATCTGTGGTACAGAGGAGGAGACGGGAGGGATTTTCAGGCCCGTTATGTTAGGCTGCGTGTCGTCACTAGGATGCTTTCTGCTCACTTACTGAAACCCGCCTTGTTCCTGCTGTCTATCAGCCTTCTGATTGGTCCATAAGACACCGTATGAGACATTGTGAGGTCTCTCCTTGTCCGAGCCATGGCCCCTTCCCCAGAGCAGTTCTGTCGAGATCAAAATTTAGGGATGCATGCTTTATTTAAATGTACATATCAAGATTTCAGTTTATTCAGTGCTAGTCCTAAATTAGATCTTCATCAACTAATCTTGATTAAAAGTATCTATCTATTTATCTATCTAGAAGTGGTAAATTTAATGTCTATTTGTAAAGAATATCTCTAAAAGAAAAAAATAACTTCCCTGCTTCAGTTATAAATTATTACATTTATGGACAAAAATTTAGAAATGCTGCATTTTTTTTTGTAAACCGGCTTGCATTTCTTCTAGGTAAACACAAACAAAACAAACAAAACATGACAGAAACAAACAAACAAAACATGACAGATTAGTCCTGATCCTAATTCTGTTTCTGAATGGCACAGTTAATTTGCCTAATAAGCTCCACCAAGCCTGATTAAATGAGATTTCAGCTGCAGCTAAAGGCCAAGCTTTACACGCCGGCCTTCCAGGAATAAGCTTTAAAGGAACGAGCTTCCTGGAACAGGCTTTCTGGAACAAGCCACGCCCCTAATAACAAGTGGCTGAATTGCTGTGCACACACTGCGGCAGCTAGGGAAACAGCTCCCAGTTACAATGCCATGTGCTGCTCTTCTTTAAAATGATCCTGAAAGCTGCACTGAATAAGAGACTAAAGACGACTGGCGAAGTGCCACATGCGTCCGCGGGGCACTCACGGGCTGGCAAGCTCCGGCCCCGTTGTGGCAGATCTGCACGTTGCAGTGCAGGAAGACGTCCTTGTACGCATTGCCCACGAACTTGAACATCTGGATGTGGAAGAGGGCCTCTGGACCATGACCGTTCCTCAGGACCGCCAGAGTCTGCTCGCTCAAGGTCACGGGGCAGCTGGGAAATGCAGCAGGAAAGCACCGTGCATCCGCCCCCTGTTATCCATCTGAGCTTCTTTTTTGTTAATTCTTTTTTGTTCCTGCTGCTCTGACCCTTGTGAAATATCTCCAGAGCACACTCCCAGTGCCCTCCCACCACTGAGGTTTGAGGGCCTAGCCCTTAGAAATGCCTCCGTGCCCTGGGAGACCATCAATCAGGGTTTACTGCGCTGGGGTGCTTCACAGCAACACAAATAAACCTCATCGAGGGGTTCTGCCCCCCGCTACGACATCAGCAGGCCCTTAATTACGATTTTTCTTACAAACACATGCTTCATTATTTGATAATCAGCTGAAAAACAGTTTGATAAACACCTGAGATCACCGTAAATGTATCATTCTTTTATACAGAACAATATCACTTAGGCACCTCTTGTTAACACAGAGGTACAAACCACTGGGGTTTTTTTTCATAATGGACTCATTAGGATCTAATTAGAATATATTCATTTTGACAGTATAAAATAACAGTAGCGTGACTCGTATTTCAATCCCATAATAGGTGAGGCTAGCCTGGACACACTGTAAACACAGGGCCTGGCGCTCTTCACAGCTAGACAGTTGCTAACAGAAATAAACAGTTGCGTGTTTCTAAGGCGCGGGCAGCAGTCAGCGTGCAGCTTGGCGCTCGGCGTCTTGCTAGCGATTCTGCCGGGGGGGCCCCCCCACTCGCCGCTTGCACTGCTTTTTTCGCATCATCTCTGAATTCTGACGTGCCGCCGTGAGTGTGCGGCGTGCGGTCATGTGACACAACAGCGCCTCGCTTAGTGAGTCTGCCACTGGGCACGGAGGCAGAGGGTGCGGGAAGACAGACTCGCAGACACTTATGCTGCCGTTTCTGTGCGTGGATTGTTGTTATACTCAAACGATGAATGAATCCCAGGCCTGTTTATTTGATACAGGCAACTCCTCATAAAAATAAAGCACTTAATTTATATTATTTATTCAATTCAATACAAGCACATTATTTTTTATTCACAAGGATTTTTTTTTTATTTTTTATGCTGTCACATAGCTTTCCTCTGTGTGTTCCAGGTCCTTCCCGCAATCCAAAGACATAAACTAACTGGCATCTATCCCAGCCTTGTGCCCTACACTGTCTGGGACACACTCCAGCCTTCCTCAGTCAACTGCGATGTTTACCACCACTCAAACCACACATTTGCATGGGGCCCCCTGTTGGCCACAAACAGTCACTACACTGAGGGGGTGACTGTTGACTGGGGCCCCAGGAACAGTGAATCCCCCCTGCCCTCAGTGACCCTGATCAAACTCCACATACCAATCATATCACTGTGCAGAATATAAGAGCACCCTGGCAATATCTCCTGCCCAGTGATACGATTGGTGTGTGGAGTTCGGTGGAAGAATTCATTTTGTACATTAAACTGATCACTACAAAAGCCTCTGGATTATCTTCAATAACTGGGTCATGATTTCTGGTAAGAGACATTGCTGTTGAATTTTTCAAATGTATTTTTTTTTGGTGCTTTAACCACCACAGAAAGAATATATTTGAGAGAAGACAGACATTTCTATATCCAGTATCTTCAAAACTAGGCATCTCCAAGCAGATTTACCTGGATGGATAGATAGCACTACAGCCCCAGTTTGAGGGTGAACTGCCCCTTTAATGTACACTGCTCAGATCATCAAGGCAGACTCAAGACAGACCTGTCCTTGATGAAGATGTACTCGACGTCACTGGATGGATCGTTGGTCGGAGTAGCCCAGCATCTCTCTAACCTCAACGTAAGATGAGCAGGTATCTGAAAGACGAATGTTTCCTCGTCGGCCACAAATCCCAGACCCGAAACTGCTGACATGCTTTGAATGGCACATCAAACATATTGATTCAATGAAGGGTGAGCTTGTGCAATAAATCCACATTGCAGAAGGTGTTTCCGGGTATGAGTATAGGAATAGTGCTGAATGTTCAACGGCGTAGAAACACAAGATCCGCAGCCAGCCTCCTAGACGACCCCCCCTAGACACTGTGCTTATAGCCAACTATGCAGCGGGTTAGACTTCTTTGCCTGCAATCGGAAGTTCAGCAATTCAAATCCTGTCCTCGGCAGAGTAGTCATATCTCTGCTGAGTCCTGGAACAAGGGTCTTTAACTCCCAAATGTTCCAGAGGCACTGGATAAATGGGCCCAAAGCTGCACTATTAACTGTATGTACGTGTGAAGGTCTCAGAGGAGAAGCACGATGGCATATGCGGAAATTAAACAAAGTCAAATGCACCTGAGCAAATGGCAGGTGTCATCTCCTTAATTTTTAAAACCGCGCCTTCAAAGTTACACTTCCTCCTCCCCTTTGTTGCCTAGGAAACGATCTTGGCGCTGGGCTGGAGGGAAGGTCCAGCAGAACATGACAGGTTTTGAGAACAACCAAGAACCCGACCCCGCTACCTCTAACTTACCATGAACACCTTCACGTATATGATGTCCTCCAGCGTCAGGAAAGGCACAGTGGTCCACTTGTCCTCGAAGTTCTCGTCTTTGTACAGCATCAGTGCCACGGAAAAGTTCCCGTCCTCTGTGCTGAGAGTGATCGTCCTGGAAGAGACAGACGGCACATGACACTATTTCTGTCATATACGGTAGTTAAATGAAGTTGCGCATTTACTGTTTGCTTTATGGTAGACGTGGCGATCGAGTAACCAGAAAAGAGTGGGGCTCTATTCGGAGAGTGTGCACGCTGCAGGCTAAAAACGCTGTTCAAGTTAAGAGAAGCCTCCCTGGCCATCTCACAATTACGGGGACAAAGACTTTGATACTACTGACAACACAAATATCAGACGTGTCGTATTTCTGCTTCAACTTTATTTATTGTACCTATTTGATTAACATTAACAGCTAATTAGCCGATTCTGAGCCTAGGCTGTCGTTCGTTAAATCGGGGTTGAGTAATGGACAATGTGACGCACCTGATGTCCACTTTGACCATGTTTTCCCCATTCGGCTGCTGGACCATGTAATTAATGGGATACCGGCAGCCAAAGGTGATGTTGACGTAGCTTCTCGTGATGACGTCAGAGTCGTCATTGCGGATGGTGTTAATGAACATTATATGCATGTTGTCCGAAATCTAAGAAAAAAAAATTAAACTTCATTAGCATGCATGACAAGATAACACATCTGCAATAAAATGCAAGCCTGCTTAACATCCAGTAGAAAGGACACTAAATGAGGTAATAGGACAATAAATGCTTAACTTTATGAGGATTTTTTTACGGTGCAATAAAAAAAAAACAGTGGTAAAGTTTTCTGTTCAAACCTATGAAGATGCAGAGATTTCTGCCCACAAGACTCTTTGAATTAATAGTACATGTGGTGTAACATAAACACGAAAAATGCACTGATTCTATTTATGTATTGATTGATTCACTCGTTTGTTTTCCTGTAGCTTTGCCGTTTTTCCCCCTTATTCTTATTTGTATCACTTTGTTTTACTTGATTCCAGCACTTTGGCCAACCTGTGTTGTTCTAAATGTGCCTTATGAACAAATTTTGATTCATTTGATTTTGATCGTCTGTGGGTACTTTTTCAAAAAATGGAAAATTAAATTCCAACAAGTGTACTACAGGAGCATTCATGAGACATGGAATTAGTTGTATAAAAAAAACGGCCCTTGTAGAGGTCAATAACGTAATAACTGAATAACATAATAATTATTTAATACATTAATGGTAGTTATCACATTACTGGCTGCTACATAACTTATTATATTATGCACAAGCAGCTATGATGTTTTTGATTGAGAAAGTGTATTACCTTATTAGTAAGTTATTACATTAACAGCTTTTATTACATTAAGAATGGAAAAATGATTACTTTATTGGCAGTTATTGGCCGCTACAGCTCCCTGCTGACATTGTAAAGCTCGGAGTTGGTCCTCCGCAGAACATAATTGCCTAGGCTTGCTCTAGAGAGATCTAAGAAACACTGAGTTAGGCTTTAATGTGGTTTGAAGTGCAGCTGGTGTTTTATGCTCTTGCAAAATACAAATCTGCTATACATGGTATTTAAGAACTATTCATTCACTTGAGAGGTGCCGTAAAAACACAGGGAAGAGGAGCGTTAAATCAGCTTTGCATCCGGCCCCCGCAGAGAGCAAAAGGTCCCCTGGCTGCGGGCAAGGATATATTACTCTCAGCTGGTGAGACATATTTTATCCCCCCCCCCCCCCCAAGTGAATATATAAACACCCAAAGTGTGCAGTGAGGTAGCTACACAAACCGTCACGTCAAGCCAGCAACGGAGCTGTTGCATCAGAGAGAAATGTTCAGGACATTACAATCCTGCTGCGTGTATATCCTCACACGCTCTGTAAAAGGCGAGGCCATGTCACCGTGTTATATACCTCAGGAGGTTTGTTGTCTAAAAGGAATACATTCACCTGTTTAAATTGTGTTAATTAATTAAGAGTTCTTTAAGTACAGAATCGCTAACAGTTGAATTAATAATTTATTCTGATGGAGTTTAGTTGAAGTTCTTCTGAGTTTGGCCCTGCATTTACCCAAGATTTCTCCGAGGACTTTAGTCTCCTCCCACACTTTTTGTGTCTCTAAATAGCCCTTAGTGTCTGTGTCTGTCTGTCTGTGTCTGTGTCTATGTGTTATGTGTATGTTACATTGTTGGGATATTTGATAAAAACCTTTTATTGAATTTTGTTAACTCCATCTTTACAAAAATGTATTGTATTTTGTTTGTATGGTTAAGGTTAGGGCTGGGTAGGGTGGAAGGTGGTCATGGTTGGGATTAGGGTAATGCCCATAGAAATGAATGGAGAGTCCACATAAAGATATGAATACAAACCTGTCTGTGCATGTTTGTGTGTGTTTGTGCATGTCCTTGCATGTTGGTGGGTGTTGGTGCTCGTTGGTGCATGTCCGTGTGTGTTCGTGGGTGTTGGTGGGTGTTTATGGGTGTTGGTGCTCGTTGGTGCATGTCCGTGTGTGTTCGTGGGTGTTGGTGGGTGTTGGTGCATATTTGTGCATGTTCATGAGTGTTGGTGCGTGTTTATGGGTGTTGGTGTGTGTTGGTGCATGTCCGTGGGTGTTGGTGGGTGTTTATGGGTGTTGGTGTGTGTTGGTGCAGGTCCGTGTGTGTTCGTTGGTGTTGGTGAGTGTTTATGGGTGTTGGTGTGTGTTGGTGCATGTCCGTGTGTGTTCGTGAGTGTTGGTGCACCCTGTGATGGACTGGCATCCCATCTGGGGTGTTCCTCTACCTCATGCCCTGTTTCCCTTGGATAGACTCCAGGGTCACAGCAATCCTTTACTGTGTTTGGGTGGATGGATGGGAGGATGGATGGATGGGTGGGTGGATGGATGGGTGGATGTTCTTCACATATTATTTGGCACAGCTGAGCATCCTGTGCATAAGAAATGACAGACGTGCCTATTGATTCCCTTTTGTCACTGTTACATTTCTGCCAGGCATCACTGGTGTATTAAATTAAGTAATTATTATATGACTTACTGCAGTGGTGTATAAACTGTACACCTTCTCATACATGGTTTTACTTTTTCCCTCTCAGCAAAATCAAATTTTTGCAAAGATGAGAAAATGTATTGAGGCCACAATTAAATGTAGCCAGAGTAAAATATTTATGATGGATCTTTCCAATATATTTTTTTATTGCTGCACAATCCCCAAAGAGCCTTTTCTAAATTGCATCTATGTTTCAGAAACACAGGCACACAATATTGCAGTATAACATTACAGACAAGTGAACTGCAGCATATAAAGGCCAACTGGCTCCCTCTGTATATTAGTCCACATTTTGGTAAATGTAAACGAGGAATCCAGTATGAGGATTCATTATACAGTGATTAGGAGCTGGACGTCTAGGGAACAAATTAAGGATTCTTTCATCATATTCCTCATCAAAATAAAAGTCTGACATCTTTACCAAACCAAACACAAAGATTAACAGGGCAGCTAAGAGCCACAGTGAAAGAGATGCTTGTAGCTGTAGCTTTTTCTTTTTTTTGAGCCTTTAATCCAAACTGAGATCATTTCCTTTCTTTCAGGTTCTGTGAATAGGCTTGTAAAAAGTACCTGAGGGCCAGATTTTCTCCGACACCAAGCAACATTAATTTTTTATTTTTTTTGCTAGATTTACAAGAAATGCCCCGTGCATTCTAAACAACCGTTTCAATGACGGCTTCAAGTAGAGATTTATACCTTGGCTGGGGCCCGCAGTCTGAGGGGGGGGCACTGTGTGAGCTGGAATTGAAATAAAAGGGGACTACAAAGTGGGACACCCAGGAACGGCCACCCCTTTCGAGCACCCCTGAAAACACAGCTATAATTTCCATATAAATCCAGCTAATTTAGCGCTGGGAGCCATCTGCCCCCCTCTTCACCGCTTTGAAAAGGCTGAACGCAGAGACCTGGACGCTCTTATTTATGGGCGGTGAAAAATATGCTCTTTGTCATCAACCTGAAAAACATGGCGTTCCTCATAGAGAAGCAGCTCTTATGGTGGTGGGGGGAGTGGGGGTCACGTGACCTCATCTGCATTTCATGAATCAAGGAGGTTAGAACAAGTGGCTGCGCATATCACCAAAAGAAGCTCCCCTAGCCAAGTTAATTAGCGGCATTAATAAGCTGAGTACGTATTTGGGGGTGGGGGGGGCCTCTTATCGTCAGTGCCACAGGTGTTTATATTTATCTTTTCAGTAATATCTTTATATTCTTATTTCCAAACTGCCATAAGGTTAAAAAAATGAGGTCCACTAATAAGGAATCGGTTGCCTTTTCCCAGTAATTTTTCACGGCACGTCTCTGCGGATCTGCCGCCGGCCTTACCGTGATGGTGCCGCAGTCCGACAGGTTCGTTTTCACTCTAAACACGTAGTTGCCGTCGATCTCGATGCCGCGGCATTCTGGGTCGTTCAGGTGTAGATCCCAGACCTGTGTGACATCAGCACGTCTGTCAGAAAAAGGTCAGAAGCACCGGGTCGCAGTTCAGAGCAGACAACATCCAAAGCAGTAATGGGCATGACTTACAGAAACTGGAGGCACTTTGCTGAGGAAGAAGATATTGGGAATGATAAGTTCCATCTGGTCATTAGCACAATTAACCGTCTCATTAAGCCCTGGGGGATGAAGGATTACATATTTTAGCAAGATTTATTTTCTGTTTAAGCACAAAAGACAAATACATGACACAAGAATAAAGGAATAGGGAAAAGATAATTGTATATTCCTAGGCTTGACTATGTATAATTTAATGACTTCAATGAAATTTAGAGCTTCTATGATACATTTTTTTCAATATTTCAGTACTAAACAAATATTGTTGTTTTTTTTTTGGTCAAAACTGCAACAATGGCATCAAATCACCTGTTCAATCAGAGGTTTCCAAAATGTTTTAAGGTCGCTATAATTAATAAAGCAATAAATTGTTTTAATCTTTAATTTTATTATAATGCTGCTGGCTGTGAAGTACCGACTCCTCGCTTGGGAAAACACACTTCACTGGCAGAAACCTGACTTCCAGCTGACCCTACAGCTCTCCGTATCTTGAGCAACGTGCCATTATTCAAATTTTATTGCCGATTCCCGGGGATTGCCTAGAAACAAGACGGGGTGGACAACTTATTTTCCTAACGGGAGTCTAGCCTTGGCAGTAAAGTGGGAGAGATGTTTGCATCTATTTTAAATATAAACAAAATTCCAAAAAAAAAAAATAATAATAATAATATCACACGTGCTGTGACACGGTTTTGCTGGTAGACCCAACATTCGAGGCCATCAGAAAACACCGGTAACCATAGTGATGCATAAGAAGACACAGAATGTGGACCACGACCAAGGCAGACACTCACCGTCTTGGGGCTCCTGGTAAACCGAGGACTCCGCGGTCGCCACGGTGAGCAGCCACCACAGCCTGAGCGAGAGGGCTGGCACCACCTTCGAAGGCATCCCTTTGGTGCTTTCTGTAGACCGTTCTCCGACACCCTATCCCTTCCCGACTTGACGAATCTTCGTACCGAAGTGGTCGTCAACACGCCCCCCCCCCCTCCCAGGCAGCGACTCACGGAGAATGGCTCTACACGGATGCTACAAGGAGTCTCCTTCTGAGACACCAGCTTGAATGATGTCCTCGCCGACAATGAGATTCCTCACATGAATAGTGGAAGCCTAGTGGGGCCCAAGGTAACCCAAATCTATTCGACTTGGAGGGTAAAAACGGCTGAACAAGGTTGCCTACTGATCAAACATCCACTACCACCACCACCACCGAAAAAAAAGAAAAAAAAAAAAAAAAAGGCACGACAGAGGCATGCACACGGACACCTCACAACCCGATTAACATGCACAAAGACATGGCAGTAAGGGGCGGCTCTCCTTCTTTCTGTTTGCCACCCTTTGTCTACCTTTTACGAGATAACCCCAAGGCTTTTATATTGCCAAGACCCCCATATCCGACCAAAAAGGACTCCTGCAGTCATGTCAAGGGCAGCCCCATAACATCCCAGCCTCGGCACTTGATTCGGTGAAAGTTTTCAAAGCAAACGCTTAACCTTTACACTTGCAGAGCCTTCGCGGCATTTGTAAAGCCTGTACCCACCACACGAGGCCAAATACAGGATCGAACTTAGAAAAAGTCTGGATGTTTCTTATCCATGTTGAACTTCATTTAAACCATAACTGTAAGATGATAATTATTCCGGAAAATGAAAAGATTACTTTATCTAACACACTCAACCTTTGACGTTTTGAACTAAAAGCTATTTCTGCATAAAAAAAATACTTTTCTTAGGCATAATTTTGTGTATGGATGGATGGATGGATAATTATTAAGAATGTATTACGGTCAGGCACTATGAGTGTACCTGAGCGGTAAATTACACTATAACAGCAAGAAGAAAGCTACTTGGAGCATGGTAGATACCCTAACTAAACACCCAGCAATATTTATATGTTTCTGTAGAGGTATAAAAGGTCATCTTGTGTTTCATGTTCCCTTACATTTCACTATTAAGACCTGAGAGCCATTACACTATTTGACAAGGGACATTCTGAGAAGTGACACAACGACAGGCCTAGTGTGTCTTTTTTGTTTGTTCCCTTCTAAATGAGTCCCAGGCCTTCGTGTGCAAACCGGTGTAAACAAACAAAGGCGCCAGAGGTCGACCCAAGGTCAATGGTCACATTTGTGATTCGGAAAAGACTTTATAGAGTGGAAACGGAACCATGGAGAGAACCTGTGACCGCTATGGAGACCCTGATTTTCTGCCCACAGCAATATAAACAAATAAAATAATCAGAAGAGTGGGCAACAGACCTCTGACATATTACACGAGAGATACAAAGAACAGACCATCAAAATAAGTCGGGCGTTTATTGGTGCATTTTCAGAGTTATAAATACACAGAAAACAGTTTAACAGTATGGTTCAAATCGACATGGCAAAACAAACATTTGTTGGAATGCTAAGAATACCACCACTAGCATGGTGAAGCACAAATATAACAGCTCTAACAGGGGAGTTGCTAAGGAAAAGCTGACATTGCACGTAATATCTCACCAAAATGGGAAAATTTCATTTTGCCATGAGCGCTGCTGACCCGGGAGAAGGCAGCCGGAGCAGAGGTGTGTCGGCATTGCGGAGTCGGAAAAATCTACACATTATGCCTCAAATGCTGGAATTACTTTTCCTTTCCTATTACAGCAAAGAAAAAAAAAACACCTGTTCAGAATTCTAAGTCATCCAACTGCTGAAAAAATCGATGTGATGTCCTTAAACATTTATTACCATCCATTTGCGCAGAACAGTACATTTTGTACCACAGAGAGCATTTCTGATTGGCACAAAATTTTCAAAAACTTAAGAAGATTAAGACTTAAGGGTAATGCAGATTTTTGCTGAATATTTATTTGTACGGTAGTTCAAAGGCTGAATAAAGATTTAGTCGAAATTTGGAAGAACAGCCAACATGGCAGGGTGGTACATTTCATAAGCTTGTCGGCCTCGGTGGGACACATCACTTTAACATTATGCTAATGCAATTAAATTGAGAAGCAAAATTACACTTGGCAAGAAGACGCAACGTGACAGTTCCTCTAAGAACGCGAAACTGGGTGGAGCCGTTTCTATTATTCTATTCTACTATATTATCTTTCATGAGGCTGGACCCCCATGTCCTTCTTTGTGCTGTTTTACAGCACCAACTTACGGGATGTGGTTTATGGACACTGACCAGCTTTGCCTTTTTTTGCTTTGCAGATATAACGAGCTGGAAAGTCTGAGTCGGTCGCCTGCTTCTGGCTCCTGGCCAAACGGCACGTTTAAAGGACCTCGCCAGATGGAAAACGAGCGCACGTCTCAGAAGCCCAGCGTCTCTGACGCGCCTTAAAGGAGAAACGGTGCTTTTACAGCCAGTAAACCAACCCTTACAACATTCATGCTGGAGGAATTTCAACAGGGTGCAAAAATTACTTTTTTCATTTTTTTAAAGAACTGGCTTTATAATTAAGGATAAAAAAAAATCTACCCAATTAAAAACAGAACACAACTGCCAATTTAGAAACCTTGGTAATACTGGTCTGAAAAAAACAATTTAGGTGTTTTGAATCTTAAGGTAAACCAAAGAGCACAGTCTTATTTAAAGTATGACTCTCTGGAGGTTCTGTTAATGCTTTTCTAAAATATTATGCAAGGATATCTTCTGTGAATATTTAGCTGGCTCCCATACCCTTAATTAAAGCTATAAACTGAATTCTGCTACCAGTATGACTGAGAACTAGACAGGGCTGAGTAACAAAATTATGACTGAGAAGTGAGGCTCCTTTAAATATACATCTTCACAGATCAGGTTAATTGCTGAAAAGTGACATACTGTTAAATATTAAAATGTCAGGAAATCGGTACTGGCATCTTCTAAACGCATCTTACTATCTACAGGAAATTTACGTACTAGCCTAGAAAAACAATTTGAAACCCTGAAGAAGAGAAACGTGCACATTTATAATGTACATTTATAATTATGGACGCGCCACGCGAGCGCCGATTGGTCCTCCAAGCCCACCGTAATGCCACCGCCGCAAGTACGCCGGCCCGCCCCGTCACTCCATGGCCTCGTGGTCCTCGGTGAACAGGTCCGCCAGGTCCGCCACCGTCAGCACCGATGCCTCGGAGTGCTTCATGGCAGCGGAGGTGCTGTGGCTGACAGGAAAACGGGTTCCGTGATCAGAACCAAGTGTCCGGTGCCCCTCAGGAGCTGTCGCGATTATTCAGTTAAACCCGATAACTCGATTGCTTAAAAACACAGATTGTAAATTTTCCTTCTCGAATACTCGGCAATATGGCAGAAGGAAGATGGCGCATTTGGGATGCAGGTGCTAAGAAAAAGCGAGAGCGTGAGTTCTGTGGAAGCTAAGGCTGTCAATCGATTGAAAAAGTCAACTAATTAATCGCATATTTTGCAATGAATTAATCGCGAATAATCGCAATTAAAATGTTTTTTTCCCATAGAAATGAATGGACGCCCCCACAAATATATGTGCGTGTGTCGTGATTTGGACTGGCATCCTATCCATGCTACTTCAGGCCTCGCACCTTGCGTTTCCTGGGCTAGGCTCCAAGTTCAATGCACCCCTTATATACGAGGTTACGGAAAATGGACAGAACAAATTAAATCATCAATTTTACCCTCCAACTATAATATAATATCTATAATAATAGTTAAAAATCACCTTTTTTCTGCAGTTTTCAACATGGTCTGCATCCTCTCCTCTATGGTCGATTTAATCAGGAACCGGTGGACAAAAGTCGGTCTGGTGGTGTGAGAAAGAGTCTCTCACTGAACTGCTGTCATTGTAGCAATAGCAGAGATGTTAATGTGGAACTATCAAATGATCACAACATGTAAACCTAAAAATATATAAATATAAGTAAACCTATAAATATATACACACTGGGTCTGAAGACAATCATTAATAAATAACATAAAAATCTAGCGAAAATTTTATTTGATGTTTAGGTCTGATCTTAATGTAACGCTGCAGATCAGCTGGGTTGATGGACTAGGGAGGAAGCTGTGAGGCTGCCACTTGCTTGGTCTGGCCGATTCGGTGCACCCTGCCGATGGCCTGCAGCTCATGGGCCGGGTTCAGGATGGGCTCCACCAACAGGACGTGCGTGGCCTCGATGATGTTCAGCCCGTTGGAGCCCGTGTGCAGGGGCAGCAGCAGAATGTTGATCTTCTCGTCATACTTGAAAGAGGAAAGGTTCTCCTGGAAGGGCGAAACCAGGAGACAGTGATCCCTCCATCTTCCCGAAGCAGGGACACAGATAGCCCTCAGCCTCTCCCGGAAAAAAAAGAATGACTGCCAAAGATACATCATTATTGTTTTTGAATCCCAATGAATGACCCATGACGACATGAATTTAAATGTGATATATTGATTAGCGCTGATTAAGAATGACAAGCACAGAAAACGGGGTGTGATTGCAATTTTCATTCATCTTTCTTCCAGAAGAGAATGCAGATGGCGAGATCATGTCCACATACTCATAATCAGATATATATAAAACCGACCTGGAACTTATGAATCCCATTAATCTGCGAGAACTCCATGTTATTGTCGAAGAGGGCTTGTGCAATGATGTCCAGGACCCCCTGCCACTGAAAAACACGAACGAAATGCTGCTCAGCATCGCCTGGCATTACATCACTTTGGAATTTGTCGCACGTGTGGAAAGCCGGGTGTAACATATCCGCTTTAGCGGGCTGTGTTCAGTCGTGCGTTAAGGTGGCGGCGCGGGATGGAATTCACCGTGGAAAACACAAGCGATTTGGCACTGGGGTCGGCCATCTGGATCTTCTTTAAGGTCCTCACTACCGCCTCCACCTTGGTGGAGTGGCTTCCCTGAGGTCAGACAGACAGGAGCAGAGACAGTAGCAGCAAATTTTTATAGCGCCACCTTAAAAACCTCCGTTAGCCTAACTGCCCCTAAAAACACACTAATGCTTCAGGACACTAGGGGGGGGGGGGAAAGAGACTAAAATGGCAATTAGCTGCTACAATTAATCTCAGATGCATGTGAAGAAGACATTTATTAGTCACAATTTTACTTAAAAACAAGTTGGGATGTTAATGTATTATTCGCTTCTCTAATATTGTTTTTCTTAGGATATTCTACTTGTCTACCATGTACATTTAAACAATTGTTAGCACTCTGGCTACTGACTTGGCACTTTCTATATTTGTTTTGTTGGTTTGTTTGTTTGCACTTTCTATACCTTCTTGCTGTTTGCACCCTCTGGGGTGAATAAAGTTCATCTTATACACCATATTCCCAAAAGTATTGGGACCCCTGCCTTTACATAAGATTTAATGACATCCCATTCTTAATGCATGGACTTTAATATGGAGTTGCCCCCCCCCTCCCTTTACAGCTATAACAGCTATAACGGCTCATAGTCTAGGCTCTGATTCATCCCAAAGGTGTTCCATCAGGTTGAGGTTAGGGCTCTGTGCAGGCCAGTCAAGTTCCTCCACACCAAACCCTCTCATCTATGTCTTTATAGACCTTGCCTTGTGCACTGGTGCGCAGTCATGTTGGAACAGGAAGGGGCCATCCCCAAACTGTTCCCACAAATTTGGGAGCATGAA
>JAODKM010000025.1:16883983-16898345 GCA_026780845.1 Petrocephalus sullivani
GCACCTCAGCTTACACTGTACCTGCTCTGTGATGGTACGTGGCCTACCACTTCCTGGCTGAGTTGCTGTTGTTCCCAATTGCTTCCACTTTGTTATAATACCACAAACAGTTGACCATGGACTATTTAGTAGTGAGGACATTTCACATTGAACTTATTGCACAGGTGGTATCCTATCATGGTACCACGCTTGAATTCACTGAGCTCCTGAGAGCTACCCATTCTTTCACAAATGTATGTAGAAGCAGTCTGCATGCCTAGGTGCCTGATCTTATACACCTGTGGCCATGGAAGTGATTGGAACCCCTGAATTCAATGACTGGGATGGGTGTCCCAATACGTTTGGCAAAATACTGTACGTGTGTCAAACTGCATCAGCAAGGGTCTTAACAATGAATAAAACCTAAAAGTGATTAACCTTAATGTGAAAACAACAATGGAATATCTAGACTCCCCCGCCCCCCCATCCCTGGAACCCGGGAAGGCAGCCTCACTCTGACAGGGATGTCGTGTCCCTGGCTGGCCGCCTGGGTGGTGAACACGTAGGAGATCTCGGTGTGGGACGTGGTCTGCCTGCAGATGGCGCAGGTGATGGCCCGCCGCCGCGTGCCCACGCTGTACTGCTCCAGGATGATGGCGATGCACTCGTTGCAGAAACAGTGTCCGCAGGTCAGCACAGCCCACTGGCACAGCGGCAGGGGAGACACCGTCACAGATCGGGCCTGATCATTCATGGCTACGCTGCACAGGGCCGGGTAGCTAAAAAAAGCACCAAACCCTAAACCCCATCATGCTATTACATCTATACTATTTAAAAAGCAACCACAACCGCTCGTAAAATCCGCAGACTTTATGGATGCTTATATTAATGTCAGGAGAGGCGTTCAACTACATAGCGAAATATGCATCCATAAAGACTTTTTCCAATTTTGGGCAGATTATTCTGGCGTAACAGTGAGGTTTTCCAGAGCCCTGACAGGCAGAGTAACTGCCTGAATGGTTTTTTGCTTCCTTATATCCTTCAGACAGGGATGGGGTGTCTCACTCCCAAAGCCGTCTCGCTTAATAAGAAATGGGTCAGAAAGTTCAGGCAGCTACAGCACTGAGTGATTATGAGTTCACTTATAATTGATTTAACTGGTGTGTGGCACTGCGGGTGAGGATACCGCACCCGTGATCAGAAGGGCACCGGGTCAAACCCCGTGGTCGGCAGAGTGATGTCACCGCCGGGCTCTCGAGCAAGGCCCTTAACTCTCGGATGCTGCGAGGACAGGCTGCTCATACTTTTTCAATTGTGTCACGTTGGGTAAAAGAGTCTGCTAAATAAATCAATGTCAAAACATCCCTAACAGGGAACAGACATTGGTTTGCTTTTCCACTCAAACCCAGGGAGGGTGAAGCTGGTCTCCATGGCAGATGGTGGCGGTACCTGCGGCCCTGCGATTTAACGCGATCCCAAGCAAGCGGCGTGGAGCCGGTGCGCGGCCTCACCTCTCGTCCAAGCGGCCGGGCACAGATGGGGCACGGTTCTGGGTTCAAGCCCCCCGTGGATTTGTCCTGGGACTGTAAATCGGTGTTGGAGGACAGAACAGGTGTTAGCTGCAGCCATAGCGAATCGCACTGGCCATACTAACGAAAAACGCCCGGATCGTCTCCAAGTTCAGCAGAAAGCCACAGGTTCACCTTCTCGAGATTTGTGAGGTACAGGAACTGGCCAAGTTTCTTCTGCAGCTGGGATTTGGCTACCGCCCGGTCGTTTAGGAGTTTCACTCGGTTCTGCTCCACCTAAAAACATATTTTAGAAAACAACAATAAAAAATAAAATGCGTATCGTAAAAAGGCAATGATGTCGCAACCGCAGAAAACTTCAAGACAGGCACACGGCCATAAAGGCTTCTGGAGGCACTAATGTCTGCGAACACCGTCGTCTGCTTTTGTGCAGTCTGACCCTGTCCGCTGTTCTGTGTCACAGGGTTGATTAAGAATTCCACTGTAATGATGTGCAAACAAACAAACATATATCATGAGGTCATTGCAGACACATCCTTCATATCATCAGTAAATCACAACTTAATTCCACATTACGGATTAAAGGGGAATTCTGCCCCCATCCCACAGGAAAGTTGGGAAAAGGTGCCTCAGTTAAGACCCAGATGCAATATAAACTGACAGCCCTTGTTTATCTATTTTTTCGGTGGGGGCGGGGCCACCCGGGAACGGCCACTCACCTCGTGCGGCTCGATGATGTGCAACACCTTGGCTTTGGGCTCGTCCGGGTGTCGTACCCGCAGCCGCTCCGTGGCCATGCCCAGCTCGTCGATGGCCGACACATGGTCCCGCAGCACCATCCAGTACTCATGCAGGAGCTGCACGGACCCGCCGGACAGAAGACACACGCGATTCCCATACAGCTAAATGCTAATCGGGAAGGGCTCAGCCTTCACACCTCTGAACAAGGCAGCTGACCCTAAACATTACTGGGTAACACTTTGGATTAACATTTGCTTCTTAACTATTAGTAAACTGTCATTTGATTTTAATAAATAGAAATATTCACAAATTTTGAAATTTATTACAATAATATTTTGCTCCCCAATTCAGTTAGTAAGCATAGCCAGAAATGAGAGATAACAGAGCATTCACAAGGTCTTTAATAAATACTTTTCTAAGGTATCTTTGTAATACATTTCTAAATTTGACTGTAAGTGAAACTTTACTTACTAATACATTATCAAATAATTCATTTGTTACAATTACAACAGTTTATTAATAGTTAAGAAGACCTTAAACTAAAGTGTTACCCGTTATTTATTTAAGTTGGAAAAACATGCAAACATTTGAATAAAGTGTAAAAACTCAAAATCTCAATAAGTTTCCCAAATGAAATAATCTGCTAAGCAACAACCTAAGTATATTTCCGCTGCAAGTTCATTTGAAAAAGCAAATGGAACAGCATTACCCACAATGCACAGCTGCATACCTTGTACTCCTTCTTCCAGGCCTCAAAGAGCTCCATGAAGATGGTGCCTTCCTCCAGCAGTACGGGATCCATTCGGCGGGCCTTTGCGAACGACAGGATGGCTTTCAGGGAGCGCTCCATCTCGCTGGCCGCCCACAGACCACGGCTGGTGGTGGGCAGCCGGTCATCCACGAGGCCCTCCTCGTCCTCGATCATCTCCTCAAAGATGGCTGTCTGGCCCTTCACACTGAGCTCGGGAGGCAGGGGGCAGATTTAGAATGTTTTCATTGCACCTCTGAAACACTCCAACAGCAGCGATTAGTAGAGTCATTAGTTAAACAGATGACACTTTATGGGCGTCACCAACGCGTGAATAACAAGCTACTAGTAACCCACAGGGAGCCAAAAAATAGCTGCATTTGTTCTTTTATGTGATGCATTTATTTAAAGTGACTTAAAGCAGAGAGAAGTGCATCAATGCATGCCGTCTGGGATTTGAACCCAAGAACTTTAGGCTGTTAGCACCATACTCTTCTTTTGAGCTACAAACACTTCACAGAAAAACCAATAGCTCCTATAACACGCTTTAGAAATAGGACTACTTCTGAACTCAGTTTTTTTACTATCATGTTTTTGTTTATGCACATGTAAATTGAGCCATATAATCCTCGCCACGCCGCCCCCTCAAGGTCGACAACTCTTAGCCCCCTAACTGATGTGATCCTGTTTTACCCCAAACAGATACAAACAGTCGCTTTTCTGTGTAGAAGTAGCTCTGACTGTAAATGAAGCTGGAGACCCCTGCCCAATGTGTGTCTGTGTGTGAGCGTCTTGTGACGGACCAGCACCCCTCCCAAGCCGCTCCCCGCCAAAGACTGTATGAATGGATGGTGGCATCAATTAATGTTAAAGGCAGATAAACGCCACTACGTTTGCCAGAGGTGTCAATTTCAGGCCCAGAAAGTAAAATTCCAGACCAGGATTTTGTTTCAACCAATCAGTTGCCCATAAAGAGTCACAGTCACAGAGTGCTCAACGAGCTGGTTGAAACAAAATCCTGGTCTGGATTTTTACTTTCTGGACCTGAAATTGACATCTTTGACGTTTACCCAATAAACAGGCAAGAAATAAGACCATAGGGCCCATCTACAGGCCCTCTCCATGCAGAGACGATGATGTCGGGCACCTTCACGGTTTCCCGCGGTAAATCCCCCGCCGTCGCCTTACTCACGTGTGAGAAAACAGCTTCGACTCGTAGTCCGTGAAAAGCTCGTCGGCCTTGCAGAACACGCAGCTGAAACGAGCGGAAGTGGCACGATTCCCCCATTAGATGAACACCGGGCAACATCCATCCCACCTTAACACCAGTTACTTATTTTTTTGCAGTGCAATTTTTCATACTTTTTACCAGTTTGGTTAAGGAGATGACAGTGCAGTCTAAAGTCAGCGGCACACCGAAACAGCGCGTTTTAGAACCCTGTGGGTGCACGACACCTGTCCCGGACACAGGTACACAATCGAAGTGCACTGATAGTTTTTTTGTTTATTTCATTTTATTTAAGTCATATGTGTATTATTACCGAGTAATAATGGTCCTTTCACGTAATCACACTTTATGCTTTACGTTACATCACCAAAACAGAGCGCTTAATGCGGGTGTGATAAGGGTAAGGCTGGGTGTGGGGACAGGGCAGAGCTCACAGTGCGGGGCACTGAATGGATTTGGGTGGGATCACTAATTAATGGTGTGGCCTAATATTGTAATATTGTGAGTTTATTGTTCTGTTTTACTATTGCGCCTGTATAAGAAAATAGCACTCAGTGAAGAAGAAGCTCTTATTTTCAGTGGACAAACATTTCAAAGGGGCCTCAATCTCAGCTGCTCCAGAGTCGCTGGACCACCCTGCTCTCTGACCCTAAGCTCTCCCCACTTCACAACATCACACTCGGCCTTCTATGAGTCTCGACAACCAAAACTACGCAAACGTCTTCGTACAGCTTCAATTTAAACTGATCTACACATGAACATAAACGAACACGGAATTAAGGGGGACTGAGAGGGAACAGCGTGAATGAAGCCCTTTGTTTTTATTCCTTGCCTCTTTAAAAGGCTTCAGGAACATGTGTAATTGTTGTGGGGTGGGGGGGGGGGGGGGTCATGTGACCACCTCTGTTTGTCCTGGCTTGTTTCACTTCGTCCTTATTTCCTTTGTATTTATATAACCTTATCTTTTTTTTTTCTTCTCCAGACCAAGAGGAACCAGTTCTGTGCGGCTGAGCTGATGTTTGTGTGATTCTTTGAGTTCACTTCTAAGGTTTGTTTTTTTGGCTTCCTCGCCCTCTGCCGAATAAGGAGACCTTTCGTTTGTTTATCCCCAAAAAGCGTTTCGTTGCAAAGCCCCTGCCCACCCACCCCCCCTCCCCTCCCAAATGCCCCGAAAAGGAAAATCTTCCACGCACATGACCCTCTGCGGGCTTTCCCACAGTGATATAAACACAGCCGCATCACAAGTCACAAGGTCTTTAACCAGCCAATGGGGTCGAACCATCAGTCCGAATTAGGTTAAACCCAGGGGCATCAGATGGACATGGGTATGTCGGCAAATTCAGAGGACCCACCATTTTATAGGCCTCCACTTGGCAAATTCAGCCATGAAGGCCCCTCCCCCAGTCAGGAAATCCTATCTACTGTGGGGGACCCATATTACTTCAGACTGAAAGTGCCATCCCTAGCCAGGGGCCGAAGGTGACATTTCGTCACGGGGCTTAGAATTTTAACTACGCCCTGGTTAAACCAGGTGGTGACTGACAGGCAATTAACTCTGCTGTACAGACGCTGCATGCACCGTGTAGCCAAAGGTCAGAGCACCGTTTCGGTGCCCCGGAACCAGCACTCACTTGTTCAGTGGCAGCCGTACCGGCCGCAGGTGACAGATGGTGGCCTCCTCGATGACCTCCTTAGATGGAGGCCCCTCCAGCTTCTTCACTGCGTCCTGCACGGTCTTCTGGGACTTGATCAGGTCATCCATCTGAGTGTTGAGCAGGAACTGTAAACCGCGACCGTCCCGGAACCTGAGGGGACGGATGAGTGTGGAGACGCGTGGGTGTAAGGTCGGCTACAAAACATATAACTGGCAGTCCCCCTGATTCCTGCTACTCTGATTGTTATATAAGCAAACCACGCATGGTCGGTATACGACACAAAACTTTGCAAAACAAAGTTATTCAGGTGGACAGTTACCGGAACGTGTCTTACAAAATTACCTCCATTAAACGGTACTAAAGCTTAGAAATTAGAACTTCTCCATGACAGCAAATCGAGCTGCAAGTCTATGTTTTCCATTTTAATTAATCATATAAAACACTGATGATACAGAGGCAGCTCTCAACTGACATGTAATTCATCTATGTCACAAACCCTGATATACAATATATTTTTCAGATTTACCATTCAAGGTACCTTATAGTAAATAATACTTAAGCCAAAAATACTGTATTTTCGCTATAAATTTACTTACAAGAGTATGTCGCCTTTTTGTGTGAGTACTTCCATAAACTATAGCTCTCTCGCATATTGCTTATGTAAGTCCAGATTGATGTAAGCCGATTTTACACAAATCAAGAGCCGCCTGTAAAAGTTTGGAATAGTCAGAAATCAGAAGGTAGAGATGAAGCTAATATTACCAGCCCTTTCTGCCCCGTCATCCGCCCCGGCTGCTCTGGGAGCTCGACTCACTTGTCTGCTAAGGACAGCTTGCTGGGCTCCTGCTTGTAACTGCAGGTCAGCTCGTTCTGGATGCGCAGGACCAGGTCGTCGTCAATGGAGTAGCGGATAGCCTGCTGTACCACGTCCAGCCACCAGGGGGACTTCAAGTCGACCTGCAGCACGTGCACAGGCGCAACACCGGTAGCTAGATCCAACCTTCTGTCTCACCAAATTAAATGAGATCAAATGGTCTAACTTAACAAAATTTTACCCAGTAACTCACTTGGACTACCAAGTTAAAATAAGTGGTTACTAGATTAATATTTCTAGCTGTTACTAGTCTAGTGTTTGTGTACCATCTTGGAGCAAGCATTTAGTAAATGCAGTACATAAACAATAAATTAACCAAACAAATGTACACAAACATTTATTTATATTTGTATATGAATGCATATAGATTAAATCACAAGTTTAAGAATAAAATTGGTATTGACGCTCACAGAACAATAACAACGGCGATGCCTAGTGGCCCCTCCCAGCCACACCCACCTTGCCCTTCAGCTCGCTGATGCTCTGCAGGACGGGCTGCAGGGCCTGCTGGGCGTCGGAAACCTCCAGGTTGGACTTGGTCATGTAGTGCTGCCTTAGCTGTTCTGCCTGGGGTGGGGGAAGCCGGTGGGGGGTCATTGGGGGGGATCCCAAAACACTTAGAAACAAAGATGCAACTTGGGCGATGGAATTACACACATTTCCTTAGAAACATACAATTCCTGGCACACTTACTTACACACAGAAGCTCCTGTACTTAATAAATACATACATACATAAATTAACTTGATTACACACGTACATGTTTACATAAACTGATTCTGTAACACTCTCTTTCAAATAACATGTCTATCTATGTCTGTCTATCCATAAAGCATTATAAACACAGCTACAATTATTTATAAAAAGACATAGCACATTATAGCCATGTTTATTTTGCATTATGAATGCAATATGAAGCTCTCATCTATAATGCATTAGAGATACTGTCCTTAATTCTTATACCAACCATTATAATGCATTATTACTGTATCGGTAGTGCATTATAGATCTTCATTGGAGCTTATGAAGTATTATAATCAACCCAATGACTGTTAATATAAGATATTAAAATGCTTTATTAATTAAAAGTTGTAAATAAAGTATCAACGGTTATTGACAGGCACAGAGTTGACTCACCTCCTCTCCCAGCCGGTCGTCTCTAAGAGTCGGAGGTATCCCAGGATGCTTTGCGCTGAGCAGCTCCATCAGATTGTGCGTAGCGTGTAGCCTCTGTTCAGACAGAGAAATGGGGTAGCGTAAGTGTAAACGCACACGGCGCGATGGGTGGACGTGAGGAAGAGGAGGACAGATGTGGAATGGAGGAAGCAGACCTGGAGGGAGTCTGTTTTGAGCCTGTCTTTGTGCTCCTCTGAGGAGCGTAACACCTCCCTGTACAGCTCCACGGCGTCAGCAAATTCGCCTGTGGGAGACAGAGACGGGGCCTCCTTCACACTCCTCTTTCAAGAGCAACAGAGTCTAAAGCTCGTTAACAGGTGAAGGAACTGAACCCCCAACCCTGGAGGTGTGAGACTGCACCCACAAGGGCAAAACACGGTAACTACCCTGACACAAAAACTGAGAAACAGGGCTTTGGCATTTGCTGACTGTCCCCCCCTATGTGTAATGGGTAGGTAATCAATGGGGTTTTCCTCAAAACCGAAATATGCAGTTAGGTTGTTTTGCTTTTCTATGGTGGTGCAGTGCTCTTCACTAAAAACATTGTAATCACATTGTAATAACACTATTATGTAGTTATGATTAACTTTTTATTTTGTATTAAGAGCAATAGAAGACAAACGTCCCGGATAGCTGGGTATTTTTCTGGAGGGTAACTAAGGTCACCTGTCCTTCTTAAAAACTGGTAGGAGCTTGAGGCAGCAACCGCGGCATCGCCACCACTAGGGGGCACACCTCGAATGATGTGGATGCCGGCCAAGCCGTTGAGCGCGCACACAAGCTGCCGGTGTGCCTCCTCGCACTCCACACGGCACTTCTTCTGCAAGGTCTTGAGAAGCTCCTCCATCGTCATGGTGCTGAAGGAGGGAGGGTCACAATTTAAAACAACAGTAAAGTGGGCTGTCTTACTAAGGCGATGCTTAACACCAACCAGCCACTAGGTGGCACTCTAAGTTGACCTGAGGCACACACACAAAAGTGTGACATTAGCAGCTAAATCCTGCCTAAATCATCTGTACCTTTTAAACGAAATAAAACATAAAGCTTCTTCAATCGAAGAGAACTACTACCCAGTAACTCACTTCGATGAGCAAGTCTATTTACTCTAGTTACACTATTGATACTTTGACTAGATTAGTACATGTGTAGCTGATATAAATGCTTTTGGACAACTGAGTTAGGTGCTTACTCACCAGTACCACTACCTGTACCACTCCCAACACAATTCAACAAATCCACATCCAGACAAGACATGACACCAGGTGGTGGATCTTCTGGAACACCTGGCCCGACCTAGCTCAGCTCACCTCTTCTGGAAGGGCAGGAACTCGCCGCGGACGGCCTGCGGGTGGCAGCAAGCCTGCCGGAGCCTGAGCAGCGGGTACAGGATGCTGCTGACCGTCCGTCGGTCCAGGCTTCCCAGCCGCAGCGACCAGTCGGAGATCTTCCTGAGCTTGTGGAGAGCATCCTGGGAGCAGACTTCGTGCTGACGGTGATAGAAATGGCCCTCGACCGGTGAGAAGTTCAGCCAGTGGACCTCCTCAGTCTGCGGTGGAATCTGGATCTGACGTGGATTAACGGAGAACCATTTCGGAACAATTTTTGGTGCCTCATTAAAATATATAAAACGTCTGAACAGAAACTACATAAAACACTGGTTATGATCAATATACATCATTCTTAAAATATTTACTAGATCATTCTTCACCAGACCTGGTCAATGACATCCTTCTTGGCCGACCTCCACATGATCTGACCAATCACGTTATAGAGTGCTTCTGTGTTTCCCCAGCGATAAGGACGGTAGAGGAGTTGGTCCCACCAGTGCTTCACCCAATAGGGGTCAACGCCAAGGAACAGCACAAGGCCGTACAGATCTAAACAGGGGAATGGTACATAACCTTCACTGTCTAAAGGGGGCACCCTAAACAGAGACCCAACCTTGTCACTATGTGGATCGCGTTGCCCAATGGATCCACATCCAGACAAGACATGACACCAAGTGGTGGATCTTCTGGAACACCTGGCTCTAGAGGATGACTAGAATATTTACCTTCTAGCCCCCTTTGCACAGGAGTCCCACTCACACACCAGCGGTTGACTGAAGAGAGGCGCAATGCCATTTCCGCAGCCTGCAGGTGGAGATAAACGTCAGTGAACCTCCTGGCACATGCCACGTAATCTCACGTGCTGCTTCGTTGTACTTCCACGAGGGTGAGCTCACATTGGCGGTGGTGCACTCCACCATCTGGGCTTCGTCCAGGCAGATGCGCCACCATTCGACGGCCACCAGGGGGCTCGGTATGGCCATGTATCGCTTCTGGTTTCGGAAACGGCGGCCGTCTTGGCTGTTGCTGTGCGGGATGTCGACGTAGTGGAGCTCGGAGCGCAGCACGTCGTACGTGGTGATGACCACGTCTTGCTCGGCCAGGACGTGAGGCTGCACGAAGCCGTGCTTCTTCACTCCACCATAAACCTGCCGGGGGGGGAAATACAAACCAGGAAAGCGGCTTTCTTCTGGTACCAAAATGCGATGGAACCGAAGTGTAATTTCAGAGCACATTTAAAACAGGAAAGGCTGACTGAAGTGCTGCATAAAATCAAACGAAACAAACCAAAACAAAACAACAGAAGACAATAAAAATCGGGAAAAAAAAAAACCAAATAAGAAAAAATGGGGAAAATGGAAACAAAAATAGTAAAATAACTTGCAAAGTGGTCTTTCTTTCTACCAAAAAAACAAAGTTTTTGGTGACATTTATGTCATCCCAACGCAGTGCATTGACAGTACTGAATGAACGATTAAAATTCATGGTCTGATTTCACGCGATTGGAGCTGTGAGACTTTCATTCTTGGAGAATTTGGCGGGCTCAAAACCAGCCCCCCGGGGCCAGAGCTGAAAAGCAGCCCCCCCAGAAAACGGTACACTGCTGGGTTTAACTTAACTCTGTAACCCTCCTGACAAACAGCTTTTTTACCATTTTTTTTCCATGTATATAGAACGTGTTTCAGGACAGCTTTAAAATGCCGTGCGGAAACATGAACCCAGGGCATGTGAATCATATGTCAGAAAGAACCACAGCAGACAGCAAGCTACAGAAATTGCAATATGCGTGCGTCACTGTAGGGGGCTCTCTATGTGATCCAGACAAAGGGCCCCCAGCGGTGTTTACCGCCACTCAAACTATCCATTTGCATGCGTCCCGCGAGGTTTGAGGACCCCCAGTTAACCACTAAGACCCACCATACTAAATATCAAATAAAGTTTTTCTTTATACAGATGCTAAAGCAGCATGTTCTGCTAACCAGCTAGCTGCCTACGTGCATCGTGCAGCACGTTCTGCAAGGTTCTCTGACCCTGAGAGAGTGCTCACCAGAACCCGGAGAGAGGAGCACCGGACGTGGCGGTTGATCTCGTCCACCCACTGGTGGCAGATGGAGCTGGGGGAGATGATGAGGGTGGCCCCCGTGGGGACCGGCTTCATGGCCACCAGGCAGTGAGGGCAGTAGAAGGGCGTCTGCCCCAGACTCTCCTCCTTGTAATTGACGCACTCGGCGTGCTGCCATAGGAGGCAGTTCAGGCACTGAACCCGAGCCTTATAGTCGACCAGGCCCAGCTCCCCGCAGATACACTCGAACCGGTAGTCGGGAGTGTTGAACGGGAGAACCGCCGAAGCCCTAGCCGGTACGTCCGTGACATCAGCACCCGCCGTCTCCTCTCGGTTGCTTCCCCTGAGGGGATCCATGTCTCTCTCTCCAGCGCCCCCTACAGGGTCATCTGCCGGGGCTGTGGTTTGTGGGTCTTGGGCATTACAGTTCCTCCCCTCCAATGAATCTTCCAGTTCATGTCGGCACTCGGGAGAAAGGGGCCCGGTGCCGCTACTTAAACATCCCTCCACCAGAGGGTGCTCTATGATTTTGGTGTCCTTCACCTGTCCTGCACACCTGGAGGATGTTCTCCTTTGCTTACTCTCCTGGAGGCCTGCCTTTTGCTTAAAGTGAAAGGAAAGACACAAAATGAATATTTAAGCAATATCCATAAGTTTTACTCTATCTAAAATAATGCAGTTATACAGTACCAGGTAGAACATCTCATCCTAAATGCTTCTCATATCCCTGACTCTGAGAAATATGAAATTCATAAAAGGTTAGTGGATTTCTCTTTGGTATCAATAGACCATCATCTTTCCTCTGTCTATCCATCCATTCATCCATCCTACCAAACGTTTTTACTACTAGGTAATAAAATACTGAGGGTATTAATTTCCCAGCCCCTGCATTCCCCCAAACCCCAAAGCGTACATACGGATTTCAAGGCGCTGGCCTTCCTCTTGCTCTCTTTGTAGTTCTTGCCCAGCCGGAAGGAGCCGGCCAGCCCGCGACCTTTGACCTGCTCCACCACCTGCTCCTTGATGAGCTTGCCCAGGGCCTTGCGGATGTGGGCGCGGTTCTTCAGCAGGTCGTAGCCGTAAGTGGCGCGGACGTATGTGAAGATGGCGTTGCTGGAGGCGCCCTTGCCCACCCTCATCTCCTTTATGGCGGCCAGAAGCATCACGCGTACGGCTGGCCGGAGAGGAGATCAAGAGATGGGTTAGAAGCGGAGCGAGTCGGCGGTTAGCGTCACACCTCTGGGGTTTGGAGCTTTCAAGCTCCCTACAACGGGGACTAGTTTGCCACAGAACACAGTACCAAGACTTAATGCCACCTAGTACCTGGATACGATACTTTTTCTTTGGGTTGCATCTTTTGCTTGTAACGGTTTGTCCTCTCCCTTTCTGTCGGTGGTGGGGGAATAAAATAGTTCACCGACTTCCCCTGGAAGGCAACGAAAGAGCATTCCTTCAAAATGACAAGAACACACAGTTTTATTAAGTCCTAATGTACAGCTCCCTACCTCTCTGTTTATAGGGGCAGATTTTGTGTAGGTGCTGGTGAGAGAGGGCTTTAACTGCATACAGTAAAATAATAAAAACATATAACTAAAGAAGGAGTTGAATCTGAAACATCCACATCACAAGACAACACTCTTACCCACATCACCACCAACTGCCTATGTTCCCTGTCATCCTTTCAGGCTTAAAAGAGATAAGAAAACAGAGCAAGTACTAACTGCAGGCAGAGTGAGACCGCCGCCCTGGAGGCCTTTCCGGGTATTGACCAGGATGAGAGCGAGCACCTCCACCGTCTTCCCCAGCCCCATCTCGTCAGCCAGGATGCCTCCAGGCCAGTCCACTCCAGCCAGGGGAAACTCCCGAATAAGGCTGAGAACCGAGAACAGGATCCAGACAGCCAATCAGCACAGGCAAGCAGTGTTATGTGCTGATTAAATACTGCTAAATTTATGCACTTCCCATACACAATCTCACACAATATATAAAAGGTTACTTTCATATTTCATGTACACAAGACACATGATTCTTACCAGCCTGTATAGGGATTATAAAACAGTTTTTTTTCACAGACAGTGACGACTTCCCTCCACAGAAAATGCATAGTTCTGTCTGCAGGGAGAGGAAGAAGGATTTAAAAACTCAGAAATGCTGAGTCACATTTCACATTTATTTTACACTCCAGGCAGTATTCTGAAACAATTTTAAGTCCATGACTGTATATTTTCTATCCGGGTCCCATCTTGTACCCCAGAGAAACATCCTGCCCACCATCAGATTCTTTCCAGTCCATAACCTCGACAAAGGTCCTATTTTGTCTCCGTACCAAATTCTCACGCTTCATTGACTCTAAAAATAATTATTTTGCAGATGCAAAATAAAAACACAGGGTCTGACTGGGCAGCCTCACACCTCCAGGGATCGGAATGGGAATCAGCATTCTTACTGCCACATGACCAAAGCTGGGGGAAAGTTTTGTTGGCATAGCTTTCTGCTGTTTGGGACATGACAACAGGAAATTAACAATTACAGAAACAGAGAGGAAATAAATACAAAATAAAAAATACACAATGCAGAGGAGTAAACATAAGGAGAGTAATGTTTGCGCTGCTGTTTTCTGTCAGCAAGTCGCCACACGAAATGTATTACATCTTGATAGATGTGCTGTCCTGTGTCATGTTACCCAGTGTTGAATTATCCGGTCTGTAGGAATCTCAGCACTTGTACCAGAACAAATGACAACAAACCTGTTGAAGCATTTGAATTCTTTCATCCCTTGAGATTTGGTAATCTGTGCAAAGCAATGCTGAAGTGTGACACAGCTACTAGTAAAACTTGCAAAGACCACCGTACCCCATCTCTGTTGTGTATTATAAATTTCAGGTCCAGAAAGTAAAAATCCAGACCTAGATTTTGCTTCAACTAACCAGTAGAGTACTGTGAGACTGTGACTCTTTATGCCAGGGGTAGGGAACCTGATCCATGGAGAGCCAGTGTGGGTGCGGGCTTTTGGGATGACTTTTGAATCAGCCAATAAAACTG
>JAODKM010000025.1:16898445-16914144 GCA_026780845.1 Petrocephalus sullivani
GCAGTTCTGAAGGCAAAAGGGGGTCCAACCCGGTACTAGCAAGGTTTACCTAATAAAGTGGCCGGTGAGTGTATATTACATAATCCTGAAAAGGAACGTTCACTAAAATTAAACAGCTTGCAGATCTTCACACTGCAAGAAATGCGAAGATGGAGAAAGTGAAGAACAGTGAGGGGACACTACTGTTTATGTTCTCCTTGTCGACCCTTATGAGATGCCAGCGAACAAATGGACACGCTACCTCGGCTTTCTTATGGGGACACTGTCAACTACTTAGGTTTTGTCATTAGTGCTTTTAAAAAGTTTCAAAACTACAAATCTCTGGAAGCGCGCCAACAGTTCACTGGGCACATTGTCAAGGATTTTACAGGACAGTAGAGATGGCCTGGGGAATACAGCATGAAGAAGAGGCAATAGTGACACAGTCTTTACAGCACTTTATTGTATTTATTAGTTAATACTAATTCACCTTCACCTGCAAAACGACATTTTCCAAATTTGCACTTAGCCATCGAAATGAACAAAACTGGTTTCGCTGCCGAGGTGTAGGGGGTACCTAGACGAACGGTTTGACATATCGGTTTCCTCAGTACACATTACGGGTCGCATACAGTTCCAGCACAAAGTCCAAAAAAACCTTTATTTATTATTCTTCCATAAAATTTGGCAGTTAATGCCGCTCATACCGTGGTGTGCACCCAGGCAGTCTATATATCAAAAGTTACCCCTCGAGAGTGTGAGGTGTGCTATTACTTTTTTTGGCATTTCGTGTTACCATGGTGATGCTATCCCCATTCAAACACGGTAAAGGAATGCAATGAACGCTAACGTTAGCATGGTTAGCATTCGGTAAACCACGTTGTAGTGCATACCAACCACACACGAGCAAAAACCGGCCACTTTACTATAAACACCAGCTGTTCCACAGTCAGCAAGCACAACAGGCCCATCTCAAAATTTCTTCAGGAATTTTTCTCTAGTTTATATATTACCATAGTTTTTTTGGTGGAAACATTCAGCCATGGGCTGTAGACTAGAGCCTTGCGCGGGACTGTTTTCTTCATCCCACTCCCACCCGCTCCCGCTAAATTTCTGACCATTACCGCCTGCTCTCGCTGTCTTGAAAAGCCTATATGTATTGAGTCTAGAAAACGTGATTGGCGTAGGTAAAATAATAAGAAGAGAATTTCAAATCGAGAGAATCTTGCAGGATCGGCGCGATCCTTTATTGTTTCTGCATAATTAACCCTCAATATAATATATATATAACACTGACGCACCGATCGGTCGCTCATCCGTGAATGACGAGGCCAAGGCTGATTGGATATACACGCATGGACGCTGATTACATGTGCGAGCTAATCCTCAAACATCAGTTATATTCTCCATCCTGCCAAAAATCTTGGGACCCCCTGTCTATTTTTAGCCGCCTGCTCACCTTATAACTGCCCGCTCCTGCGAGATTTCCGTTGGGTCCTGTGGATCCCAGTCCCAATGCAGGGCTCTACTGTAGACTGTAAAAAATTCCAAGGCATTCCAGCCTTGTTATTTACACTTGAGTATCTTTTATTTTGAGGCAAAGGGAAGCACAGTGTAAAAAAAATCTAGTTTGAATTCATGTAGCTTGGAGCTAAATAAACATTTAGGTTCAACAAAAAGACCCTCTCAATCAACTGTTGTCGTCTCTGGGGAATGCAAGAGGCCATTAGCTTCACTCATTAGCAGTTTCATTCATAGAAAAACCCACAATAGATTTTGATTTCTTGGAAATATTTCTTGAAATTGATTTCTTGGAAATATTTTTGTGAGAAATATGAGTGATATTTTTATGCACAGGTAAACTGTGAAATAGAGGAACTTCTGACTTTCAGTCATTCTAAAAGTTCCGAGGGTTGGGTCTCCCTGGGTAACCAGGTGTTAAGTAAGCTTGTATGTAGTATGTATGTATGTATGCTGTTGTATGCATCTATAAATTAACTTATAGGCTAAAAATGAAATTTGTAGGTCTTTGTTAAGGAGAAATATCCTAAAGGCAACAAAGGGGAGTTTTGTTTAAGAGACATTTTACCTCATTGGCAATTTACCTCAATTTACCTCATTGGCAGGGAATAAACTTTAGCTGTTAAGTAACTCTATTTGCAATTTGCCTGTTATCCCCCCATATCTCTGGTTTTGGAACCAGACCTATTGACGGAGTATGGTTTGTCTTACCCTTGAGTGTTTTGGCAGTCAGTAGGTGTGGAGATACTCATAGGATCCCAGTGGGGTGCTGAAATGTTGGTGCTATTCCTAGTGGATGAGAGAACTGTGACTGTTAAATGTGCCTAAGCACATTTCAGAGTGCTTGGCCATTCTTGGTTTGGTATGAGTCAGTCTAGTACCAAGTGACTCTATAGCCCTACAAGACTATCTATATGCTCAAGTAAGAAACAACAGAGATACAGTATATGGACACAATATTGGGACACACGTCTTAATCATGTACTTAGGTATACAAACATTTGTGAAAGAACGGGTTGTTCTGAAGAGTTCCATGAATTCTCAGACCTCAGTGAATTGTGATAGTATGCCACATCTGCAAGTCATTTTGTGAAGTTTCTTCCCCGGTAGATATTCCACGGTAACTGTAAGTGGTATTCTTGCAATGTGGAAACATTTAGGGACAACCGAAACTCATGGTAAAGACCATTTAAATCAACAGAGCTGGGTCACCAAGTGCTGAGATGCATAGTGCATAAAAGTCGCCGATACTCTGTTGACTCTATACTGTAAGTGCAGAGCTCCAAACTTCCTTTAGCGTTAACCCTAGCATAAATACTGTGTGTTGGGGGCTTCATGGAATGGGCTTCCATGGCCAAGCAGCCGCATGCAAACCTTACATCACCAAGCGCAAGGCCAGCCATCGAATGGAGTTGTGAAAAGCATGCTGCCACTGGTCTTTGGCGCAGTGGAAATGTGTTCTGTGGAGTGAAGAATCGTGCTTCTATGTCTGGCAGGCTGATGTCTGGAGAGTGTTATTTGCTGATTTCATTGTGCCTACTGTAAGGTTTGGTTGAGGAGGGATAACGGTTGTTTTTCAGGAGTTGGGCTAGGCCCCTTAGTTCTGTTGTAGGGAATTCTTAATGCTTTTACATGCCAAGACATTCTGGACAATTCTATGGCTTAAACTTTGCGGGAACAGTTTGGGGAAGGTCCTTTTCTGTTCCAGCATGACTGTGTTCCAGTGTGCAAAGCAATGTTTGCTTTGGAAGAACTTGACTGGCTCACACAGATCCCTGACGTCAACCCCACTGAACACCTTTGGGATTAACTAAAACGGAGATTGCTTCCTGTCCAACATCAGTGTCTGACCTTGCAAATGTTTTTCTGAATGAATGGGCAAGAATTCCTACAGACACACTCCAAAATCTTGTGGAAAATCATCCCAGAAGAGTTGCAGCTGTTATAGCTACAAAGGGGGGACCAACTCCATACTGATGCCTATGGATCTAAATCAGCGGTAGGGAACCTGATCCATGGAGAGCCAGTGTGGGTGCGGGCTTTTGGGATGACTTTTGAATCAGCCAATAAAACTGGGTCCCCAGGACAGGAGCTGACAACCAGTGTTTTATTATTGGCTGATTGAGAGGTCATCCCAAAAACCCGCACCCACACCGGCTCTCCATGGATCAGGTTCCCTACCCCTGGGTTAGGGGCTCATGAAAGATGGGTGGAGCGTAAATAAGATGAGCACCTTTCAGAGCTGCATCTTTTGCGTATCGCTCCTTCTCCAGCATCCAGTTGACGGCCTGACACTGGTAGGGTCTGAGGAGCGGGATGAGAGCTTCGTGCTGGACCTGCACGCTCAGGTCCAGGCCCTCCAGCTGGTGCAGGTGCCTGACGTAATCATACAGCTCTTCCACGTTCTGCCGCTCCAACTCCGTGTCGCACTTCCCCTCCTCGCCCTCCACCACCTCTGCCGAGCAAAAGAGGCCACGTTAGTCGAACCCTCGCACCCCCCTGCCGCCCCCCCTCCACCCCTAATGTAGCGATTAAGGGACCGCCATAGATTATCCTGGCTGTGGGTTACCGGGGATGATGAAGTCGTAGAGAAGCTCCATCAGCTTCTGCATCAGCTGGTTAGCTTTTCGTATCCGGCTGCTCCCTTCGCTCAAGAACTCCGGCCGTCCCAAGCCGGCCTCCAACAGGTAAATTCCCACCTGTCATTCCCAAATATAGAAGGAAGGGCAAAACATGCACTGAACAACAGACTGTGATGTGCCTACCCCCAGCGGTACTCTGAGCACCCCCTGGTGGTATGTGACAGGACCACGCTAACTTGTTGCTGTGATTCAGGTAACTGTTCTTTCACAGGAGATACTTGGCTGCTTTGATCTGATCCAAAGTGGTGCTTGGTCCAAAAAGTTTCAAAACCACGGAACTGCCCTGCCATAATTTTCATTCATGACGGAAAGGTCACAACAGCTTCAGCTTTCAGAATGTTTAAGACATAGATCAGTGTTTCTCAACCCAGTCCTCGGGGACCTCCAGACAGTCCACATTTTTGCTCCCTCCCAGATTCCAACACACCCTGTACCAGGATTTCGGTGTTCTTGATTGGCTGGGAGCTGGGAGAGAGCAAAAACGTGGACTGTCTAGGGGTCCTCAAGGACTAGGTTGAGAAACACTAGCATGCATATATATTGAAGTGATCTGGGTTCGAAATTTGTACAGCTGATGGCCTAGTGGAGCCTAAGCTTCAACACGTTAAATCTGTCAGCATAAATGGGAACTTCAGATCTTCTGTTAAAGTCCTGATTATACGATGTGGTGTTACCTTGATGGACTCCCCGTCCTGTTTATGACCAAGCTGGATGATCCTTCTTTTCTGCAGCCACTCCAGGTCTTCCAACACCGAGACGGCAAGCGAGCACTCTACCGGAAAGTCAGACACGCCGGGCTGGTCGAGCTCTTCCCGATCTCTGGTCCCAGCATCATCCAGGAGGACCACACTGAGCTGGTCAGCACTCCTCTGTAGGGCAAAGTGCCTGCCCTCAAGATCCACGGGGAAGCTGCTGGTTCTGAGGTGGAACTGGCCAAGCAGCGCCCTCCAGACCTGGTCCCCGTCGGAGATGGGCGCCAACCTCAGCCTGAAAGGCGCAGACTTCTCGGAGGAGGAACACGAGGGCTCTTGCCCAGCCTCGGCAAGCACCAGGGAGCCCGAGCAGCCGACTCCGAGGTCATCTCTGCCCACGGCCAAGGAAGTTACCAGCGAGGACTCCGGTGACAAAACGCAGTCGTCATCTAGGATAACGGCTTCACTCCTTCTGTCCTCGTGCATGTTCCAGTCCAGCTTCTTTTTGGTTTCATTGTCCACCCTTACGGGGGGAGCCCGCTTCCTTCTGCTGCTCATTGACTTCTGTTGGGGGTGGAACAAAAAAAAACAATCTCCATTCAGGTACAGACACTCATTGTATATATTTTCATTGTAAAGATTGCTGCTGTGATATTACAAACGTCCTGAAGCTGCTCCACGTCAAGTTTCCGAGGTGGGCGCTACTAATTAATGTGCTTGCCACCGGTATTCAGCTATAAAACAGCAAAGGCTCCCGTCCAATGATCTGACCCCTCCTTCCTTTTGCGTCGGCTTCTTAACCCACTTAAGTACTCAATAGAAAAGGGAAACTTCCACGTTGACCTCATAAGCCACGGTGGACTAGTAGGTCAGTGCAGACAGCGCATCTGTCTCGGCTCTGCGGCATTACTTGATAAATAATAGCGACGGTACACGACTGGAAATAGAGGATCCAGGGCATGTCGGTGGCCACAGGACTCCGCCATCGTTACTGATGCGTTTAGTGCTTGATCGGGCTCAAGCTGTACCTATCTGCGACACAGTGCCAACCCGTATTTAAATATGCAATGGCCCTACTTGCACCAGACTGAAATAACTTGCACACATTTCTGCTCGATCGCCTGCGCCCGTACCAGCAACATTTACACACAGCATTTCAGCACCATTACATAGTGATAATAATAGCAGATCGGAAGCATGATTTGGACAAAGCAGTTTAATACGACTCGAATCGCTTGGAATGCAGCAGCGAATAAAGATAAACACAGTATTTACTTTTTTTTATTTCCAACAAGATCCTTCGCGCACAATCTGGTCACGGACGAGATCAGAGCAGCCGCTTATAAGGCAGCGATAAAATCACATCGAAACGTTGCATGCGAAGATGGTTTTGTTGCCGAATGGAGACACGAACATGCTGCGCCATCTTTAAATGCAGCAACAGGAAGCAAAACCTTTAACTCGCAGCGAGTGAGCGAGCGGCGGCGGCCTGCTGGACGCCCTGGCGGACGCTAGGGGGCGCTGTCTGCCCTTTTATAATGATTACGCTGCGTTTCGTTGTATAAATTTAATTGGTTAATCGCATGGATCGTTGAGCTAATTTGTGATTAATGGGTTGTTTGCTCCATGAAAGCAGTCATTTTTATGACTTAGAAGCGCTGTTATGATACTTAATAGATGTACATTAAATATGATAAATGGGCCATTTATTGAATATACATTTTACGCTAATTTGGCGGTTATAAAATATACACGTATATTTCATTATATTTACAGAATAATTCCATTAATTCCAATAATTCAATAATTCCCAGTAGGAAGACAATGGGGTATAGTAATATCCTGTCTTTTTTCATCCTTTTTTGGCCAACTCAGTGCAAGGTCAAAGTTGCCTGTTTTGCCTAGAGTCCAGGGAATATTCACACTGTAATGTACTCTATTTTAAGTCAAAGGGGCGCATTTTGACCACGGTGTTACCAGCAGCCCCCGACACCCATACTAAATCGGTTACATGTTTTCAATCAAGAGTTAGTTGTAATGCCAGTACAACCATGACTCCCGGATCTGTTTGGGAAGAAGGTGTTAAAATCTGAGGTTAATAATGTTTTTGTTTTTTTTTTTTTAACATTCACCAAACCACTTTCAGTATCCAAATGGACCTTATACGTTCAAAACTTCTTGCCAGTCATTTTGGATAACAATATTACCAATACACATCTCCAATGAGTTTGGCTTGATCACTCTTGGCGGGCAGAGCGTGGCTCAGCAGGTTAAGCTCTGTTCCTGTGATTGGAAGGTCATGGGTTCAAGCCCAGCCTTGGTACGTCTGTGGGCCCTTGAGCAAGGCCCTTACCCCCCAGCTGCCTGGGTGCTCCTCAAAGTGGCTGCTCTTTACAGCTAGGCTTAACTCTCATGGAAAGCAAGGTTGGTTGGGTGGGGCATAAAGACAATTTCCCCACAGGGATCAATAAAGTATTGCTAAATAAATCACATCATCTATCAATTTTCAAGTAAATAATAGTTTACTTGAAAAGGAACATCATTGATTCCTAGGCAACTCTGCAGAAGTACAGACAGGACAAGTCATTTTGTCCATGTCTCGATGGTGTCAAAAATGCAAAAACAACCTGGTGGTGGTCGCATTCTGCTCTGGGGGTGTTTCTCCGTAGCTGGAACTGGGGTAGGAGAGAGGAGAGAACGGATGATGTAACATACCAGCCAGCTGTTGAAGAAACTTGCTGCTTGGCGTCATCTTTCTACATGACAATGACCCAAAGAATACTGCCAAAGTATTCTGTACCACAGCTAAAGGGCCACAGGGGACAGTGTCCAGTGGCCTGGTCAGGGCGCTGACCTCAGTCTGATTGAAAATCTCTCGATTGTCTTGAAGTGTGCAATCCATCAATAGTCACCAAGCAGTTAGATTGTGCTGCAATAATTCTCCAAAGAAGAACGAGCAAATGTTTTTCCTTCTAAATGTGTACTGTTGGTGGAGGCTCAATCTGGTGTGTGTCTTTGGGATGAAACCCAAAAAGTTAATAGTTTTGAAAAATGGGGGCGACTTTCTATGTCCACTCTTTTCAGCCTTTGGAGACCAGCCCCCTGCTTTTTGATAATCATGATGGAATCTCATACCCTGGTCAGGGTACATTAATACATTGATACATTAAAGGTATCTTTTTGGCTATTGGGAAATATCGGAGCAAATGTGTCGCTTCACTGAAACAGTGCTGCACGTCGGTGTCTAATGGGCGCGAATATTATTACGTGTCATACCAAGATGAATACGTACACTTTGGTTTGGATCTCGCCTCAGAATGATGAAAAGCCAAACATTTATGTTTGTACCATATTGACCTTGGAACTGGAAGAAGCATCATCAGTCAGTGGTCCTCAAGGAGATAGACGCTCCCCTGTCTTGTTTTACACTGTCTGCCTTTGATACTGTAGGGGAATCTGCCAGAAAGATTAATTGTCTTCTCTTTGTAGCACTTCGCGACTTTGTTGAGAATCCTATCTTATTTCATGCAAATCCAAAACAATTTAGCAGCAATCGCCCCGACGGGTTTAATCTTTGCGTCCTCTTGGCTAAAACTCCGAAAGTCAGGATATAGTCTGATTTCCCTGATTGCCAAATATTAATTTTGCTATGAAAAATATTAGCTTAGATTGCTCTTAATACACCTCCCAAATTCTGCCATAACAGTAAAATACTAAAATAAATCGCTGATATCTGAATTATTTGTAGAACAGACTGACATCTGGGATGTCTTAATCAGGTCATATTATGGACTATGTCACCTCTTAGACGGAGATGGCGCCCCCGCAAGGTCATATTAGGTAACAGATTTTCTTCATTCATATCGCAATGCTAAGCTTTCCATACCTATATATTTAATACGTTTCAATTAGCATTCCAATCAACTTTAAATTAAAGAGAAAATTGCTAATTTGTGCTAGGATTACTATTTTCACTTTGTAAACTTTCTAGACTTTGGGTGTGGTAAGTAAGGGTTCATTCAAAACCAGGGATTAAATTCAGGAATAAGTTGCCTTGTACTTAAAACGCAAGATTATTCTATGAACGTAACTGCAGCCTATATGTGTCGGCGCCTTAGCTAATATCTATTTAAATATATACATAAAAGAGCAGATATAGACATAACGTAGTAGAAAATAATGGTTTCCCTTAACCTTCTTGAATGTCCTCTTCGTTAATCGGGGTCACACACTGCAGTGTGTGTGTCCCGGTTTTATGATGTACTGCGTAAGTGACAGAGGAAGGAGGCACTAGTGCTCAGAAGCTGGCAATCGGAGACCCTTAACTTGGGCGCTGGAGACAAGTAGCAGGAGGGGGGACAGGCTGGCTCGGGGAAGCGGGAGGTGCGCGACGTCTCGCCGGTCCGGGGATGTCTAACTTCTTAGGGCGAATTACCCAGGCTGCCGGCGACGTGGGCACCGCTGCCCCTTTGCAGGACCGCCTGTGATGCCAATAAATAAGGTAAATACTTCCCTAACGCAACGTGACATCTTCTTAGTATTTTTCGATGCGCTACGGCTTTGTTAAATCGTAAATAATCAAAATCGAAAGCCGGGAGAGATCTTTACAAAATAGACGGGTTTGTTAAACACAGTTTGTCTAGCCTACAGAAGAAAAATGTCAAAATTAAAAAAAATTATTTTTTCCACGGAGCTAACATAGCTCTATTAAAAACAGGGAACTACTTAAATTGTCTTAACGAAGAATAATACGCTTCCATTGGGTGCGTCATGTGTTGCCCTGCTATTTGCTCTAAGCACAGTATGCTGCTTTTTCTGTTTGTGAATGGGGAGAGCGATGTTAGCGCTTAAGCCAAGGCGGAGATGAATAAAAATAACTAAAGAACACATTGGCTTGCAGTTATCCTAAATTGCAGGGGGAATGGATATCTGTTATATACGTGGAATCACATAGCCGAAAATTCACTGCGCTGTCCAGCGTGCTGAAAGTGCCCGAGAGACAAAGCGCCGCAAATTAAGTTACTCCGTAAATTATTCGCACCAGATGAATATTGCTCGCCCAGATGATAACATATTTAAATATGTATTTGAAAATAATTTATAATGTCTGCTATTTGGAAGCTGGGGGTTAAGTTTCATTGCTGTAGTTTGCGGGGAATTACGTTTCCTTAGCCGAACCCTTTTTTTTGACGGAGGGAGAACAATATATCGTAAGTTACATTTGTTTTCAGCTCAACAAGTGCATCCATAAAGAGCACGAATGGATCTGATGGCGCTGCCGCTCAGGAGATTGAAAGAGCCGCTATGTCTTTCTCTTGACAGGCACGGCGCTCATGTGGACCGCTTTAAGAGATTATGTGCGCACGTAATGGTCACCTCACCAGACGTGGATATACCGCAGAGCAACTTCCAGCAGCCCAGCCAAGTTTCCCGATGGATGTGACACTGCTGACGTGACGTGGAAGTGCGGCATACTTCACAATGAGCTCGATCGGCGCCCTGCTGTTGCCAGTGCTGCTTAGCGCGGTTGCGCTCGCCGGTGACATATTCGAGAGGTCGCTGGTGCCCAGAGCCGTGTCTCGATCCGTGGCGAGGATGGATGGAGATATAATAATCGGAGCCCTCTTCTCCGTGCACCACCAGCCTTCTGCCGAGAAGGTGGCAGAGAGGAAGTGCGGGGAGGTTCGGGAGCAGTACGGCATCCAGAGGGTGGAGGCGATGTTTCACACGCTGGATCTCATTAACGCCGACCCGAACCTCTTACCCAACATCAGCTTGGGCTGTGAGATTAGGGACTCCTGCTGGCACTCGTCTGTGGCCTTGGAGCAGAGCATTGAGTTCATCCGGGACTCCCTTATCTCCATACGGGACGACAAGGAGGGTTCCAAGTGGTGTGTCGATGGCACCCCCTCGAACCAGCCCCCCGCCACCAAAAAGCCCATCGCTGGGGTCATTGGCCCGGGTTCCAGCTCAGTGGCGATTCAGGTGCAGAATCTTCTGCAGCTTTTCAACATTCCCCAGATCGCTTACTCGGCGACCAGCATTGACCTGAGCGACAAAACGCTCTTCAAGTACTTCCTGAGAGTCGTCCCCTCTGACACCCTTCAGGCCAGGGCGTTGCTGGACATAGTGAAACGATACAACTGGACCTACGTGTCTGCAGTGCACACAGAGGGTAAGAGGTGTCCATGCCCTTCTGCTTAGTCAGACCATCCTTCAGAACACACTGCTATTGTATTGGCTTGTCAGTCTCACAACCTCAACAATGTTGTGACACGTAGAAGCATCAAGGAACCAGCCATGCAATGCAAACAGCAATTAGTCATTTCAGTTGTGTAGCGAGTTTATGGTCCCAGGTAATTACACATTACTAACACTGCAATATTTGCATATATTATATGCAAATCAGTGGGCACAGTTTTCATTTTGTTTTCTTCTAGTTTTCAAATTGGTTATTGGTTTTTTGATCATCACAGTTCAATAGTATTAACAAAAACTATTTTGCCCTCGTTTTTGTGAATGACCTTGATGATGCCATGATTGATGATGACACTGGGGATCTGACCATCCTGCTTAGACACGACATGTAACACTTTTTGGCTCCATCGCTCATTTTTCCATGTCCAAATGTTCTCAAAGTCAGTGTATACCGTGCTTCGACCATATCTGCAAGGGTCTCTGACTGAGGTCTCATCTCTCTACTCCAGGTCCATACTTATCAGGGTAATAGCCGAACTAAACAGAGAGCCTAACATTTTGTTGTGATCTACCTAGAAGGTAGCTTGAAGGGTATAAACTATTATGTTCTTAAAAATGTTGATAATAGGAGTGTCTCTAAAGCTCTGAAGATCAGCCCAGTGTTTAGACTGAAAACATAAACTTATATATTCAGCATAAAAGCTTTTTATAGTGGTACTTTATTATTTTAAAGTCCATGTTTATTAATATTAGTCACATAGAACTTCCTGCCAGCAGCCTCTAGTCTTGAATATTTTTGTATAAATGTCTTGGCTAAGGTAACTTTACACATGAGCACAGATGCTGTTCTCTCTCCACTCTCTCCTCTTCGCTTCCATGCTGTGATGCTGAAGAAACTGTCAGCTGTCAATTGCATTGTCTGACATACATTCTTAGTAACAGGAGGCCGTCTAAGTCAGCTAGTCTAGCACACCATATCTGTGCTTGTTTTGTTACTATGCGTTTGGCATGTCTGCATATTTACTGTGGTTTCGGTAACATGCGTGACATTGTTTTTTTTGCGTGACGTGTAAAGATGTTAAACACGTTCAGTGATTCTACATTTGCCATATACGTATTGTAAGAGAGGATCTCAACCACAATGTGTTTAAGTAATAAAAATATAGAAGGCCCCCGCCTTGGGTTGGTTAACGTTTTTGAAGAAAGGGTTGTTCGGCTGGCTCTGAGTGATATTTTGGAAGGAGCCGCTGTTCTCCAGGAAATGGGTTGTTGCAATGCAGATATATGTAAAGTAGAACACGAACTCCAGAGGACAGTTCCAGGTTGTGTGATGTACTTGCAGAATGAGCGAATTGACTGGAGGTCTTGGTTTTTTCGATTATCTGAAGGGAATTAAATGAGCATCTCAGGCGTGCTGTGGTATACATGTTGTATGGTGTAGGTCAACTCTGGAATCCTCCATGTAGAGATAGAGGCATGTACACCAAGCTACCAAGACCACAGATCTCAGTTAGTATGGTCTTTGGCAGGAAAACAGGTCCTACATGAGACTTGGGTAAGCTTGGGTTAGGACAAGAAGTAGATGAAGACAAGCAATCGGAGGTCCAACTGTGAGGAGGATGACCTGCTTAAATTTTATTTGAAGATGAAGAGAAATGGTGAGGCCAAACTTTGCAGTCTGACCAAAGGCATACAGGTAATCACGGTGGGGTTGATAGCATGGAATGCCACTGGAATAGTGTTACTGCCCAGAAATGCCAACAGGAGGGAAATGGACTGTAATCCATAAGAGGGACTTTCTCTCTGACGCATTACCCATGACAAACTCACAAACCCCCTTCCCCCAACAAAGTCAGCACCTTCCACCAATTGCTAAAGAGCTGTATAGCCCCGACTGGCCGGTGCCAAAAAACTGAAAGGTCCCTATTCTGCCACTCGATAATCACCTGGCATGGCCTTGGTCCAGTCACTCCATTAGGGAGCCAGATTAGACCCATTCCATTTGCCGGGGCTGACACCCACAATGCAGCGGGCTCTCCATGTAGGTACGCAGGGCCTCAAATGTGCGGTGTCACTTAGAAGTGATCGAGGATGGTGCTGTCAGTGGGTGGAGAAGCATGATCTTACTCATCCTTAATGCCCCCCCATTACCACTATTCCTGTAATTAACCAGGCCTTGATACTAGACCATAATAATACTAAGTCAGCAGTCCATTGATCTGTCAGTTTTCACGATGCTCGTCTTGGTGACGGTTGACATCTCAGTGGCGTTTTCTAATTGAATGCATCATATCGAAACACCTTCATGCTGGCTGAGCACGTTAGAAGCTCTGGCATGCAGCCCTTTCTCTGCGAGGTGCTGCATCCCCCCGGCCCGTGACCTTTCGCTCTCCCCACAACATCCAGGAAACTACGGGGAAAGCGGGATGGAGGCCTTCAAGGAGCTAGCCGCCCAGGAGGGCCTGTGCATCGCCCACTCGGACAAGATCTACAGCAACGCCGGCGAGAAGCACTTCGACCGGCTGCTGCGGAAGCTGCGGGAGAGACTGCCCAAGGCGCGCGTGGTGGTCTGCTTCTGCGAGGGCATGACGGTGCGCGGCCTGCTGATGGCCATGCGCCGGCTGGGCGTGGCCGGCGAGTTCCTGCTCATCGGCAGGTATGCCCCCCCCGCTGCATCTCCCGTATTGGTGATTTCCTCATTGCCGGAAGCGTGACGTGGCTAGCCAGCAAAGTGGTCCCTCTACAGCAGGGCTCCTCAACTGCAAGACGACAGTGGGGTAGCAAACGATCACACGGCCCAGAATGCATTGTTGCTCACATCGGGACCGGAGTCCACTGGTTGGGGACCCCTGCTCTGTAATACAAAAAAAAATCCTTGTGAATAATTAAAATCTTATTATTGCTTATTATTAATCTTATTCCCAAATCCTAAATGTATTGTAACCATTTTATATAATAATACATATAGTCTTGCTTTCATACGCAAACCACCACATACATGGCATTATTTACTGGAAGTTCTAGCGTTTGACAGTTACTACCGTAATCTTGACTGGGGGAGATTCCACATCCAGAGCCTCCTAAGTGCAAAGACAGTATTGCAAAAGAGACTGAAGATGAGCTGGGACGATATTTACGTGAATAGGGATATGCCGGCCTGTCTTGGCAGATGTTGCCGGGTGTGCTATGGGGGGGCATGATGGATGTCCTGCTTGTGGTTATAAAACCTGCTGCATGTGCAGATGTAATGTACGCCTGCACTCTGAGCAGGGGCGTCAGTAGAAAGATTTTCATTGCATTCATGTGCTATTGAAGCCTTGCGGCTCTTTAATGTTAGATTATAGCATCCTCTTAATACCTTACAGTATAAAGAAAAAAAAAGAATATTACTGCGACAGGAAAGCAAATCTAATTCAGTTCTTCAGCCTGCTGTCACATTTCTGTGGCTTACCAATAAGCGACAGATCCTAGATCTTCATTCTTTTTTTTTTTGCAATAAGGCTCATTAAAGGAGTTAAGTTGAAATCTAGGTTTCACTGCAGGTATTTTTACCCACTCAAGGGTATTATGCAATTCATTTTCAACCCAAATTACTAGAGGTCTGAAAAAATCTATTTGCATAGAATTAAAAATGTTGTTGGTTTGCTTTGCCACAGTCACAAGCATGTCAGAATGTCATGGCACACATTTACACACATCCAAAGACCTTCACATACTAAAGACATACACAGAGCCAAGGACACTGTATACACATCAAATAGTATTGTTACTCAACTGTCCAACATGCTTGTTTCCATAGAAACTAGAGAGGACAGTCTGGACTTCAGTGAAGGACCAAGAAAAGCCCATTTATGAGCTACTATTCATCATTTGATCTCTTAAAGCTAAATGGGCTGTGGGCAGTGTATCTGCTCTCCACGGGTTATTTTGCTAGTTTTTTCTTGAGTGTGTGTTTGATCTCGTAGGGGAATTCATATCTCTCTTTTATTATGAATCAATTACCCCAAATATACATTTTTCAGTTAGATTTTTAATGATATTTTGTTTCATTATTTCATTACGCCTTTTTTTACAGGTGTAGTTCTTTAAAGTTTTATTGTTTCCTTAATAATACAACGATTCAAACGCTGTAATATCATAACAGTGCCGTGTTGCACCGGCACCCTTTATGAAGCTCTGTGACAGAATGTAACAAAAGCACAGAGATCCGTGGCTTTAGTGGGCTGGTTATAGAACCGGAGACTGGGTGGCACATTAAGCAGAAGATTACAAAAGCAGTTTTTATGTTTCCTGCCTGTTTTTCACAATATGTAATCTCTGCATATCGTAACTACATTGGCTCTTAAGAGTGACGCGCTATGACAGATTGCAATAAAATTAGTACCCATTTGGCTGTTGCCAATGTTTATGTTCTAACAATATGAGCATGGCATAACATACACTGAACAAAAATATAAACCAACACTCTTGTTTTTGCTCCCATTTTCATGAGCTGAACTCAAACATCGGAAAATTTTTCTATAAACGCAAAAGACCCATTTCTCTCAAATATTGTGAAATATTGTTAAATCTGTGTTAGTGAGCACTTCACCTTTGCCAAGATAATCCATCCCACCTCACAGGTGTGGCATATCAAGGTGCTGATTGGACAGCATCAATAGTGCACA
>JAODKM010000025.1:16919876-16942386 GCA_026780845.1 Petrocephalus sullivani
GTGTACGCCTGCCCAGCGGGCTGTACTTCCTGGTGTAGGCATGGTGTGTGTGCCCTGTGACAGACTGGCACCCCATCTGAGGTGTACGCCTGCCCAACGGGCTGTACTTCCTGGTGTAGGCATGGTGTGTGTGCCCTGTGACAGACTGGCACCCCATCCGAGGTGTATGCCTGCCCAGCAGGCTGTGACCACCTAACTTGAACCAAACAATTGGATTATAGATGGATGTCATTGTACTTGATAGTATAACGAAAAGCATTTTGCTTCTCAGACAGAAAGAGGGGATATAGATTATACCTAAGATAAACTATGGTGTATATAGGATGCGGTTAAGTTAAGTTATGATATGAAAATGTCTGTCATGGATCAGGCCCACCTCATATCCTCAGGAAATTTCAAAGTTGTGTTTGTGAGGCGATCAGTGACTAGCTGCTGAAGACTAAAAATCAGGATGTGACTTCGATATCGCTAGCCTAGGAGACACGCCTGGAATGGATGTTTTTTTCAATTGCGTTGGCGATATACAAATCAAATAGCCGATGCCTAGCACATTTTTCGAATCATTTTATGTGAATACCCAGAAAATTAGAAACTCCGATGGCGTGGGTTATTATCCGCCTCAATTTTCCAGCACCCATTCAACAAAAAAGCTGCCAGTCATAGCCTTACTAAAGTTTCAGGAAAACTTTACATCTGGACATAGAGGTCATAGATACAGAAGTTAGAGGTGATTTGTTGTGAGACTGGGGCGACTTTAGAGGGTAATTAAGTGAAACCAAAACCAGCTTTTGAAACTTCCCCTGATCAGACTGCACATGTAGCCCCCTCATGGGTGATTCTTTTTTAAGGTGGGGGAGCCATAATTTATCGAGAGGGACCAACCTTATTATTACCCAATTAGGTGTCTTGAATCATTGAGTGACAGGGGAGGGACACTCCAGGAACCAATCAGCTTTCAACTGGGGCCAGTGCCTCATGGCCCCGCCCCTGTATATACCCCCTGAGCCCCCTCTTGTGAGGAAGAAGCTGAGTGAAGGCTCAGTAGCTTTTTTAATGCTCCTGGTGATGCATTTTCCTTTCCGCTGGATGGGCTTTTTTTAGTATATTGCGGCCACCGATGTCCCCATGGACGCGAAGAAGAACGTCAGGCTGCCCAAGCTAATTTCTAGGTCTAGGAGAAAGTGTCTGAGAGAGTCTATGTAGAGCAACACATGCAGCTGTGTGTGTGTGTGTGTGTGTGTGTGTGTGTGCTTGGGTTCAGAGGAACATCGGGGCACAGGTGATGCTGCGAAGGGTCACATCGGCTGTGAGTCCCCACAGATGTGGAATGTCAACTTCAGATAATGAACCGACCAGCCCGGAGTTGGCAGAACACATTTCAATTCCAATTACAAATCTGACACATGGGCATTGAGAACACAAACCCCTAAGCTTATACCGAGTGACCCAGAAATTTTCTACCAAAGAATTCTCAACTGGTGCACTTTAATTTGCCCTTTTTTCCCTCCATTTAAAGACACATTCATGTGCTGGCAGGTAAATTTTATCACCATAGTATTTTAATATGTTGCCATGGCAACATACTTGTAACCCCCCAATGTGGGTCGAAACAAATGTTGCATTTTTAAATAGTGTGTGGTCTATGTTGAAACATGATTTTACACAATAGCAGAACTAAATTGTGTCGCTGTCTACATGTAGTACCATTAAAATATAATGGCACATCTTAGTTTCTGGAGTGACATTGCCAGTTATGACCAATGATTTAAATTAAGCGATTTAAATGACCAATGATGTTTGGATTCTGCACAAACCATAAAAATACTATGTGCCTATGCACCATCCCTCCCACCACCTGCCAGTCAAATACATTTTCAGTTCAAACATTGAGTTCTTTGGAAATATTCCCTTAACCTTGAGTCGGATAAGTGGTTATCGAAGGTGGATAGATGTACTTTGAAAATATGTTCCTCTAATCTATTTGACCTATTATTTTCATATAATATTTTTATTACATACTCTTGGAAATCAAATTTTCTCTCTGTCCATCCATATCGAACAATTGACCTTTTATTGTTCATTTTATTCGGATATCTGGGAAAGGAAATTTGAATAAAAGAAATCTTAATAACACAGATAAACCCTCTGGCTAGAGGCAAGAGAGGCTAGTAAACATTACATTCAATTCAAGAGAGATTTTTGTTGTGCCATTAAATGACTGTCAGCTGAGGTTGGAAATGGAAGTTATAATCTGGGTTCGGCGTTTCTATGGCGGCTGCTTCTCAGACCGAGGGTAACTGTAGACCTATGCTTCCCAACCCGCTCCTCTGGAGCCCGCAGCTGGTCCACGTTTGTTCTCCCTTCCAGCACCTGGTAGGGAGCAAAAACATGGACTGTCTAGCAGGGAGCTGGGAGGGAGCAAAAACATGAACTGTCTAGCAGGGAGCTGGGAGGGAGCAAAAACATGGACTGTCTGGCAGAGAGCTGGGAGGGAGCAAAAATGTGGACTGTCTGGCAGGAAGCTGGGAGGAAGCAAAAATGTGTACTGTCTGGCAGGAAGCTGGGAGGAAGCAAAAATGTGTACTATCTGGCGTACCGGCAAGTTGAAAGGGACATTTGCTTATCAAGACTTAGGCCCCGGCCGTCCTCTAACTAATCTGGGGATGGGCCTCCATCTCGGAGGCAAAGGGGCTGTTTATGCGAAAGAACAAAGGTGGATCAACAAAGAAAAACACAGGGCTTTTCTTGGGACGGTGTGTGTGGATGCTGAGTGCACTGTAGTTTCTATTGTCTGCTGGGGGTCAGCTGTGCTTCTGCAAACACAGAAATACACAGAAATCATTTCATCCCCCAGATGCCCAAACAGTGAGTCTTTGTTTCTCATCCCAAGTGCTGGCAAGTGACAGCTGAAAGGAAAATGGCAATGATTCCCTCGCCCGCATGACCATCTCTACGACGTTCAGCAATGGACCTTCGGAGATTCAAGCCAACTGGTTTCCCCATCAATAATCCATGGGCCTGCTGGTCCTATATTCTGTTGTCAGTTAATATCAGCTAGTATTAGAGATCAGTGTTATTTTGTTTGCCCTCAAGCAAAATTCTGGCCATAATAACACACTAATACAAAACTCCAGTACATGCATTTATTTTTTATTAACTTGCCTGTTGGTTGATCTTATCCAAAGAGGCAAATGTACTAGTTTTTCGCAAATTAATTGAAGTTAATCAGCTTTTTTTTAGTTTGTAGCATCACAGTTCCTTTTGGCTCCCGCCAGGACACTAAGACCATTGTATCTCAAGCTTTATACGTCATACGACATTTCTAGTCCCTGCCGGACCTCATCCCTATGTACAATAAGAGACATGGCCAAGCCACTAGGGACACGGCCCCTCTGTGTTTGCAGACTCCACAGGCGAGTGGCAAATGCACTTTCCTATTTGCGTGTAGTGAGGGTCCTGATTCAGGCGTGTAAAACATTTAGCAGAAGCGATGGCTTGCTTGGGGGTGTCTTTGGTGTGGGAGGGTGGGAGGGTGGGATGGGGGGGGGGGGGGTGGTTGGGCACCGGGCGACAGCTGGTCAGCCAGGGTGAAGGCAGTCACAGAAACAAACCTGCCATGATCCACAGATAAACCCTAGCGCCGGGTAAGAACACGCTCAACGTCTTCATTTTCACTCCCTGCCTCTCGCTTAAGGTGATGTTCTCGATTTTGTAAGGTAGAGCACCATGCATCCTATAAATAAGCATTGGCCTACATAGTGACTGTCCCTAAGCAGACCTTTATGGCAGTATATGACCGTAAGCCTGTTTTATACGATGCTTTGGCAAATACTGCTATTATCAGTGTTTTCACACAGGTTAGTTTTCAAGCTAAATGAAAGATTAGCATCTCCAATTTACACAATAACTGGAAAAATATTCAAACCATATGTTAAGCAGAATCAAATTTCCATGCAAACATTTGTTTACAATCCAATTTTTGGTGATTTATTTAGAACATTTTCCAAGCCTATTTTCTTAAGCCTGTTTTTATTGTCATTAAATAGAAACAATAGAAAAAATCAGTTACATTTAGGTCTTTGTGTCTTTAACTGTTTGTTTACTTTGTGTATTATTTGAGGCTCCTGGACAAAAGCTTCAGTCTGTCGCAAGTTTCAAATCTTAATTAAAACAGTCTAAATATATCTGTCCTGGCAGGCGTAATGTCTTCATATAATGCTTCAAATCTGTGCATAACTAGGAAGATATCAAATCAGGGCTATAAGCCCCCAAGGACACACTTTTAATGGCTTCACTTTTTTTTCTGAAAAAACATTTAGCTTTGCTGCTGTAAAATGATCAGTATTATGAGCACATAGGCAAAACAGCAAAAACAGTTAAATACACACGGTGAAAGTGTATTTATACAAAGTGATTTTTTCAGCATTCACATATTGAAAGTAGTAAAATTGATTCTTTACTAGGTTAATAATACACGTTGTCTCAAAAATGCCTTTACTCTGCGGGCTTAGACAAGACAGATGACATCTGAGGATGTCGCAACAATTCTGCTACAATTCTACTCAAAAATGGAACCTCATCTCCTCACCCAGCTCACAATAATGAGAACGCTTTGCATTGCTCACCAGCCAAAACAGCTGATTTTACGCCTGTTTGACTCAGACCGCTATTTCAGCACAGCCGTTGGGGAGCTGGAAGACGCACCTAGATTTCGTTCTGCGTTTTGGGAAAATGGGCAATTCTATTCTGTCACATTTTTGTCATGATACAGGCATAAAGTACATGTCGAATTCCCCAGGGTTCAACAGACCTCCTCTGGTCAGTACACATTTCTTAAACTCAGACAGAATGTGAATAATAATACTACGGTTCTGGCCTGAGACTTTTATTTTGAAACTGGATTTTTGTCTAATTATGCCGCGTGGGTCAGCTGTCTGTTGAAAAATACATGCAATCAATAAAAATCCCTTGGAACAGACGGCATCACGGGCATTTTATTTATCCTTCAGATTTTCCCAAGCTGGTGCAAACAAGTGGACATTTAAATGAGCTGATTAAGAATTTGCTTTCATATTTATTTGTTTATCCATGAAAAATCAAGAAGGACTGTGGCCTGGAAATTAGTAAGTGAGAGAGCTCCCCCCGGCTCCACCCCAACCAAGCCAACACTAGAACTTGGGTCTTAATTGGAGGTTGTGTGTGTTTTAAGCTTGTCCTCTCACTGGGGAGTTCAATTTCCTGGATTTTGAAGCAATACAAGAAGCTTGTGCAATGGTGTTCGCGTTGCATGGCATTTGTGTTGCGAAGTGTATGTGTTATATACTGTAATAAATGGATAGATACCGAAAGATTATTAATCAAATTATGTTATGTTATTTAGTGTGGCTAAATAAGGTTATGCATATCTAATTAGCAAAAACGTAAGTGTGCAAAATTTATATTATTGTTAAATAACTGCCCATTAAGGGGGGACTCAGGGTAGCATTGGCCCTGTATGTTTAGCCAGTCACAAAACATATTTTTTCTCTCTTTCCTTTATCTCAGTTCTGATTGGCCGCCTTTGAGGTGATGCTATCAGGAAATGAGATTGGTTTGGTAAAAGCATCCAGACTTCAATCAGAGTTTATATCCACAAAATTCTGATTCCAGTTCTTTACTGACTAGCTATAACAAATACAGCGAATGGATAATAGGTGCAGTTGGCAGATATTTGCTAACATCAGTGCATAAGGTCTGGGATTGAGGAGCAGGTTTAATGGAAATGCTTTCTCTACAAATTAAGTCTAAACTGGAGTCCTGGGTCACTCAGTAACCACAAAACAGAAACATATGAAACACAAAAATGTATTAAGCTACCCAAAACTGACCAAGTTCCAATACACATGCTGCCATAAAACCCGGTGATCAATCATCATGGCCGCCCAAAACAAAAGTTAATAGAAAACTAAGCTTGCATCTTGCTGGGTATAATGTCTCATTACTTACAGTTGAAATATTTGATTTTAATATTTTCTGGCCACAAAATCAGCAAGTACAGGGAGCCATTCCTGCCTGGTTCTTTATATTTGCTGTTGCCTCTGTTGTCATTCCTTGTCCTTGCCATTGACTGTAATTAGTCAGAAACTTTCATTATATGGGAATTTTCACTGATGCACTGATACATGCAAGACTGAGTTTTAAAAGTCAATGAAAGTCCTCCAGGCTTTTCGTCTCCTGGCTAATATTTCAGGTGTCGGTGCCTCTTTGTTTGTCAGAATAAATAACAGAGTCCGGTGACCTTGCTTCAAGAGAAGTGATCTGAAACAAAACCCTCGTCCTAAACTGTGCCTCCGCCTTGTCCTTCAGGGCAACTCTGAATTTTTGGGTTGCTGTGTGCTTAAGGGTCTGGGCAGTACCACCTTGATCCATAGGGGTCTGGGCAGTACCATCTTGATCCATAGGTGGGGGATTATTTTTTCGCTACTGACCTTTGCAGGACATGGCTTCATGTTTGGCACGAGAGCCAAATCCCTGCCGACGGATTGTCCGTGGCGGCAGATGGGAAGTAGGCTTCAGATGGCTCAATACCCAAGAAAGGCCTGCCGGATCTGCAGCGGCCCCAAAAAAATGGTCCAAAAAAGCTTAACCGGAAGCTGACTCCAGCCATTTACAGTCAGCACTCGCCAACTTTATGGTGCTGCCGCGATCCAAAGGCACCTGCCAATAATTAATTTCTAGGTCAGTCGTGCTTAAGACTGTTGTTCCAATGTGCTGCTCCGTTCACCTGAGATTTGCTGAATAGGCCATTGATTTTCATGGCAGTGAAAATAGAATGTGAACCCGATGGGCGTCAGGAGATGCCCATGGAGAAATGAAAGTAGAGAATAGCGCCTTGACTCATACCATGTTTGATCTCACCAATAGATTAAGGTCTGTTTCCCGAGATTCATGATACAGTTCTGAGGTTATTAATACAGAGAGGTTATTTACTAGGTTCAAATGATAACTACCACAGGAAATCACCGAGACTCACAAGGGGGCATAGCCCGAAACGGACTCTTCATTATACACTAAGAGAAGGTTTCTCATGTTCGACACCTCTCATACTTCACTATCATTGCATCATTCCCCATACAGTGATGGATGGGCAGATCGCGATGAGGTCGTGGAGGGCTACGAACAGGAAGCGGTGGGCGGCATCACCATGAAACTGCAGTCTGCTGAGGTCACCTCCTTCGACGACTACTTCCTAAAGCTACGTCTGGACACGAACACTCGGAACCCCTGGTTTGCTGAATTCTGGCAGCACCGTTTTCAGTGCCGGATTCCCGGTCACCCACAGGAGAACACAAACTACCACAAGAACTGCTCAGGTAAAAAATATAAACTTCCCCAAACTGCAGGACAAATAAGTATTTATGTTACATGGGTTATTGTTAGCTTATGTGTTAGCAAAATCAGTCTCTAAATGTCTAATATTTATACAATATGAAGTGTATCATAAACGTCAATCAATAGTTGAGGGGGAATATTAGCTCGCTTAATATACCTCCCTAGGCATACAATATTTTCAGTGTTTTGTGTTTGTTATTGTGCACAGTGGCTGTCCTTATGTACGTAATGTTTCTTTTTGTAACGTTGTAAATCTTCTGTTGTTCTTCCCTCATCTATCCTTTCCGCTGACAAAGCCGATCTAGGTAAATTAGACGCTTCTCATAGCGCTCCCATGACTTAGACGTCACCGCTCACCGGTCCCCTGCTCAACAGGACCACATCCAAAGCACGCTGGCTGAAGTTCACCAGAACTTGAAACATTGCTCAGCAAAGCAAGTTTCAAATAATGCCCCCCCCCCCCCCAGTGTGCAATTGTTTTTGCAATTCTCATAATCGACAGAGAAATGTTGGGAAAACTTTTCACTCTTTCAAAACTCTATAGAGCCACCATTTTCACATTTTTTTCCCTCCCCAGAAATTCTATCTGTCGCATATATAAGAAACCCATTTTGGACAAAGTGCATCCAGTGAAGTCTGTTAAATGACTTGCATCCCATACATTTTCATTGTAGCGTTTACCGTTTCCTTTAAGCGAAATTTTGATTAGTGCCTTAGCTTGCCCTACATCCACTGTTCGATGCTTTGACAAAATGCTGTGATAGAGAAATGCGCCAACATAGTTATAGTCTGCTGTTGTGTCATTCCTGCTATTTCTTTGCATAGAGCTCCAAGACGGTAAGTGTATATTTAATAACGAATGAATGCCACTTTATGTCAATTAACGTTATTTTGAGACAGAAATGGAGGTCAACTGGTATAGAATGCTCTTGGCCAGTCAAGAAGTTTTTTTTTGGCAATTGTGCGCAACGCTACAAAAAGGATGCAATTAACTCAGAGATAACTGGAAATCCCTGCAGTTCAGCTGCGCCCATGTGTGACCATTCGAGCATGCTCTCCACGTTAATTGGTAAAGCCAGATTTCAACCACAAGTCCTGCTGTCCCCATGCACAACAAACATCAAGAGTTCTCGGAAAAAAATGTTACGAAGAAAACCACACCATCTCCATCAGCCTATGTGTTTTTTTTTTCCCAGAATGCACTTTATGGGAGATTCACTTTGAAATCTCCTTAACGCTTCCATAATAGCGCTCAAAAGAACCGGCGTTTCTGATTGGCTGATTACCAATGAAACCGGTTTCCTGAGGTAATTACCAGCAAGGACACAAACGAGCAAAGAAAGACTAGTAATAGGATGTAATTGGGTAAATGAAACATGATGCTTGGAGCATTTATCTTTTGACCTCTGAAGTTTCGAGAGCTATTGGGTTATTTTATGCACCGAAAAAGGAAAGCAAGTCATGGAGAGAAGTACTTTGGCTACCTCGCTTTTAAATACTGCCACGCTACATCGACATGTATATTTTCATGCCGTTGTATTAAAATACCCCAATAACATGTCCCACACGAGAGATGCTCTGCTGTCTTTCCTGCATGCCCCCCCCCCGAGCTGATGTCAATGTGCCGGCCTCTGTACAGATCTGCACATTGACCAATCAGCGACGAGAGCTTTGGAGTCCCTCTGACCAACCAAACGCTGAATAGGGCTACGCGATGGCCACCCAGCACCTCACCCCATAGCTACAAATGCGTACAGAGGACCGTATTTGAATTGTCAACAGTTAGAGCCGCCACCACACTAAAACCCCACTTCAGCGGCTGAACGTCGTTTGTTTAGATAATCAGGGTTGAGCTACCGTCACTAACCAGGTGTTGGGGAGGCCTTAGCTGAGTGGGGGAATACCTTAGTTTACAATGTATACCAAATTTATAACCTGCCAGAGTAAACCCTTTAAACCCTTTTACTATGGTACATAGAAAACTCTTTGCAATACTCAAGTATATATACTGAGTCGTTCAGACACATTAATTGCTTTTTACACACCTCTGTTTATTTGTTCCATAATGAAACCACTTTTTTTTCACACGTTTGGGTTCTGCTGTTCTAGGTAGTTTTTTTTTTCCCATTTAACAATGACTGTTAACCTCTTTCAATAAAGCACATTAATGACATTTATTACAGCTGGTCATACAGTATATAACTTAGAAATGTTATACATTTTTAATAAATATAGACCGACTAATGGTAAAACCAGGACATGCATTTTATATGTACATATTGTGTACATATTCATACTTTATATATAATTTATAATGTTTTATATTCCACTAATAACATATGACAAGCTAAGAATGGAGCGCATCTGTAGACCTTCATATCTGTCGCCGCGTTCACATTGTTATTTATTTAGCAGATGCTTTGGTCCAAAGCAACATGCATTTTTGAGAAAACAGGATCAGCCTATCCTGGAGTGACTGGGGTTAGGGGCCGTGCCCAAGGGCAGGGTCGGCATCATGGGGGCATTTGTGGGCCACGCCTCCCCAAATGAGCCATAGAACCCCCCCCCCCCATATGTCATATACAAAGGACACCTTTTTATTTTATTTTTATTGTCTAGTAAAGGCATTTGCCCTAAAACAAATAAGCCTGGCCTCTCCCAGGGGTGTGGCTGTGGATCGTCCCTCACCCAACACCCAACCTCCACAAGCCCCCCCATTAAAATCTTTTTTTGGCTAAAACAATAAAGCAGTTTAGTTAGATACACACTATTGTCGGACCCAGGACACCACTTTCTGATACACAACACCCAGGTTTTGCCATTGCTGTGATGCGCAATTATTTGGGTTTCAGTACTCTCATGAGTTATATCTATTAAAAATTATTCTTGAATACATAATTAAATACTGTATATATGTATATACATGTGATATTTGCATATTTTATATTGTTTAAAATTATACAGTAATGCACAATTATATTTTCCTGCATAATGAACTTGAGTAACGTACATTAGAACATTAGGATGAAATAATCAGTTTCCAATCAGAAATATCGCACTACCAGGGATTTGATCAATTTCAAACAAAGTTTCTTTCATCAACTATTTTTTAAAAAGCAGTGCCTGTAATAAAAATGATCCCAGTATTTATTGCATATGTTACTTTGCCTTCTGTAAATAAATATTAAAATTGAATTAGGGTCTCATTAAGCTGCTTAGTTGATGCCTTTTATCATATGCAACTTACATTTCTTTTAATCCTTTTATATAGCTGGATATATTTATGGCACGAATTCAGGTTAAGTCCATGGCTCATGTTCAGCACAGCAGATCCCCTCAAGGGGCTTTAACCAGCAAGCTTGAGGTTGTGAGTCAAAGACCCTCCCCACTGCAATACAGAAATAAGCATAATGATCTTCATAGCTGATACAATGCCATCCTGTTAGCATAGAATAAATAAAAATGAAGTGATTCATGTCTTTAATTAATTTGATTTATTTTTTCATTCTTCATAAATTCCTCATTGTTCAAGATGTGATAAGGCTATCAGTCGAATAACAATATTCTAATACCTTATCAAGGAATATTCAGAGGATATGTCTTTTATGAGGTATCTCAGCTGTTGACTGAAGTCATATCCTTCAAAATAAAAGTCCTCAGTCTTAATTACTCAAAAACAAGTCATAATGCTTGACAGAGCTTCTTGCTAGCTTAAAGGTGATAGCAATGAATTTTGAACTAGACTCCCCCGTGGAAGAAAAACATATTTTGTTTCCTCATCTCTAATATGTAACCCAGGGGGGGGAGGCTGTTTATTCTGTGGAATTTTTATGTAAAATCTCACTGTTAATATTAAAATGACTAGATAATGAGTATAATCAATAACAGAATCTACTTAGATAGATCAGACTTTGCAAAAATAACTAGTTAGCCTGTAGCATAGCTAATGATACAACTTGAAAGGTTGTCTTATTTCTACAGTAATCTTGTAACCTAACAAGTACAATCTTTTAGACTAAAGGAATATATCGCAAAACGAATCTTATTTATGCATGCAAACTGACAAGGTCCTTCCTCCTCATAAGCAAATCATGGTAAAACAACGACAATGTGTACATAACCATACCTTTCTTTAAGGCAAAATGTATTTTTTTTATTGCAGTGTGAAATAAACAGTTCTAAATTCATTGCCTATCACCTGTAATTGGCAAATTAGTAAATTGCTTCTCTAATGATAGAGTGTCCAGTGACATGCAGTGTCAGTTTCTTTATTGGTGAATTGTTTCATCTGCTAATAATGACAAATACCCATTAGTAATAGAAGCAACATCAGCGTGACACGTGTTTCTAGCTACGGGCTAAGTCATGGCTTCAGGAAAGAAGTAGATTGTTGTTTGTTGTATGTGGAAAAAAAACATGTTGTGGTCTGTTCAGTATTCTTTGTCCTTTTATATACATGTCCACAGAGGTAGGAAACAGTTCCGCCTGCTGCCAAAGGCAATGGCATAGAGCTCTCTGGACACCCTATCGTTGCCACTATGATGTGCAGATTATATTGTGCTGCAATAGCAATAGAGGTTGCACAGTCTCAATGGCCTTTGCCTCTTATATAAATAGAATATACAGCAGTCACAGGTTGCACAGGCTTCCGCTTATTTAGCTTGTCTGTTCTGCAGTTTCTTCACTGACAATTAGCTGCAGTACGTCTTTTTTACGAACGAGAAGCTAGGTAGCATCATGGCACATAGCAACGACACTCTGGCAAATTTACTGCCTTATGTCATCCACTAAAGGTGTAGGAGGGACTCAGTATAACGAGACAAATAACAGCAGCATAATATAATGTTTGCTATGACTCGAGCGGCACACATCGTACTTTGCATATGGTCTCGGCAATAAATTCGCAGTTAGGTGCGACGCAGTCATTTTACACTGAACAAACTGCGTTATTTTTTGTTATACTTGCAGGTTATGAAAGCCTGGAGGACAACTACGTGCAGGACAGCAAGATGGGCTTTGTCATCAACGCCATCTACGCCATGGCCCACGGACTGCACGACATGCATCGTGCCCTCTGCCCCGGCTACGAGGGTCTTTGCGAAGCCATGGATCCCATCGACGGGAGCAAGCTGCTGGACTTCCTGCTGAAAACATCCTTCACGGGCGTATCCGGGGAGGAAGTGTGGTTTGATGAGAACGGGGACACACCTGGAAGGTAAAGCCTCAAATCATCAAGGCTTAGATATACACTAGATATAGATATACGCTAAATTGCCTCGGGTGTATAAAATGATGCACCTAGGCATGCATGGAAAGCCAATGAACAAGCCTGGGTTTGGTGGTTGCCATGAGAACGGTACTTGCCTGACCGCATTGTACCAAGTGTAAAGTTTGGTGGAGGGGGGATTATGGTGTGGGGTTGTTTTTGGTTTTTGTGAGGTTAGGCTTGGCTCCTTAGTTCCGGTGAAAGTAACGTTTAATGCTTCTGCATATGAAGCCATTTTGGACAATTTCATGCTCCCAACTTTGTGAGAACAGTTTTGGGATGGCCCCTTCCTGTTCCAACATGACTGCGCACCAGTGCACAAAGAAAGGTCTATAAAGACATGGATGAGCGAGTTTGGTGTGGAGGAACTCACCCCGATGGAACACCTTTGGGATGAATTAGAGCAGAGACTATGAGCCAGTCCTTCTCGTCCAACATCAGTGCCTGACCTCACAAATGCTCTCCTGAAAGAATGGTCAAAAATTCCCATAATCATACTCCTCAACTTTTTGGAATGTCTTCCCAGAAGAGTTGAGCTGTTATAGCTGCAAAGGATGGGCCAACTCCGTATTAAATGTATTAAGAATGGGATGTCCTTAAAGATTAAAGTTCATGTGTGTGTAAAGGCAGGCGTCCCAATACTTTTGGCAATATAGTGTGCCTGTATATATATATATATATATATATATATATATATACACACACACACAAACACACACTATATACAGACATAACACTGAACTTCATTTGCCCTCCAGATACGATATCATGAACCTGCAGTATGTGGAACCCGGGCATTACGACTACATCAATGTGGGCTCCTGGCATGAGGGCATCCTCAATATCGACGACTACAAAATCCTGATGAACCGTACTGAGATGGTTCGCTCGGTGTGCAGCGAGCCCTGCTCCAAGGGCCAGATCAAGGTGGGTCCAGATACCGCTCCTTGCTACTTCCTTCCAGATACTGAGCATTTCTTCCTTCAGACAATTCCTGTAGGATCCTGTGGATCCACGTCATGTTATGCTAAATGTTCACATGTCACATTGTACTAAAAAATGTTCTCGAAGCTTGAAACTTGGAAGCACAAACCCAAGGTGGTTACCAAAAAAAGCTTCTGAGAAACCGGTTGATTACTTTCAATTAAGAGAACAAGGGTAATGTGTACTAGGAGAAGGAATGAATAAATGCAGTTTCCCAGAGATTCTGTTCTGCTAGCATTTACCATGATATTTAACCTGAATTGTCCCATAATTTTTATTGAACATAAGCAGCTAAATTTAGCAGTAACTGTCAGTTCTCAAATGGTGTCTATGATTAAGAAGCAGATAATTTAGGCTTCTGAAAAGAACTAGATTTATGGGTTGAAGAACTAGGGCCAGAACCCCAAAGGGTCCGATTTCTCGCTTGGCTCCGGATGGATTCGGGGCTGAGAAGGCGCTTCAGCGTCTCATGTCCGTGTCTCGGTGTGCCCTGCCACAGGTGATCAGGAAAGGAGAAGTGAGCTGCTGCTGGGTTTGCACCACCTGCAAGGACAACGAGTTTGTGCAGGACGAGTTCACCTGCAAGGCGTGCGAGCTGGGCTGGTGGCCGGACGAGGAGCTGGAAGGTAAGACAGCTGCCGTCCAGCTCCCGAGCCCGATCTGTGGCACCGTTAGCTGGTTGCCACAGTTTTGCCACCTTTACAGAAGAACAGATAACACTGGAGGCTACTGATGGCATAGGCGCTGGAAATCTCGGTGGTCTAGGTTGCAGGTTTGTCTCCCGCGGCCATGGAACCATGACACAGTACAGTGCATCAACACGGCCTCACCTTCATAGAGGTTGGCGCACTTCAGTTGCGATTATGTGCCTGGTCTGGTTTTGCAAAATAGGAGAATTCCGAGCTGCTCCTTCGGCTCACGTAGCTCGGCCTTGCTGTCTTATTTTCCATGAAATAGTATGCCGCAAGATGATCCATCATCTCTACACATTGTCCTCTTTCTAAGGCTCCTCAGAGGCCCCATTTTAAACATCTGTCCCAGATGTTTCCCAGCAACAGCATAACAGGAGCTGGCATCCTACTGAATCAGATCAGCAGTAAATAAGTATGTAAGAGTGTTGTTTCCTGATATCTAGCAAAGTAATTAACTGAAATTAACTGCTTGGGCACCGTAACGCAGATGCCCTAAATAATTATTTAAAAAATATGTTGACAAGACAAAATGCATTTGTTCAAAAACAGTGAACAAAAATACTGTGATTTTCGGAAAATTCATATGAAGAGAAATAGGATATCTGAATTGCGATAACTGGAATTAAATACACTGGTTTTGCAATGAGTAAATGAAATTGATGGGAATCTGAACCTGTGTTTAATATATTACAGCCAACAGCAACTAAATGCATTAATCCTGTTGGTAGAAACGTACAGTTACGTCTGAAGGTTTAATTGTCACTTTTCATAACGTGGATGGGACGAGGCCTTCTGACCCGTAACCTGTTAATCACATCAGCAAGAATGAATCTGCTCCAGGAGGTTATGGATGATGAGGGTGTTGACTTGGCAGTTAACAAAGGCGGCCAGGTGGCCTGAAATTAGGCGGCTGCTTAGGGAGCGTAATCTACATGGCAGATAACTGACCGGAATCGAGGCCCATCGCGACAAGGAAGACATGAATGCAAGAAGGACTCCTTTAAGGCTCTCGCACCTCGTGTGGTTTTTCCTGCCGGCCGCATCCTTCCCGGAGTCGCCGGGTTTATGTGCATCGTCCAGGCTGATGCGGCTTCGCTGCCTGCATTGTCTTTGGACTGTCCCTGAACGGGGAGGAGTTTATTTTTAGTTGAACTGAAAACCTACTTCAGCACGTGGTAAATTTTCAAAGCCGGAGCCAAGGTGCCAGGTTCAGATGGCTTATTTGGGACATGAGAGGTGATCCGAGCTGATGCCGTGGCATTTTCTCCTTATAGATATGTTCCCGCTTATTCTAATCTTTAACTGCGACTTTGCCATCTTATGTCTTAGCAAAGAGTTAGTAGGTAAACACTCCAATTTTCTTAACTTGTCTTAACTCCTTTTCTCCTTACTTGTTCAGGGTTCTTATACAATAAATTCAGTTGGGATAAGGTTGAAATTTACATATAAATGTAATATATTTGAGGGTATAAGATTCTCGCTGTTTTATTTCTATAACTATAACTATATGTGTGTGTGTGGGGGGGGGGGGGTACATATTTATATATAGTTTTTCGTTTTGTTCACTGGCACTTTGCTGGTTTGGAGACTCATCCAAATAAGATGAATAGTACACACTCAGCCCATTTTTTAAATTATACTTAGATGTCTGAAGCAGTTAAGTACCGTGTTGCAGCTGAGCTGATTTTGCCATTTTAATCAACAGCTTTTCAGTCCTGAAAACGACAGGTCCAGGTCGTTAATTACAACCTCAGTTGAAATCGTGGCGCCTTGCTTTTCACAGGGAACTGCAGGGTACTTCAAAAGAACATTAATTATACAGAGTTAAACTAAAGTACAAATATCGAAACCCCCTTTAGTTCCTTAGAAAACGTAAATGTCCTGGGCATGAAGTGCTGTGTCGTGTATGGGGTTTAGCATATGATTATTTAACCAATATCTTGTGTTCTTCTTGCAGGATGCCAACCAATTCCTTTGAGATACCTTCAGTGGAGCAACGCGGAGTCCATAGTGGCCGTGGTGTTCTCCTGCTTGGGCATTCTCGTCACCATGTTCGTGACGTTCATCTTTGTGCTGTACCGAGACACTCCCGTGGTGAAGTCCTCCAGCCGAGAGCTCTGCTACATCATCCTAGCAGGCATCTTCCTGGGCTACATCTGCCCGTTTACCCTCATCGCTCGGCCCACCGTGGCCTCCTGCTACCTGCAGCGCCTCCTGGTGGGCCTCTCCTCCGCCATGTGCTACTCCGCCCTGGTGACCAAGACCAACCGCATCGCGCGCATCCTGGCGGGCAGTAAGAAGAAGATCTGCACGCGCAAGCCGCGCTTCATGAGCGCCTGGGCCCAGGTGGTCATCGCTTTCATCCTCATCAGCATCCAGCTCACCCTGGAGGTCACGCTTCTCATTCTGGAGCCACCAGAGCCCGTCAAGTCCTACCCCAGCATCCGGGAGGTCTTCCTGATCTGCAACACCAGCAACATGGGCATGGTGGCGCCGCTGGGCTACAACGGCCTGCTGATCATGAGCTGTACCTACTACGCCTTCAAGACGCGCAACGTGCCGGCCAACTTCAACGAGGCCAAGTACATCGCCTTCACCATGTACACCACCTGCATCATCTGGCTGGCCTTCGTGCCCATCTACTTCGGCAGCAACTACAAGATCATCACCACCTCCTTCTCCGTCAGCCTGAGTGTGACTGTGGCGTTGGGCTGCATGTTCACGCCCAAGATGTACATCATCATCGCCAAGCCCGAGCGCAACGTGCGCAGCGCCTTTACCACCTCGGACGTGGTCCGCATGCACGTGGGTGATGGCAAGGCCAACTGTAGGAACAGTAGCTTGCTTAACATGTTCAGGAGGAAGAAAAATGCCCCCGGAAGTGCCAAGTAAGTCTATCTGATTTAGCATCTCTACAAGTCACCTCAGTGTCTCAGCTGAGCTGAGTATCTGAGAATCTCATTGTCACAAAATAGCCCCAAACAAGCATCATGTTTGCACAGGCTGTTAATAAGGCAATTAAAATAAATTGTGCAACACATTGTGTGTAATGATTACAAACTGACAGATGGCAGGAAAATGATTTAAACAGCATATTTGTGAGAATACTTTGTGTAGTTTTGATTGTGTTTAGGCTTCCGAGCTGTAGTCTTCAGCTAATTTTTACTGAACACAAAAAAGTACATGATGCTCTTGAGTTCAGTAATAATAATTCATAAATTATTAATGTCATATTTATAGCTCTTCATATTAATAGCATACTCCTCACAGATGAGAGCTGGGGCTGCTTTGTGATATGAAACTGTATATTAATTCCTGGATAAATAAGATGATTTTTTCTTATGTGAACCACCCATGGGTAGGAAACTCCACCTGTAAGCTAGATTTGACCATTTCCAAGCTTTAAAAAAACGAAACAATAGTGACTAAACAATATTTTTAGTCCTTTTGAAATTGAATTTTAAAATTTGAAATAATTTTTAGGCGTATTGATTTTATTTTTAATTAAGATGTGTACGTAAATGTTGACATTGTTGTTAATGGTGTAACGGTGACATTTATGTCGTTATTTACATGAACCAGAAATGCTTGTGTGTTTCCACTTTCCGGTTCCTGTGCAGTAACAGCCGTCTTTATTTTGTTCATAGTTCTAATGGAAAGTCTGTGTCATGGTCTGAACCAGGTGCAAGACAACCACCCAAGGGGGAACACATGTGGCACAGACTGTCTGTACATGTGAAGAGACAGGAATCAGGCTCCAATCAGACTGCAGTCATCAAACCCCTAACTAAAGCTTCCCACAACACTGGCCTCAACTTTTCTGACCTCAGCACCAAGACTCTGTACAATGTCGCCGAAGAGGACGAGGGCGATCCCATCCGATACAACCCTCCCAACAGCCCTCCCATGATGATCGAGAGACCCCCGTCCGGGCAGACCAAGGATCCGGAGGGGCTGCAGATGTACATGGCGCAGCACCTCCAGAACCTTCTCCCCCAGCAAGTAGACATAGAGCAGCTGCAGGAGATGGTTGACAAATTCAACGCCAACATCCCCGACCTGAGCGACCTGATCAACCTGGAGGGCCCGGATGACGGGGTGAGGCCCGTCTTCTCGCCCCATGTCGTCCAGCAGCAGGTCTTGTCCCAGCCCATCGCCGTTTTCGGCGAGCTGGCCACGTCTCCGGAGGACGAGGTGGAGAGCGAGCATTTCAACCTCATTCTCGGGTACATGGGAGACGACGTCACTGTCCATGAGGAAGAAGAGCTGGCCCAGGCTAAGATTGCCATTGAGGAGTCCCCGGCCCTCACCCCCCCAACCCCTTTTAAGGATTTAATGGAATCGGGCACCCCCTTCAACAATTCCCCTGTATCTGAATCCATATTGTGCACACCTCCGAGCGTGACATACGCATCTATTATCCTGAGAGACTATAAGCAGAGCTCATCTACGTTGTGACATTACATGCAGATCGTCCAATCGTTTTTGATTTTGCTATATAAAAAAAAAGTGTTGGTGTCGAATGTGATTGGCTAAGGATTGGGGGAGCCCCCCCCCCCCGCCTTGCTCTTTTTCATGAATGTTGGCTCAACGTTTGCCACGGGTTTTGAGAAACGCACAAGGTCCCGGATGGACCTGTGAAGGTCTGTTTGGGAGAGACGCAGACGATGTTGTAGAACGGAACCCACGGATCCACTTTGACTTTTAAAAAGCCTGAACTTTCTCTGTTTCTTGAAAGAAAACAATGTGAATTCCAGATGAAATATCTATGTATTTAATTACAAATGATGAGTGTATGTAATTATTTATTTATCTGTAGGGGAAATGTTTGTTAGCTCTTTTTAGCCTTGGAAATACATTATAAACTGTTGTCACTGTTGGCAATTTTTAACTGCCATAAATGTAAGTTCTCAGTGCCAAGAATAGAGAGTTAATGTAATATTACTTTATACATACCACCAGGTAGTATTTCTTGGACAGGATAAAAAAAGGTTGTTTTTTTAAAAATGATAAAATGATACACAAGTAAATTCTTCAATACAATGGGCCTAAAGGGGAAATCGAAGGTGTATTTTAGTGGAGATGGACATCACCCTTTATAGTGTGCTTCTTTTGTGTTTCCTGAAGATTCATCACCAGCTCATTTGTAAATTTTCAGAAACCGTGAGCTTTTTTCACATCGGACATGGGGATTATACCGTACTTCAAGCTTGTAATACTTTACCAAACATTGTTGATTGATTATTGATTGATACATTGTTCAATGATTATTAATTTGGGTACTTTATGGCATTTTCACTCTGATGGTCATGAATCAAGAAGTGTCATGCATGATGGTTTTTAAAAAATGTTTCTTAGGTTCTGTGTTGGTGCTTCTCATATATGTATACAGTATATATACATGTATATATATGTATATATACACATACCTCAGAGTAATCTTATGAACATCTGGGGAATCTTACACTAGTATTATGTAGCCATATGTATTGCCAACATAAGTGGTATAGAGCTTTTCACGGTAAAAATCCCTTCAACCTAAATAATTCCAAGTTGGTTAAAGGAATATGGTTCATTGAAATCTATAGGTCTAATTTGTTTAGAATTATTTAAGGTGTAGTATGTTTATGGTGCATGTCACTGAACTGTTTAAATTATTTTTTTTTTAAATACTTCCTGGCACCGGTACGCACATGTAGATCCCTGAAGTGTTACCAAAATAGGGTATTTTTACGACTGAAGTGTATTGATGAAGCTTTGTGAAAAACATGGTGCGAGGCAAATGTTTGCATTTTAATTTGGCTAGCTTTTCAAATGAACCTACTGGGCCAACTTTATCAAAGTTTCTGCTTTAAATTACATGTGTCAACTTGTTGCTTTTAAGGTGGTACATTTAAACTTTCGTAGAACAAGCTTGTATAGTTAATTTAAAATTAAGTTTAAGTTGATGCATTAGCATATAGAAACATAGTGGCCAAAGTATAAATAAATGAATCTAACATTGTCACAAATTATTGATATTAATTTAGTCTGAATAATGTAACTTGTTTGAGAACAAAGCTATTAACATGCTAGGTTATAGAAAAGACACCTGTTTGACAACTGAACTCAGTTGAACTGAAATGGAAACATATTGTGTCAGGATACTTGAAGATGTAAAATAAATATTGTTTAGATACAAAATGTTGTCTTTCTGTATAAATGCTTTAAAATTAAGCAGTTTTGTTCTCTGAGAGTTTGGGTGATTCCAAAGGATTCAGTGCCAAAACATCCACGCACATTTGTTTTTCCAAAAATCCGTAATTAGCACTTTGCATATTAATTGGGCATAAAAGTGACTGTGCCTTCCTTGAGAGTTACTATTTATACATAAAATGGAAGCTCCAATTCTAACACATATTATGTGAAACATACCTTACATGAGCAAGGAAGGTCCTTTAGTGTTATGTGCTTGGTGTATGATTTAAAAATGCCTTTAAAATAACTGCCGCAATGGACAGAAGTGGAAATGTGCAAGAATAACCTCCCGGTGCATGCAAGATGCAAGTGTCACCTACTCACCAATGGGGGCAGTATCTGCCCAGGCCCTTAACATACAGCCACACCAATAGAACACAGTTTTAACAGCCAAGGACTCAGGGAGCTGGCCCTGAGGCAGGAATAAAAAGTTCGCAAGGTTCCATGGTCACCATGGCGAATGGAATGCCGAGAATTTGACCTGGTGTTCCGAGCCTCTGGCCACATTTAGGATGGATACCTTAACTCATCCAGGTGAGCTGCAATGATTATGGTGATGCCGCGAATAGGTGGCGTACACCACGGCCGCAGTCGTCTTAAGAGAATTCCCACTCGCTCGTCATAGAGCCAAGTGGGAGCTGAGGAGGAGGTGGAGACTCGACCAAGCCATCACCCCCCCCCCGAAAAGAGCATAATATTTCGCCATCCATTTTCTGAAACCATTTATCGTTTGGGGTCACGGGGGGTCCAGAGCCTACGGGTACAAGGCGGGGAACAACCCATCACAGGGCACATTCACACACCAGACACTCACAATTTGCTAACTCCAATAAGCCTTAGCATGTTTTTGGTTTTTTGGACTGTGGGAGGAAACCAGAGTACCCAGAGGAAACCCCCAACAACATGGGGAGCACCTGCAGACTCCACACACATGGCAGAGACTTGAACCCTGATCCCAGAGGTGTGAAGCAACAGGGGTAACCACTGCACCACCACGCCACCCCATAGAGCGTAAAAATTATAATTAGTAATGTCTCCCATTACCAAGGATGTGGGTTTATCAGGAACATGGGTTAGCATTTAAAAAAAGAAGCATTATTGGACAGAGGGTGCACTAAAGTCAGGCCAGAAGAAGGTGAGAGCGCGGGTGAGGGGGAAGATTCCGAGCGCTTCGTTCAGCGACAGATGGTAATACAAAAAAAACGCCGTTTACCTGAGAGAGGCGCAAGCGACTGGCGTTAAGCTCGGCGCTGGGGTCACAGCCGCTCATCCGCGGCAGGCCAGGAAATGCACACTGCGCCCCCCCCATCACTTCTGCGCCGTCTATGTTGGTCTCCATGGCAACACACCCACATATAGCATCTCAGCCAAGGGGGGGGGGGGGGGAATAGGCTTTTATCGTTCTTCATGGACTTTCTCATATAAAACTGGCGAGGTGCACTACCTTGAATGGGTGTATAGGGAAGAGGGACTCGACTGAGGTCTTAATTATAGCTTTAATTAAAATGCTTTCTTTTTTTTAATCACTTAATGTTGTCCAACCCTCAAGACCAGGGCAGAGAAACTCTGGGGTAGTCATATATAGTCTTACGACACATTGGATGGGAAAGATCATCGGCATTTAAAACGATGTGGCGGTCAGCAAGGCGGTCAGCTGTTACTGCCACCCTACGGCCTGAAGGCAGTCAGTGACAGCGCTTATATCTGCTGCTGATATCGGCCATAGGAGGGAGCAGCTGTTACTGCCACCCTACGGCCTGAAGGCAGTCAGTGACAGCATTCATATCTGCTGCTGATATCAGCCATAGGCGGGAACAGCTGTTACTGCCACCCTACGGCCTGAAGGCGGTCAGTGACAGCGCTCATATCTGCTGCTGATATCAGCCATAGGAGGGAGCAGCTGTTACTGCCACCCTACGGCCTGAAGGCAGTCAGTGACAGCGCTCATATCTGCTGCTGA
>JAODKM010000025.1:16943280-16954351 GCA_026780845.1 Petrocephalus sullivani
TCCCTGCTTTGGATGGTGCCCCATCCTGGGCTATTCCCTGCTTTGGATGGTGCCCCATCCTGGGCTATTCCCTGCTTTGGATGGTGCCCCATCCTGGGCTGTTCCCGGCTTTGGATGGTGCCCCATCCTGGGCTGATCCCTGCTTTGTGCCCATAGCATCCGGGATGGGCTCCTGACCCCCGTGAGGGATAATCACCACAGGCCCTGTCAGTTTTTGGACACGTCGCGTCACTATCTTGCTTTTGTACATTGTTGCTTCATTCGAGCACAAATGTTCCTCGGCATGGCGACTTTCAAATTCAGAGGTTATACTCCATCCCATAATGTGTCTCCTGTGGGAAATATTTCAGTCACTGGCCCTTAGCTGGAAACATTATAAGTTTCCCTTCAAGGTCATAGAAGCAGTGAGATCCCATCATATCAATAATACATCAAAACAAAACCTTGTTGCAGACTGATGTAATGCAGCAGGTGGGATTCATCTGTTGTCGGAACCCGCTGGGTTTTGCTCGGATTCCCGGCGTTCCCCAGCAATTGTTCTGGCACAATTATTAGGACAGGCACGCCCCCCCCCCAGTAGGTTGCGACCTCTGAGACCTTGAATTCACAAATGCAATAGATGAGGGCCTCCTGGGAATCAAAGTCCTGGTATTCAGTTCAGACGACTCAAGTCGGCAGTTCAGCCCCAGTGCGGCCCCCCCCGTGGGACACAGGCGAGACGCAAGTAACGGGCGCTCCTCAAGGAGGACGAAAGGCTCAGTGACGGGAAGGGAAAGCTCAAAGTCAGCCCCGGCCTGATGAATAGTGAGTCAGGCTCTCTGAGTCACCCTCATCATTGTCTGACGGCACGCCAAGCGACTTACATACAAATTACTCCGAAGGCCGAATGCCGAGGATGGGATACTGTGATTTCAGGGGCACATTTATTCCAACATCAGCTGCGTAAAGTTTCGTTAAGGGTTTGGCACTGATAAGTTCTCCTGAGTACACACCTGGCTGAGTCAGCAGGAAGCCATTTGGAATGGCTTGGGCTGCAATGGCTGGAGACAGATTACGCCATCTGCATCACTATCGTCATATTACCCAAGTACTTTGGAAAGGAAAAATTTTAATTCCGGTTATTTTGAAATGGAAATGAACAGTTTTTTGTAATTTTTTCCCCCTTGATTATTGTTAAAGCGAAAGTCTTAAATAAACATGGTAAAACATGCAGTACTGTGCAAAAGTCTTAGGCCATCAAAGGAAATGTTTAAAGCAATTTATCTGGGTTGTAAGTGTATATTTGCTCAGAACAATTTAACATTAGGACTTGTGCAAATTAAGCACAACAATAAAAAACTAACTATCCAGTTACCCAAAAAATTACTGCTAGGTGTCACGCCCTGCTTCCCGTTCGATCCTCCTGTGTGCCACGCCCCATCATTGTCCTCGTGAGAATCCTAGTGTTCTACCGGCTGTGTCTCATCGTGTATTAATGATCCTGTGTATTTAGTCTGCGTTTAAGTCTGTTTCCCCAGTCCGGTCATTGACGTCTGTCGTTGCGGTGTGCTTTCCCTTGCCTGTCAACGAAATAAATCCCTGTGCTTCGCCTGCAAGCTTCCGTGTCCTGCTCCTGCTTCCCCGCTCCGCACCTGGCACGCCCGGCAACTCGTGACATAGGTGGTTTGAAGAACATTGCTTTAGCTTCCAAGCCTCCCCTCAGGGGCACCTCAGCTATTCTGTGTACTTGTTAAATATCACCATCTTAATTACTTAAATAATTAGGTATTGATTAGCCAAACATGGTGTGCTAGTGGTCGAATCAACAAATACATGACTAGGAGGAGAGATCTTGAGACAGTTCAGCTAACACACTTTGGCAGACATAAGGTAGAGTTTTACACCAACATGAAGATCATTTAAGCATTTGCACAATACTGCACATATTTTCCTTATTCCTGGTGTTTTTATTCAAGGCGGGAAAAACTAGAAGTGTCCTCACGAAAACATTACAAGAAATGTGTTACAGCAACCAAACATATTTTTTATTTACTGCCTCATCATATTTTTGATTATTAATGATACCGTGTATAAATGCTAATGTGTTGTTAGGGTTTCGTTATGTCGTCTTGATGCTTCGGAAGATATGCAAGAAAATGCATGCGTCTGGTCAAGGTGTAACCAACACCATTTCCCCAGGCAAGCGTTCCAAATCACAGGGATCTGAAGAGAGCCCCTGTGTTCCATAAACCACTTCTGGTGAGGAGATGGCTGAATCAGGGATCCTTTATTCACAAACGTGCCGGGGAGCCCTCTGTAAGGGGACTCGAGCAAGGCTACTGATCAAAGGTACAGCAGAATTGAGAATTGGGGTGTGACATCATCCGGCTACCTATTTGCTAACCTTCCTGCCTGAGGAGCCGAACACCCTGTGGGGGCCCAGTCTAGGTGGGCCACCTACATAACGAAGAAAGGAGCATGTAGGTTGGGGTGACACGAGGCAGCTTTCACAGATGAAAGAGCGCAAAGCCTAGTTTATTGGCGTGTGGCTACGTTCCGGGCACCAAGAATTTGCACATGCAGCCCAGATTTTGGGTCTGGTGGACTTGTGTATGTCAGTGCATATTGACTGGGGTAAGAAATTAATAGTGCATCACTAGGTGTTTCTAGTAGGTGGGCTCCTCTGGTTTGGTGGAATATCATTGCTGTATGCATCCCTACCACGACCGTAAACGGACAACCCCTCAAAATGTAGTGTGCATGCAGTGGTGTTGTGCAAGCCAATTTTGTCTGTATCAAAAACACACACGAGACATAACAAATAACTCTTACATAGATATAAATGTTCTTGAAATTTTTCTCACCGTTATACATTCAAACATATCTAGTTGACCTTGTTTACTTCCACTGAGATGCGAGTCGTGAAAGTCTGATTTCTCACCTATGATGGATCCAACCCCTTCAAGCCCTGGTTTAGTTACAGGCATTCTCACTTTTCCTGCAGAAAGACCCACATTAAACTTTAAAAAATAAAGCACTGCTTTAACATTTAGCATTTGTCTTTTACCTGTTTATCCCAAGAAAGATTATGGGGTGGGCCCGGGGGCTGTTCCAGGCAGGAAAGGGCACAAGGTAGGTAGCACACCATTCGATCACAATGAACCACTTTAACATGTTGTTCAATCATATTAATTAATTGCTATCAATTGATATGATTAAGAGGTAACTGGTTTCACCATAACATTAACTCTCCAGATGTCCATTCAGTCAGAGAGACCAAGAAGCTTCTTTATGCCGAGAATCTAGCTTCTAGTTCACTCCATGCAGATTGAGCTGCAGAAATGGTATAAGTGCCTTCAAATTAAGAATGCATTTTAATTTGCGGCTTAAGGAAACCAAACAGTGGAGTGTGAGATCAGACATCAAGAAAATAAAGTAAAAAATGATCTAGAAATGAACTAGAAACAAACAGCTGAGTCTCTTCTATATTTTATAATTTCTATGTTATAGTGCCTGATTGTTGTGCATTTCAATGTTATCGTTGTTATTTGCTCACTTACATATTTTTAAAAAGTTTATTCAGTAATGCTTTACTTGTGGGGACAAAAGTAACTTAGTATCTCCGTTATTACTCAAGTACTATTCATGAACAAATATAGCACCTGCATGAAATACATGACCCGTTGTCACTGACTGATGATGAACGGACATGGGGTCAATATATAACTAGCACTTAATTTCTGGTAAATTGATACAATAAGTAAGAGTGTACCACAACATTATTTGTGCTCCCTCAAGTATTGTATTACTGTTTATTCATTTGAATCTGTAAAGCTCCTTTCCCAGGATGGCTGCCACAAAGCACTTAAAGGGAAATATAACTGTGCCATTTGGGTAACAACGGTGTACTGTAAATGAAGGGAAGTGAGTCCCTCCCTCCCTCCATCCATCCATCCATCCATCCATCCATCCATCACCTGTCAATCTTCTAACTGCTACATGGCTTTAAGGTTGCAGCACCAAGCTGACAAAATCACTTTTTAGCAGAATTAGAGTTAATCTTGTCGGTGCCACTGATTTCCTACGCCGTGGTGAATCCCACAGAGTATATACGCCACTTACACTTGCTTGTGAAGCTCCTACTGTTATTTATACGGTGTAGTGTTCTTTCACTGAGCCAGGGGATCTGCTCCATATAGTGCGATCATGCCACAGAGGACCTGAACCCTTATTCTATATATGCTCTCTCCCTCCAGCAGCCCCTGCATTTGTTTAAAAAATAACAACACTGTACACACAATTACAAGGTAGTTCTAAAAATGAATGTTCTTAGTTTAAGATTTTTGTGTTTGTGTGTTTTTCAGAGCAGCATTTTGAGTTTCAAATGAGTTTCATTTTTTATTTTTTTATTTTTTGTTGTCAATATTATGTTTAACTGCATAAATCTAAAAGCTGAACAGTGTAAATAAATGTATCTTTACTATGTCATTTTAAAGGAAGCATGGTGCTTTAGTGGGTAGTCGCCGGGGTTGTGGAGTTGACTCCCATCCTGGCTGTGTGTGCATATGTATTTGCGTGGAGTCTGCATTTTGATTGATGTGATTCATTTCCTTCTCTGTCATATCAGTTTATTACGAGGTTGACTGGGATAAAAACCAGCAGCTACGGTGAGCCCCAAGGGGCATGATTAAGTAACTGAAAGGGCTCTCCAAAATCCTTTCATATATGTGGCATTTTGGAGGTCAGCTCAGTGGCATTATATGACTATAGCACCACTGAGCCCAATAAAGGTGCCAAACATCGCTAACAAGGTTAACTTCTAACAAGGTTAACTTCTAACAAGGTTAACTAGTGTCCACTAACAGCAACGGTACTTTCATGAGCAGAGACACAAACAGACATTCACACTTCAAAGCCAGACCGGAGAATTTCAGAGAACATGATGAGGAACTCCCAGAATCCCTCTCCAACTGTGTCGTAGTCTGGCCAATCACCGGTGACACATGCAAGGCAGGACTGTCTGTGGAAAAAGAAATCTTCATATTGCACTACAATGACTTTTCTATCTATAAGAACTCATGACCATCTCATGATGATTTATGGATTATCATTATCCTATCAACAAGTAATCTCAATACATTTCCCTGGACCATTAGGGTAAAATTATCGAATGACCACCTTTCTAATGAATTCATAGAAAAAAATTTCTGCACAATGTTACACACGTTCGCAAAGGCATTCATAAAAAAAAATGTATAGCATTAGGTTTTGCTAATAACAGTGGTGTATAGGTTATGTAGTATTTATGCTGTGCAATGCAGTCCCCATTATGACTGGCTTGTGAGTCCACTCAGTTTCTGTAACATCACACAGCATATGTTCAGTTCTTTGGAGAAAAGACAGGTCAGGACAGGCCTGCTACAGCCGACAGCTGCGGACGTTGACTAATCTGGCAAGTGTCGAATAGAAACAGATGAAGAGCCTCAGATGAAAAATCTGTTAAAATCACATCCTGTCTGGAGGATATATACAGTAGGCTCAAGAATTATTGGCAGCCTTCATGAAAATAGACAAAAAAATACACATATACAAAAAATATACAATATACATAATGGTTCAATTTTGGCAAGATGTATACTTTTACTCTAATACAGTTTTTGTGCTGCCTTTAAAGAGATTCTGATATTGTGTTCTTTTGGTTCTTCAGGAACCATTTTGCTACCTTTCACCAGTTCTTGAGTCCCTGGGGTATAAGTATGAGGTTTCCCATGTAAAATCCCCTTTATCATCCCTCACCATGGAGAAACGTTAAGAGCTCTCAACTGAAAAGAGACAGATGGCTCCCATAGATCAGGTAAGAGAAAAATATGCAAACAGTGCTAAGCCCCACCAGGGCAAAATTCAAAGGAGCTTCAGAAGTCTGGGACAGCTGCAGATTTGCCAAGAAGAGAACGACCACCCCCCCATGCACGGCCAGGAAAATGATGCCGAATGAGAAGGAGGGGCCAAGGATCAGAGCTTCAGAACTTGCAGTGGAATCTAGTAGAATTTAATGAATTTAATAAAAAAAGTTTCAGACTCAACTGTAAGGACAATTTCTCCATGTTATCCAGCTCCTTGCAAGGGTTCGAGAACGAAAAAGACCCCTTAATGAGAATATAATGCATGAACTTTGCCATGTGTCATCAGAACTCCAGCTGGAATTGTGCGTTGTGGTCATCTGAGACCAAAACATAGGTATCTTTGGCTTTGAATGAGGACTACATACAATGAAGAGCATCTGATGTCCCCATAAAATATGGGGGTGGATCACTGCTGCCCTGGGGCTGTTTACTTGTCAGTGACGAAGGGGTCCAGTTACATTCATTAGCATAATGAATTCCACTCAGTACTGGGATAACGACCCCAAACATACATCAGAATCAACACAGGAAATGTGGGAAAACCAAATCAAAGCTTTTCACTGGCCATCTCAACCTCCTGAATCTTATTGCAAACTTGAGGTCTGATTTGAAGACGGCAGTTAACAGGCACAAAAATAAGACCATGAAATGAAATTCATCGAGAAGGTGTGCGAGATCCCTCAGAAAGTGTGCTCCAACCTTTACAGGGAGAGGTTAATGCTGTTAATCTGTTAAACAGATGCTTTACCAAATATGAAATATAGGGGTGTCAATAATTTAGAATTTTACTAAACTTGCAATACTCAACGAAATATTCTGTGTTTGAAAAATTGTTCTGTTAAAATGAAAGTGTACAGCTTCCTCAGATGCTATATGTATGTTATTAAATTTATACAATAATTTTTGTACATTTTTGTGAAGGATGGCCAATAATTCTTGATTGTCTTTTACTGTACGATTCATACTTTACTTTTTGCCTTTTGCAGAAGTACATTAGAATTCTTGGTAACACGTGCTATGAAGCCCGTATTCATAACATCTAATAACTGTTCTTATAACTGTTCATTGTAACATAAAATATTATAAACACGGTTATAAATATTTTTTAAAGGCATAACCCATTTATGCCATGTTTGTCATGGATTATAAATACTCTATGAAGCTCCCTTCTATAATGCACTATAAATACCTTCATAATGCAATATATTGGACAGTATAGGAATTAAGGATGCTTTGCGCTGCATTACGAAGGTGTTTATAACGCATTATAGTTGATGTTCCCATGAGTGTCTATATCAGGTAGGTAACCTGCATAATTACCAATATTACAAAAGAGGCATGTGTTTTGGGTCTCACCCCAGACCATACACCCGCACGCCCTTTCTGAGACCTGATGCCTGTCTCGTGTCCCAGTGGATCCACCTTGTGCCAAAGCGGAAGTGCATCACTTTCATTTTCATGCCAAACGGCACACATTCTGTCCTCTCCTCCCTGATTCACGTGCTACTGTTTGCCAGCAACATTTTCATGTATTTTTTTAATATGTACATATGATTATACATGGACCAGTTAACACAGAATGATATCAGTGGCACACATTATGTGTTCAATTGATGTTTTTGTATATTTGAATGTAATGAATATTTTTTTTTTGTCAGGTGATATCTTCTGTTCAGCCCCTTTCTGACCCATTCTGTATTACTGACAAAGACAGGAATCGCAAAGTAGACCAACGAAATGCGTGCCTCCGGCAGAGAACGGGGAGAAAAAATAGCATGTGGTGTGCACAGAGAGCACAGATGCAGAAGCAGCCTTGGGCATCCCGCAACGTTCCACAACGTTCCACTCTCGTCAAGGAGTGCCAGTCTCTTTTTGGCTCCTCTGAACCCCTCGAGCTCCTCGGGGGCACCTCAAAATAACAGAGATCCCAGTGTCAGTGGAACAGGCCCAGCAGAGATTCAATGAGTGATTCCCATCCCGCCATCTGACACCCAGCCTGTAAGCTGCTAAGTTGCCCTTTTCATGTTGCCAGTTTAATTTATTACATACAGTTGCAGACAAAGGGGGCTAAACTTGAGAGGATTTAACCTTCAAAAACGTATCATGCATTGATTCATTGATACCTCCCGCACCTTCACAAAATTTAGGAAACAAGCACAAGTAAGAAAAAAAGAGGAAATTTTTAAGGGATTCCTAACGTGCCATGTGCCTCAATATTTCTAGAAGAAAGTAATTCTCCTTTTTCAAAGTTGAGAGTAGGAAGCCACTACTTGTCTGGTGTTGTTCAGTGTTGCTTTTGCTGTCTCTGGTCTTGAAATCCTGGAGTCACTTCGATTCCCTCTTAAGCATCATAGCTCAGATCGTTACGTCCGACAATGCAGATCCGGCTTGCGTTCTATCTCCTTCCCATCTCGCCAGCTCACAGCAGCCCCGTGTGAAACCCATCTTAATGTTTACCTCAAATGCAGCACTTTGTGACGCCGTAGCCTTGCAGTCCCTGCAAACGGGATCCAAGCAATAAGCTTTGTCTTACCTGAGGAAAGTAAAACAGATCTCTAAAAGGATAATATCGTTTCTGTAGCCACTTACCCAGAACAGGGTCACAGAGATCCAGGTAGGATTGGAGACAAGGCAGGGGACAACTGGGATGAAATGCCAATCCAGGGCACGCACTGAAAGCGAGTCAGCATCACCTGCACCTAACCGCATCCTTATGAACTGCAGAAGGAGATCCACTCGGGTGGGAATCGAACCCACAACCCAGAAAGCAAAAGGCCACATTTCTGAAATTCTGAACACAAATAAAATTCCTTTCCAAGCATTCTGGCCGTGACTTTGAAATGGATAGTGCTGTAAGATTGTATCTCAAGGCTATAGGAGGTAAAATACATCAGAGACCTGTGCTGTTTCCAAGCATTTTGTTTTTTATGTAGTAATAAAAAGCCTGACACAAATAAAAAGTAATCACAGACACACGGTGAAAAGGAGATCAGGTTGAAAAAACAGTACATAATCCTGTTTCATGCTGACATTGCTAGCACTGCTACACTGCAAGTCTTCTGGTAATGATTCCGGTGGGCATTTAACTACTGTTTTTATAGATCATGTTTAGTCACCATAAGCTTAACTATAACCAGGGAAACACTTGTCTTACAAGCAATAGAGAATGATGTAATTTTACTCATCTGTTGCCTCATTCTTTGGCAATATATTGCAGATTCATCCATAATCCGAGGTGTCATTTTTGTCACTGAAACCTGTGAAAAGTGCACCATTATGCATTCCGGCTTATTAAATCCAGAGTCACGAGTGCCAAACCAAAGCACCTCTCTCAAAAAGTATGAAGTGGGCTGGATATATGGAAGGCGCTGTCATTTGGGGGCTGTGCGTGGCTCAGTGGGATGGGAGGCTGTACCAATGATTAAGAGGTCAGAGTGCCAATACTGCCATAGTGAGCTCACCAGTAAGCACCAGTAAGCACCAGAGTAAGGCCCTTACCTCCCCAATTGCTCCAGGAACTGTCTGACCCTGCCTTTGCAAATGTACATAGCTTTTTCTTCAGAGAGCATCCTTGAGAATCCCATGATAAAGGTAGCTTGAGATGGACACGGAGGCTTATCGAGCTGCATGAGGTCGGCATTCTGGCCCCATCCTGCGACGAGAGACGGAGCAGGGAAGCAATGGTGGGCAGGTCCGGAGGGGGAAGCAGACCCAGTTTCAGCCGGCAGAACTGCAGAGGAGCAAGCCGGAGACTGCTGTTCTAGAAATGTCTACCATCGAAGTTGGGCTGGAGGAGAATGAGTCCAGGCCCCAGACTTCAGCAGAATTTTCTGCAGCGGTGTCTAAGTGTTGCCGGAAAAGGTGTGCCAGAGCAGACATCCAACCGCCGTCTCGGCATCTCCATGGCAACCATGAGAAACAGAAGCACAAAGTGGTCATATGCAGCTCTTCATTTCGCACATTTCAAGATATAAACATAAAATAAGGGCTTAAGTACTGAAGTTTGTAGCCAAAATACACCATTTCTCTCCATTTTTCTTGCTTAAACCATTTAATTTTTCATAGATGGCTGCCTTGAACCTTTTCTTAGCTCACATTTTTCCAAATTCATTCACATCCTTAAATGTCATGTTTGTTGTTTATTATTTTCTGAATTGCGGACTAGCCATATGTATCCTCGTGATATTTATAGCGATGCAAATTATTCAGTCTTACAGCAATGTGGGTTGGTGAATGATGCCACCCTTCCAGTCAGCAAGAGCCAGCCAGGACAGGAGGACAGCCAGGAACAGCGAGTAGCATAGCGCGGCAGCAGGGGGCACAGAGGCCACCCCGCGACCGAAAGACACTCGCGAGACTGGGGGCTGACGTCGTCCCCTGCATGAAGCTCTCGTACTGCTCTTAAAGGGTGGGGTGTGCCAAAATTAGGAGCTGGCCTCTTAGTGGGACGTGTTGGCTAAACTGTGAAATTACTAAAGAGTGCATGAGGAATCCCTCGTAGAAACAAGGTATAAATCAAAATGTGTGCCAGTGATTTAGTTTTTTTTCCAAATGGAAAAACATCGATCTGCTCTAACTTATAACTAAAATTAACTCATATTATTGGTATTTATTTCTTATATAATCACCTACAAACAAATGATTTGGTGATTAAATGGGAAAGAAGGTATCCTTCTGCCCAGTGCATAGAGAAAATGCCTGACGATGGAATGATAATGGCTGTTGAAGGTAGAGTGCTGCATGTAAATAACAATAGTGTCATCTAGTGGCCGGTTACAATGGGGAGCAGCTTTTGAGGAGAGAACACCTTTAGCAGAACATGAAAAATCTGTAGGGTTCATTCACATTTTTACGTGCAGGAGGTATCAATGAATCGAAGCTAAATTCCCTGAAGTTCTGCCCCTTTGATCTGCAACCATATGTAATAAATTAAACTGTCACATTATTTATTTCAAAGCCAGGTTTGGTCTGTAAGAGGCTTATAAGAGGTTTGTTCTTCTGAGCTAGACAATTAGAAAAGTATACACATTGCAATAGGCATTAACTTTTTGTATTTACATTGATACAAAAACTCTCCCTTTATCATACCCACAAGTGCTGGGGGGGGGGGGGGGGGGGGGTGGCTCGACTAAATTTGGTTTTTGTACCCGGGACTAAGGGTGGTGGTTGTTGTTTGGGTCCCCCCAGCC
>JAODKM010000025.1:16998335-17014002 GCA_026780845.1 Petrocephalus sullivani
CAGAAGGCTGTAATGAGTCTCTCGCGCTAAAGCCTGTCCATCCAGGCGTTTTGAAAATAACAGATCGCTGAAGTGTCGCTGGCCGAATTGTTCTGTACATATTATTAACGATCATAACTGCCTGTAAATTAAGTGAATGCGACGCGTTGCATTTATTCGGTTCTGTTTTCTGGTGTATTTGGTGTCTATAAAAGCAAATGCTTAATTTAAAGTGGACCAAAAATCATTTTGAATCGTTGTGTCGGAGTGGCTGAGGTTGTGATTAACATCACACTTTCAGATTTGTCTTTTCTGTCAGTTTAACGATATACTCATATTTGTATATTTGAAACATTTTTTTTTATTTCACTATATTTGATAAATGGGAAAGTTTACTTAATAATTTAACAAAACCTGCTTTAAAATTTCTTCTGTGCAAAGGGATGTATACTGTACGTTCACCCTGTTCAAAATGAAAAATGTTTTGTGATTAAAAAAATATATATATTTGTGGCTCAGAGGCGCAACATACGGCCGCCATGAATGCCAGGGTTTTGTTGTGTCTTCAAGGGCTTTAAGTGTCATTCAAGCCACCGATGCACTTTCCGTTCGCCGGTATTAAGTTTCCACTTTCTTGCACAACAGCGAGCGCCCAAAACTCAGTGTTCATTAAAACGTCAATGTGGTCGTTCTCGTCTCAGCGTCTTAAACTTTATAAAAAAAAAAAAGAATGTGGTTCCTACTCAAGCATTCGATGTATTACTATTCGTTTGCGGTGTTTTCCCTCATATGGCCATTTTTTTTGTTTTATGCAGATTTCATAAGAATTAATAACGTTGTCACCCAAAACAGACCAGATTATATAGATCAACGGTGCATTGGAAAATAAAGATGAAACATGTATAAAATCTTTGTTTCGGGTCTTTTATCTAGCTTATTTATTTGGCCCATTGATAATTAGTGTCTTTTGAGGAACGATTAACTATCCATTTAACCATCTTCCAATTGTTTATCCAGGACAGAGTGTGGGATGGTTGGAACGTATCCCAGGAAGCCAAGGACACGGGGCAGGGTATACGGCAAGCCAGTCCAGCTGTGATTCATTTTGGGAGGATAGTTAGAATGCAAATTCTTGGTATAAGTAACCCAGCAGTAACTACTTATAATATGTATTTCTGATATCAGAAATGTTTGACTAATTGTGTATGTCAGAAATTCTATTTTCACTAGTGAGATTCAAAACATCATTCTCATTTTAGTTCAATGGAAATTGGAATCTGAACTTGATAAAATGCCGATTTCTAATAGCAGGAACTCAGTTGTAACTAGTTGTAACTAATTTGCAATATCAAGAACTGGCTTTATAACTAGTTACAACTGAGTTTCTAATAAAGAATTTGCATTCTGACTAGTTAGAATTGAATTTGTGCTATTCTCGAGAAATTAATTAAATGCTATGGACTACATTCCAAATGGGATGCTAGTCCATTCAAATACTATCCTGAGGTCAGTGTGGAACCTACAATACATTTAGCCACCAGCAGAGGGTGGAAGAGAGCCAGAACACCTGCGTATAGAAGTAGGCCTCCGCGGAGGAAAATCCGCTTACCTTCCTTGTTATATCATTATTACTTACCGTCTGATTTTTTTATTATTATTTTTTGCTCCGGACAAAGGTACACAGTCCTATTTAATGGAAAAAAAAAATGCAAGTCAATTAATCCATAATATAAAACTTGAACAATTATTTGGTTGTGTATTACTGCCTGCTGTCAAATGAGGGAGCTCGCGTTTAAATAATGAACAGTATTGAATAATTTTCTAACTTCATCTCGTTGAAATAAGTAAATTATCCATATTTTGCACATATACAGCTTATGTTATGTATAATTTAGTAATGCACTCATCGCTCTCGGTCTTCGTATTACAAAGTGAAACGTTTAGATATTTTGTGCTTAGAAAAAGCAAGTCCCCGTTTTTTTTTATTTTTTATATATATTTTTTAAGTTCAGTCTTCACTATTAAGATACTGAATTGCGTCTGACAGCGGAGATGCCAATAAGCGACAGCGTTTGCAGCCGGGCACTGGGTCCGCGTTCTAGCTGCTCTGCTGCGTCGCTGAAGGCGTGCGGAACAATTCACTGAATAGCAATGACTACCAGTGTATTCAAAGTGGGAAGAAAGGACTCAAAAGACAGGGGGATACGAGGCGACAAGGCTGTCCCTGCGGGAACAGTAACAGCGGCTTGACGCTCCCACCGCACCGCCAGGATATATAGCATCAGACTCGGCGCCGATAGAATTAAACACACTTTTAACTGATTAGAGGGACTCGCGGCAGCGATACATTTCACCTGGCTCTGCGATTGATTGTCCTCAAGGAAGTAACCGTGGGGAGGAAAACGCTCAGGTTTCCACAAACTTAATGCAAATTTCAGACAACACATGTGATGTTTGAAATACCGGGTAAAAATAAGCGGCGAGGCGCAAATACGGATTTCTGCCACGTGAAGTGTGCCGTTTCGGCTGGAGTACCTGCTGTAAGATGCCTGGGCAGCAGACCTGGGATTGATTTATTGTCCAGATCAATGAATCGGGCGCTGTAGTACTCTACGATGAAGCATTCCCACTTCCCAGTCCCGAAGACCATGAGCAGCGCTCCCAACGTGGTCAACGAGTGGCTGAAGACCCTCCAACTCTGCCAGTACGCAGAGTCCTTCTTCGACAACGGCTATGACGATCTGGAAGTGTGCAAGCAGATCGGCGACCCCGACCTCGATGCCATCGGGGTCTTCATCCCCACTCACAGGCAGAGGATCCGGGAAGCGGTGGAGAGGCTTAAGGAGGAGGACAAAGATGCGGCCGCCGGGCTCTACTTCACTCTCGAGCCGCTGGCCAGCACGGAGGACATCTACACCATGCACATTGAAAAGCACTATGAGACCAGCCTCAAAGGCTCCAAGTCGTGGACCGAATCTAACATGGACCGAATCGGGAAGAATCAAGGATATATGTCTACGGAGAGAAACTTGACCCAAGTCAACTGTAAAGAACCAGTCACCTATCCGAAGCTGAAACTCAAGATATTGATTAGGGATAGACTCATTAGGGATGGGATTGACCTCGGCCAACCACCCTTCTCCAACACGGTAAGCGGAGTGTATCGTTTGGCCGGGTTCCCTGCTATTTGTATTATTAAATAACCAATGAAATTGATACTGTGTCTGTGTAACGAAATTTAGGAGATGATGAAGTTAGCAAAAAGTGAGGGCTTGAACCATGCGATGAAAAAGGACCAGAGTGCAGGGATCCGATAAGTAAAATTTTGTTTGGCCGGTCAGAGAAGGATTTGTGAACTGAAGTTTTGTAAAAACTGAATTGATACGCAAGTCGCTATTGTACCTGTACATTGGTCATACCACATAAGGACAAAAAAGTGTAGGAAGATGCAAGGTTAAAACTCTTGCTCAAGTAAATGTTGACGTGCAGTCCGGGAAAATATTACACAAGTTAATTTAGCCATAAATTCCTCTGATTATGTCTAAAGTCATCCTTCTAAAATGCCTGGGAAATTTAAGTGGATGTCTGTCTAAACTGTCAAACAACCAACAGCTAATTTTTCATAAGCAGGTAAAATGGTTCTAAGCTGATGTTATAGCTAAAGCAGACTACCGCCATAGGTATTACTTAATGAATCTGGTGAAAACGGTCTTGCTGCCTGCATATTTATATGCAGTTATACTTTTGGTCTTGTAATTTTTCCGCGCTAATGATCCGTTAAAGGGATTCGCGTTATTTTGTGGTTGTGTTCGGTTATGTTAAATGCCATGTTAAGATGTTGAGCGCTTTGGTCTGGTCGACTGCTGAATGCGGTGACATTCATAAATACATCGCTGTGTGACTGTCCTCCTATACTCTTGTGGGGTCTTATGGATGTTTGCAATAGCTGGGTTTGTAAGACCCTCAATTAATGCAGCCCAACCTCTTAAGTGCTTTGCAAACTGAAGTTTTGAACAGCGCAGCCTATATTTAGAGTGCATGGTGGTTTACAAACTGGTTATGGGAAATTTGATTCCTGTTTTTTTTTCTGAGGGAAAAAGATTTCTGATTACTTATCTGATGTGAGGCATAAATAATAATGGGCATAACTGCCTCACTTTGAATATAGTGCAACATATTTAAAAGGTATAGTTGATGAGTACAGTTATGAGTGATTCGGGGATCAGTGAGTGGTACTTTGGCAGTAGCCATCCAGGTGTTGCTGGTTCGAATCCCATCACTCGCTCTGTGCATTTAGAGTGTGCCTGTTCGTCCAGGGCCCCTCTGGGTTCGCTGGTTTCCCTCAACAGTCGGAAACGCATGCAACTTATGAGGACGAGCATCTCTCAGCTGGCTGTTGTTTGCATAAGCGTGTGCCCTGTGATGGACTGGTATCCTTTCCAGAGTGACCCATATCCTGCATTCCCTATTATTCTGCGTTGGCTTATAGGAAAATGATGGAATCATTGAATGGAAAAAAATATTTTAAAGACTACTACTGAGAAGGAAGTTTGCCACAGTATGATTTTAAATTGCATTTTTATATTTGTTCGAAATCACATTTGACATTATCCCGTGCAATATGACACTTGCCTCAAGGACATTTATATCCTTGAACGGGGTGATTTATACAGATAAGTCTGCCAGAATGTGACCTCGTAAAATACTAGTGTTTCCACTCTGTCATGCAGTGTGCGAGCGGCGCATGCGGTCTGTCGGATTCCGGCGGCGCGCGACCGCGGCGGACAGGAGGCGCTGCCATGGCTACGGGACGTGCGCGAGGCTGGCGCCGTCGCCAGTGCGGCTCTATTATCCAGCGCCGCAGTTGCTAATATTGCTCAAGCTTTTTATTTATACGCTTGGAGGGTGTTTACTAGGGGTGGGGGGGAGTGCTGCAGATGTTGAAATTGGCCAAGGGGATTACCCCCCCCCCCCCTCTCCATTCGGGTCTACGCCAGTCCTGAATGCCATGTTTGTGTTGGTGCACTTGAAGTACTGCTTTGAAGGACTAATCAGCAGACGGGCACCTGCCCCTGAAAGCAGAGCGACCCGGGAAGTGTGCGAAGCAGGAGGGCCGCTCTGAAGTGGAAAGCAGTGTCATCGGTGCGACTAGGCCTGAAGGACCGAGCTCTGAGGGGTACTTCAGAAACAAAAACGTCCAGCGGTTAAAGACCAATAGCGATCAGTAGATATGCACGCCCTTCCGTCCTCATTTAAAAGACCAGGCCCCCGGTGTTTCTCTTCACGGGCGTCTTTATTCTGAAAGCTGTGTGTTGGAGGTCTTAAAGACATCTCAAGATCAGCCTCGTGGGTCTCACGATGGGGGCATCCAGAGAGGAGTTTCTGTAATAAAGGCACGGTTGTCATTAGCAACACAGATTTTGACTGAATTTGATGTTGCGAGAGAGCTACTCCAGCGGTTACCCAAAGAAAACTTACGGTCCACTTGAAATCCTTTATTTAAAATACACTGCATATTAAGCTGAAAAGGGACTTTGTGTGAAAGCAGTTGTCAGCTTACAAATTCCACGAAAAAATTGCACAAAATATTTTCTAAATAAAGTTATTAGTAATTAGTAAACTGCCTTATTCTCAGAAATTGAATTGTCCCGCAGTAGGGTTGCTGTACATATGCAATTCATTAAAGTCTATTAAAAGTGATGATTTTTAAGGACAAGGTCAAAGGTTAATGCCAAGGTTGGCAATTATCTTTATGAAGGGAGGGGGCATTTTTTGAGGAATAAGGCAGACATTGCGTTTACTTACGGGGGCAGCACTACGTCCGCCACTTTATCGCCATCGGCGCCCTTCTAAACGCCCTTTATTTACCTCCCTGATGGTTTGTTTGTGTGATTAGTCACTCGCTGATGCTCATTATGTGCAGCTCAGCCACTTCCATCGTTGCCTGAATCATTGGCATTCCAGCAGTGTGCACATTTACACTGTGTGCTGATCAGAATCAGATTTTTTGGCAGAGTATTTTAACTCGCACCAGGGATTTGATTCCGGCCAATAGTGTCTCTCAAGCTATAAAGACAATAGACAGACAATGAACAGTTATAAATGATATGGTGTTATTCCTTACGTATGTTATGCCTTGCCGTTGTTCCTTATGTATAATAATAATTATTATTATTATTATTATTAATTAATTAATTGATACTTTATTGATCCCCGTGGGGAAATTGTCTTCTCACCTCCCCCAACCTCGCTCGTGCATATGTTATGCATCGATATTTATTTTTCTTTCTTGCACTTGATCCGTCCTGGACGCAGGACCGCAGTCCAGAGGAACGTCATTTCGTGTGACTATGCTGCGTTACTATGTGTCGTGGGTGTGACCGTGCAGCCCCGCTAGGTTTGGCTGGGACCGTCTGCAGGCGAAACCCCCCCCCCCCCCCAGACCAGAGAGCTCTCCTTTACGGCTGCAGTAAAGGTCCGCAGCACTGGACAAATGGGAATGACGAGCAGAGCTAATTCACGCCTTGGCTGGAACCTCCCGCCTCTCTCGCCCTTGACAGATCGTCTGCCTCTTTGTTGTTGGTGAGAGGAGTCCCCCTTCGAATGGGCAGGCGAATCATGGGGCCTTTTTCTTCTTCTTAAGAGGATGACAGCTGTGTTCCGCCATATGTGTCGTGGTTTGGAAGAGAGTGGCAGCGGTTCTCCTGAAAGCACTTTGCGTCTAGGATTAAGATGCTTGTTTGTGATTGGACCGTCTCGGACTAAGTCTGCCTCCCCGCACTGGTCACGCCGCAGCTGTGTCGATCGGCCCGCTTAGAGGCCTGTGTTGCACAATACAGAAGACCGTCATGTGGGACCCTTAGAATTCAGTATGTCTCTTGAATGAAAATGTCTATATTAGGGTTTATAAATGTATGCATAAATGACGCTTCATTTGCACTTACAATGCTGTATATGCTTTATATTTTGCTCAGGTAGGTCTTTTTAATTTTATCCCGTAATCCTCTTGTACTAGCCTCAGATTCCTTAATGAGCTGCCTATTACAAGTCTGGTCAAGTCACAGGTCTGGTCCCTTAATCAGTGCTCCACACCTGCTGATGACCACCCCCCACCCAAACTGAATATAGCACATTAAATTGTGTTCCTCCCCCTTTCGGGATCGCGCCCGGACATCCTGGCAAGCATTTTATCCAAAGCAACTTGCAGATATATATTCATATATTAATGCAGCATCATGAAAATTAAACGACAAGCTCCCGTTTTGTATCTGCCGCAGAATTTAAGTTTGCGATTAAGAATTAAGAAGTTGTTTCCCAGAGGAGGTTTGACGTCATCCTTCTTAAAGGGTCAGTCACTTCTTCCATCTGCGGTGCCACGAAGGGTTCGAGCCTGGGATCTATAATCTCGTATCGCGGCTCCTTTCTTCTGTCAACACTTGCCATGACCTTTCTAACCCAGCGCTTTTAGGCGGCCGAGTCTGACCAAGTTGGCGCATCGCTACGTCAACAGCGGACATCTGTCTGCCGACCGGGGAAAGGGCAGCTGGGAGATCGTACATCAAACCCCAGTGTGATGCCGATTCTCACACCATTGCATGGTGGGCCGGACGGGAGTGATCCATTAGTGAATCAGCCGGCCCAGTCGGATATGAAAATGAGAAAACCGGGAAATGCTTTCTTCTAAAAATGCTTTTTCAGCGAAATCCCTTTGCCAACAGCCTCCAACCATGGACAGCAGGCCCTGTTAAATTCCTAATGCAGTTTTTTTTTGTGTGTTTCCAATTAATGGAGGTTATATGGCGGTCACACGTGGGATTATATAAATTTCCCGGTTTTCCCTCTTTATCTGTGAAGTCATTTCTGTTGGCATGGCAGTACTTTCCTCATGCATCTCCCCCGAGCTGGAAGACAGCCAGCTGTTGGTCCCCAAATGAACAATAACCTGCAACCCGCCATCTTAGCTCCTCCCCTCCAGATGTTCCTATTAATATGCCACCGGGTGCCGGGCTCTGTAAATAGCATCATCTGCGAGTCGGCCACTTAGGGTCCTGGGGTGCTGGGATACGCTTGTTTTACCAGTTCTTATTGGCTGGAGCTGCAGAGCCTCTTCTCTGGAGGAGGAACCTTCACCAGCTCCATGTTGATGAGGAAAGTGATTAGGGTTGGGTCATAGAGGGCAGGGGAATGGAGAGGTTGGCTGCACAAAGGATGCTAAAATCTCCGTCTGTGAGGCAAAGTAAATTTACCATTGTACTTACCATTATATATACCATTATATATACCATTATATATAAATTTACCATTATACTTACTGTCTTTGAACTACAGACTGAAGGCAATCAGCAAGTTGTTCATTGTACAATATTGACATGACTATAAAACCAAACTTAAAATTAAATAAACATTCTGTTGTTGGATGAGTATAAAAATGCGCATTCACCCACAGACCTGAAAACTAGCATCTGACAGCTTCAGAAGATGTCGTGTGATGCTGGTGTGGCGTTTTCAGATCTCTGAGGCTGAGAGCTGTTGTGGCTTCCCTGATTTGTAAAACAGTGTTTCACAAACCGGATCTCAGGGACCCATGGACAGTACAAGTTTTTGCTCCCGTCCAGTATGCAAAATTGTAGACTGGCTAGAAGCTCAGAGGGAGAAAAAACATGGACCGGTTGTGGGTCCCTGAGGACCGGATTGGGAAACACTGTTCTAAGTGTTTCACTGCATGGCCTGGTGGGGAATCCCAAGCCTGATGGTGTGTGTGCGTGTTCATTATCACGCCTGCCTGCCTGATAGCCACGGGGGCCCACATGAGGGTCATCCTCAATGCGCTTTTGAAAAAACGGAGACCCATAATAAGGGTCCTTTACATCACCCATGTGGGCAGGTGTCACTTCTTGACACCTTTCATAACAAGGCGATGAATCCTTCACACATTGAAACCAAGTGGGGAGAGCTGGTCAGCAGGGGGGGTGGTGGTGACAGGCTGTAATTATGGGGTGAGATGCTCCTGACAGGTAATGAATGTGCAGGCATCCATCAGTAGCTGTGTCACTTTGCATAAAAGAGTCTACAAAAATGAATAAAAAGTGAAATGAATTGTCAGATTCCTTAATTGTGCAAACGGACTGTTAAGCATAGGCTAACCTTGTAAGCATCCTTTGCACTTAGCCGTCTGTCTGTCTATTCCTTCTCGTATCTCCGATTATATTTCACGGCATTATCTCTTACTAACTTACTTACTGAAACTCTCACTATATTACCCATCCATCTTCTAACCACTTAGCCTGCTCTGGGTCCTGCAGACGCCTTCTTACTCTACTGTATCACACTGTATCATATCATATTATATGTCATTATATTTGGTTATATATCCCCCAGTTACTCCACTCTCCTGGCTGATTTCAGTGGGGCATGTTCAGGGGTTTGCCGTTTTAGGCAAGAAGCAGAAGGTTGCTGGTTCAAAGCCCCAGGGTGGCAAAGTGATTTTGCTTTTGGTCCCTGAGCAAGGCTCTCAACCCTTTGTTGCTCTAGAGTCTAGGGCGAGGTTTCGCAGTCTGCTCCTGGAGGGCCGCTGTCCAACATGGTTTGCAGATTTCCTAGCTGAAATGCATCTTAATCGGCTAATTGCCAGGCTCAGTATGTGTGTCTGAGCAGGGAAATCTGCAAACTGGCCCTCCAGGACCCAGATTGGGGAACCCTGGTGTAGGGCCTGGCTGAACCATGAGGTCTCAAAAAAGTGTCACTTTGGGTAAAAGAGTCTGCAAAAATAATAAAAATGTGATATGAATTGTCAGTTAGATTCCTTAATTGTGCAAAAGGACTGGTCAGCATAGGCTAACATCTTCAACATCTTTTCTGCTTTACAGTTAGCCTCAGGGTCAGGGGTGCCAGGGGGGGGGGGAGTTAGGATGATTCCAGGGGCCCTAGAAAATTTGGAACATAATTGAATTTGTCTGGGTTGGGGGCCCAGTGTGATAGGCTTTCATGTCATGGCCGCCGAGACCTACCCCCATGTCTGATGGAGTCTGACATCGTACTGCAGCTGGCACACGCCTGTCTATGCCCCGCCTCCCCTGGGCCTGACACACTCAATACGCTCGTACCCCCCCAAACAATAAGGCACAGAGACTCCAGCTCACTCTAACCTCTCCCGAACCATACCTGGCACCTCTTCACTTCCCCCTCCTTTTTATACGCAACTTATCATTTACGCCAGCATCTTTCATCTGCCTATCCTGAGCTGGGGGTGGGGCTTGGTGGGGCAGGGCTTGAAACCATCCCAGACAGCACAAGAGTACATCCTAGATGGGCTGCCAGTCCTTATTTTCAGCACTTTTTTAATGTTCTTGTTTGACTGAGTATGCTCATATATATATATATATATATATATATATAAATCCAAGTGAAGTAACAATGTATCGTTGCCTCAGTTTTTTTATTTTTATTTTTGTACTTTCACACACACATGACGCCACACCCTGGACACCATCTGCTTACTCTTCTCCCATCAGGCAGATGCTTCAGGTCAATCTGCACACGCATAACTAGGTTTTAAAACGGCTTCTTCCCAAAAGCTGTGGCACTATTGCACACAGACATCTCATTCTGAGCAACTGATGTGCTGCTGTTACTGGAGTACGTGCGATATTACGTGTAATATTTTATGTGTAATATTTTACACCATCAATACGTGTCATTCTACACCACCAGTACACATCTACTGCATATCTGTCATACCATGGCCTTATTGCACTGCTATTTCAGATGCTTTTTGCACCCTGATGCAAGCTGTATTTTATATTGTCTGTAATAATATAACATTATTTGCATGTATGTGTATGCTTGAATGCATTCTAAAGCCTAAAGGCATTACAAGAGCTACAGTAAAGGGTTCATCTGATCCCCAATTTTTGCTAAAGTGCTGTACCTGTGTTGAGTAATGGGCATCAGGGCTTAGAGTGGTGTGTGTGTGTGTGTTTTGTCCCTGTTCATGTTCTGGTGTCAGTACAGCTCTGACAAATAGCAGAGTTCTGTGTTGTGGGGAAATAGAAATTTAATCAAATTCCCAATAGAGCCAGAGGATGAATCATCGAATCTCATAATAATAATAATTTGCCTTTTTAATTCATCGGTGCATTGTCAAGAGACCTCTTATCTAGTCAGGCCCTGTTGGTGATCTCTGAAGCAGCCGCACACAGGATGCAGGCCTTAAATTACGGGTTCATGTTATTGGTCTTTGACGGTGAGAGAGAGCCTGTGGTTACACAAGGAGAACTTGAGAGCAGTTTGTATCCACAAACCAGCGACTGGAGATGAATCTGCAGGTGTAGAGCATTGACGATACCCTCTTTACTTCCGGCTATCCACCTTTAAAGCTATCCCATAATTATTAAACCCACAGCCACTTCTGCATTGAGCCGGATTTGAATGGGTAACTTAAAACGGGGTTGTGTGCTGGCCCTGGCCATGTGTCTTTTAGCTGAACATGCTGTCTCTGTCGATCTGTATGTGGGAAGAAGGACTGCCTTTATGTTTACATAACCCAATGCACAGCAGAAACTTAGCGAAACATTGCATTTATTTAATTAGTAGACACTTTTTCCAAAGTGACATGCAATTACGAATGTGGGGTCAGTCAGTCCCTAGAATAATTGTGGGCTTTGCCTAAAGGACCCAGTGATTTTAAACAAGTCGCCTCCTGATGGCAGAGACAGTGGTCTTAACCCACAAAGCCAACACTGCCCCCAACTGGCCAGGTCTGTCATAGGTACCTGCTTTCAGCACGCCAAAAGGGAGAGGAGAGGTCACTGAATAGAGGAGTTTCCTCACTGTTTGTCATGTTGAAGAGCTCAGGGTAGCTGTAGTAGTATTTCAAGCAGGTTCCTGATAAATTTCAAGCATCATTGTTAAAGGAGCTTACAATGAGATTAAAGCCACAGGCTCTGAGAGCCTGATTGGCTGTAAAAGCTTTCTGCTGGTGGGCATTACGACCTAGCACAGGATACCCAGCCATATGAATGACTCCAGTCGGCGTGTGACATCTGACATAAAACAGCTGTCCTAACAAGGTCAGAAGGGTTCTCCAGGAAAAAAACGGGACAATGTTAATGTTCAGGGACAGAGCAGCAGAAGACTAACTTTCGGTTTACAGTTACTGTAAGTGAGTACTTGTAACAGGGCAGCCAAACAGGAAATTGAGGTAAGGGAAAACCTAAGCTCTGTGTCTGAGTACAGGGATAATCCACGCTTCAAATGAGAAAGCTGCATCGCATTAAAATCAAGGTGCTTTAGAAAATGGCTTCTTAAGCACATTCCCCAGAGCCGGCTAACAATAGGATTTGCCACCACTGTTGCGGAACGGTTGTTTGAAGGAGGACTGGTCATTTTAAGATGCTCTGTAAAAGCTGACTGAGGACCAGTGCCTTAAATATCGCAGGCAGGTGATTAAAAATCTGTGCTAAACATCTTTAAAGAGTTTGGGACATTGTCCAGGGAACAATGAGGTCGAAACTTATGTGGGTTTTGTGAGTGTGAAATAACTGTTATGCTAATAATATGAACAAAATGTTAATGACGGGAACATGATGTTCTTATGTTTGTGTGTTAGGTTCCATTATGTGACACTTTCTGCCCCGTGAGTTACAACTTTTCACCCCCACCCTGTGTACCCGTACCCAGTCACGCGGAAAATAAGGGTGCGAGCTTGTGAAGTCCCACAATGAGTGGGCTGCTTATTTGTAGACATATTTTTAGGCTGGTTTCAGCCGTGCAGCAGATGTTCGCAGTGGTTCCCCGAGCCTGTGCGGCGCGGGGGCTACGTCGGTGCACCGGGGGCCGTGATAATCGCCTCACATGTCAGGAGAAAAAGCCGCTCAACGCTTCTCGAGAGCGTTTTCTCAGATTGGCAGGCTGCCCTTTGCACCACTTTGGCTTTGTGTAAAACTGCATTTTCAGCCTACAATAACATGTTAACTACCATACTTCCCTCACACACTATTGCTTTCAAATATAAACTCCATTAGAAGCTTAAAACATAGTAATGGTTTGATTTGTTATATATCGTGAAACCCAAGGACAATTGCAAAGAAACTGATTCCAGAAGCAGTACGGACTAATACTTGCCAATAAAACCAGAAGTACTGTACAGTGTTGGTTTTTCAATATCTGATATTTAATTAGTTAAATATTTTCATCCTTCTATGGTGGAATGTACTAGGTAACCCATTTGGTGGTCTTCTGCATATGTGATTAGAAGAGTTCAGCTTTTAGAACAGGTTCTTTTTAGTCTCACAAGGTTCTATCTTACATTTTAAATCTTATCATTTTAGAAGTTTGCATTGTCAATGTATAAAAGCATACAACAAAATTCTGATCTGCATCTCCCCAAGTGGTGCATTAAATAGTTAAAAAATGTACTGTTAACAAAGGAAAGCTGTCACTAGTTAGTTATGCCCAGGTCCTGTGTGGAACCAAGGGCTCTGGAAAGAGGCAGCACGGCAAGAACTGATGAACAAGAGGCAGCCGGATTCCCCATCTCGACCCAGATCCCAAAGAAGCTGAGATGTTTGCTGAGATGTTTGCACAGAAAGTGAACGCAGATCTAGCAGGGTACATCCCCGCCGCAAAAGATGCAAGTCTACACTCCTATATGCCGCTCATCATGAAATAAATGGCTGCATATGTCAGCAGTCCTCGGTGGGGGGGACACTGTATATGTGACAGCTTAATGCAACACCAACTGTGGTGAGGCGTCATTTAATCGTGAATGAGGATGGCATAGTGAAGGGTTATAACCAATGGCATTTAAATCAGAAGCCTAAATTCTTCCAAGAATTCTATTAATTATCTACACTGGGTTGTAATGAAGGTGGGAGCACTCTGTACAAAAGTCCATCCTAAATGTCCTTCGGGATAGATAGACAGATACATTATCTGTCTGTCTGTCTGTCTGTCTGTCAATCTGATCATGAATGACGCTATTGGAATAATACTTAGACGTCATGTGACCTTAAATGGAATCCGGTCACTAGGAGTACATTAGAAACCTCACACCGTGTCTGCATTCCTGTGGGGGGGAGATTAGTCGCAAGCATTTGGACTTGTTTTATTTTTAGATTATGGCACATTTTACACTGGAATCCCACCCGGGGTGTTTCCCGGCCTTGTGCCCTCTGTTTTCTTGGATAAAATTCAGGTTGCCGACCTCCTTGGGCTGGGTGTGCGGTAACTGCAGACAGATGCGAGTCTGTCTTTGATACCCGTCTTGCATGCTTTTATCATACAGTAAGCATTGCTTTTGATGGGGACAGACATTCGTTAGCGTCGCCCAATAGGCACGCAGTTCTCACACGCAAGCCGCAGAAGCATCCGTCTTCATTTGCGCGGTAGACGTCTTATTTACGAAGTGTTTTTTATGGGTAATGGATTGGCCCCCGACGCCTGCACGTGTGTAAGAGGACAAATGGGTGGCTGAGTGTGTCTGTGGGGGGGGGGGCTTTAGAGCCACGGGCAAAGTCCCGGCCCCACACCTCATTTCATGGTGCGCTGGGCTGGCCTTCTCCCTAAAACGCCGTCATTCCTCCAGTGCATTTTAGCACCAAATGCTGCACCCCACCCTGGCTTATTCATTCCTGCTTAGACTCACATCACACCCCCGGCCAACTCGGCGTCCCGCGTTACCGTTTGTTAAACAGCGGGAGGAAGGCAGGGGTTGGTACAGTATCCGAGCAGGATAACGGCATATTTTGGCACCAACGTCGTGCGATCAAAGTGATTTACCATGTTCTCTTTACTACTGTGGAGCCCACTGAGTTAAATAAGAACACACTTCCCGATGGGGCCGTTTCGTGCGACCCTGTGTCCCAAAACCATTGTTACCCTCAGCATCGCACAACCCGCTCAGTATGTGGCTGTTTATGTCCCATACTGTGTAAAATAAACGCAGTTCATTCATGTCATGTCATGGGGACACGGGCTTATAAGCAGAGGACCAAGGTTTTCTTTCAGTGTCTCTCCTTCCAGAAATTTTACATAAACCAGCAGCATTTTAAACATGTGTGAGCTTAAGAGACCCTCCCAGGACAAGATCTGGCTTTGGTTGAAATGACCGTCAAACAGACCTGTATACAAAACGGACAAAGCTGTACACCTAAATGCAGAATCTAGGTACAGGGGGTAGGAAGCAGGCCTAACCAAAGGGGTGAGTGGGTTCTTGGAGCCTGCTTTTGTGTTTTGGGTACTATGAATGGTAGCTCGTTTTTATATAGGGTATAGGGCTACTGCCACGGTCATTTGTGCTGCACACCTATGCCGCCCTGAGCATGTTTAAATACAGGTGTGTGTGCGTGAATACGAACCGTCCCTTCATCAAATAATGCAGCCCATGCCAGACCCCCTCTTTGAATGAATATCAAGAATGGGCGACGACTCTAACTTCTTTTTGATCCGATGCCAGGTAACATCAAGTGTGTGTGTGTGTGTGTGTGTGTGTGTGTGTGCGCGCGCTACACATTGCTGCTACATGTGAGAGAGAGACTGAGAAAGTGAGCGAGAGCGAATGAGCTGCCCTGTGGTCCGTCCCTCACACTCGGGCTACGCGAGCGGTCTCTCCTTCTCCCTCCTGGAATAAAAATAGCGAAACTGCAGTCAGAATCGGAGCTTGTCGGCGAAATGCGCAAGAGAACTTTTA